>CM042849.1:16723562-17101062 GCA_023653725.1 Bungarus multicinctus | reverse complement strand
TCTTGTGATTTTTAGCTTCTGGGGATGTGCCTGGTTTTATACAATTCAGCCCCTCTCTGTTGGTTGTTCTGGTTGTCCGTGATATACACAATAATTTACACCAGCACCACATTTCAAAGGCATCAATTTTTCTTCAATTAGCATTCTTAGTGTCCAAATCTCACACCCCTACATCATTATAGGAATTAGAATTATACAGAAAAGTAATTAAGTCAAAAGAGAGAGCTATACTAGCTCATTCTGTTCCCAGTATGTTTAGAAAAAACACTTTCTTATAGTGCACCTAAACCATAGATGAGCTATAATAATAGAAAACTGTCTTAAGTATTCAAAAGCATAAAGACATTTTTGTATTATAAACCCTGTTCTTCAATTATATTGGAAACAATTTTGCTTCTCATTTATTTGCTAATCCGGGTTCACTATCCCATGGTGGAAAAAGGTAACTCATGGTCAGTGACCTAAGTTTAAAGGCCAGGTTTCTGACCAGGAAGAACAATTTTCCATGCTTCAATGAGATAACCTATTTCTCCTTTTTTTCCCTAAGCAATTGAGTCTGGAAGAAGAAGGATGACAAGATGGTCAGGGCTAAAGTTTCGTTTCCAATTTTTCCAATTAAACATTCAAAAATTCCCTTGATATTTTTTTTCAATGTTTGAGTCAGGAAGGCGAAATGATATTCCCTCTATTTCTCCTTCCGTAAAATCAATTTAAATTTAAATTTTTACATTTATCTTTGACCAATTAAAAGTTGTATTCTCAAAACTATGAAATTAGTCACAAAATACCAGCTGTAAATTAAACATGGATGGTAATTAGCAAAAAGCTAAACAACCCATTTTATAATATTAAATGATAATAAGATACACAAACATCCTTACAGAATTGCGCATATATGGACTGACTCAGAAAATAAAAATCTTTATGACTTAAATCTATGAAAATAAGCTTTATAAAACAGCATAGAGTTCAATTAAATTTAAATAACACCTAGTTAATTTAAGATAGTAATTGTACATGGAAAATGTTATTCACCTACTAGTAATACAGATACTAATTACATTGGAAAAAAGGAATAATCTTAACCAGAAGTTAATTACAGGTAGTTCTTGATTTATGACCACAATTGAGTCCAAAATTTCTGTTGTTAAGTGAAACATTTGTCAAGTGAGTTTTGCCCCATTTTACAACCTTTCTTGACAAATTTGTTAAATGAATTACTGCAGTTGTTAAGTTATTAACATGGTTATTAAGTGAATCTGGTTTCCCCAGTGACTTTGCTTATTAGAAGATTGCAAAAGGTGATCATAAGAGCCTGGGACACTGCAACCATCATAAGTATGAACCAGTTGCTAAGTACCTGGATTTTGATCACATGACCATGGGGATGCTGCAATGGTCATAAGTGTGAAAGTCAATTTTTTCAGTCCTGTTATAACTTCGAATTGTCACTAAATGAATGGTTGCAAGTCAAGGACTACTTGCGTAGGCAACTATACAATAGCCTTCACTTTCACCATGGCTACCTGCAATTGTAGTCTGGGATTTCATAACAGGGTTCTTGAGAAAATAACTTTTAGTCTGAAAAACAAACCAAACAAACTCCAGGGGAATGAAATCAAAGAAAGGGCTCAACTGAGGTTTTTTAAAATGCCCCAAACTTCAATGTCTTGAAGAGCTATTCCAATATAATAGCTTTATTACTGGGCAGAGGAACCAAGATGGCGAAACTCTAGCAGCTTTTGAAATAAGCTCCTTAGCACATGGGGATAGACATTAAAATAGTAGTTATGTAAATATTTTATGTCACATAATTTCCATGAGATTTTTCTAATCTTCAGTAACAGGAAATGCTACTTCCAAATCACTTAAACGTGATATGTATTCAACTTGGAGTTTGCATTTATTTACTATAAAAGTATCTCATTGCTATTCTAAAGTCTGTAGGGCTTTTAGAAAAGATTATTGAATCATCTACATAAACTAAGCTGTAAATATGCTTTCTGCCAATTTATTGGAATAGAAATCCAAATTATCATTGAAATAATTCACCATATTGATTTAAAGAAAAATAAACGAATGTAAAATGAGAATACTACTTTACACAATATCTTTATTAATTAAACGAGCACTAGATAAATGTTCTGAATATAAATACTCTTTGGTTTCCAAGGATGAATAATATGAAATGCTGATCAATCATGGAAGCTTCTAACTTTTCCCATAATCTGACATGGAAATAGAATCAAATGCTCACTTAAAATTGTGGAGCCTCTGTGGCAGGGGTATCAAACTGGTGACCTGTGGGCCAAATGTGCAAAGTGCAGGCCACACCCACCGCGGCTCCATAAAGGCAAAAAAAACATTGCAATACATCATGTGACATCAACGTGACATGGCAAGTTTGACACCCGTGCTCTATGGGATTGGTTGTTTATTTGCAGAAGTTTTGTTACTTGACTAGGTAACATCATCAGTGCTAGTTAGTATGGGATTTGATCCCTGTTTATATACAGCCAATGTAGCTTTCCAGCCAATGTGATTTTCTCCTTACTTAGGGCATTGTTTTCTGCTTCTTTGTCTGATATTAATCTCTGCTTATCTTGGCATAGGTTAATGGAGAGGATGTGTTCTGGTGTTTTTGTCTCCTTCTCATTTTTTAAAATTGTCTCTTCTGAGTGGTGTGGAAATGTGGTTTATCTCTATATGTCTACTGATAGCTGATTTGTCAAACTTCCAGAAATTCTGTAACATTTCTGGATGTAGCTCAGAGGTGGTATTCAGCAGGTTCTGACCAGTTTTGGAGAACCAGTAGCAGAAATTTTGAGTAGTTTGGAATACCATCTCTGATTGGCCCCACCCCCATCTCTTCTCTGCTTCTCGAGTCCCAGCTGATCAGCTGGGTCTTCTTTTGTTGCCCTGCACAGAAGAACAAAGCTGGAAAGCAGGTTATTGGGGTGGGGAGGGAGGATTTTGCAATAATCTTCCTCCTGGAGTGAGGAAGGAATGGGTTTTTTTCAGCATTCTTCCTCTGCCATGCCCACCAAGCCATACCCACTAAGCCAAGCCACACCCACCAAGCCACGCCCACAGAACCGTTAGTAAAAATATTTGAATTCCACCACTGATGTAGCTTGGTATTTAAAATTTATAAAAGTCCATATAAGAAATTTTGTGATGACCTGGGGCGCGGCACCAAGGCAACAAAGTCAGATAATTAATAAGAGTCCCTTTATTAGTTCCAACTTTTCCTCCAATGTTCTGGTTACCTTCTGGCTGGAGAAAAACTCTCCCAGGAACAGCCTTTGGCTGCAGAGAATCAAGTCCAAAACATGGGCAACAAAAACTGTAACTATTAAGTCCAATCAAGGCAAGATAAGGCAATTAGTCCAGCAGGGCAGGAGAAGGAATTCCAGATGTGAAGGAATAGCCATAATTCAACACGGTTGGGAGGATGCTAGGAACACAGATAACCAAAGTCAACACAAGATAAACTCACATTTGCTCCCAGCTGATGCCATACTCAGCATGCATCTCTTTTAAACTCTCTTCCCAGGTGTGGCTAATGAAAGGAATCAGGGCCCTTTCCTCCCTCATAAGCCATGCAACCCACGTTGCTCTCTTCTCCATTCCTCCCTGTGTGTCCTAGGATGAAGAGGGGATGGGCCTGGGTCTTCCTCTGAACTCCCTCTCTCTTGTTCTACCTCTACTCTGCTCTGCCCAGCCAGACTTTGCCCTTCCCCAGTTTTCTCCACAGCCAAGGGAGTCACATTCCCACTCCCTGACAGTTGTTCGTGTTCCTCCTTGGATTCAAACTCTGACAGGGGCATGACAAATTCTTTGTACAACAATCCTCAATTAAATGTTTCACCACAAGCCAATGTCAATGGTGGATCTACCCTCCCAAAAACTGGCTTGCTCCTTTGTCATTTTTTTTTTCAGTCAGTTCCTCTGTTTACAATACAATTAAGCTTTCCCCACAATAAAAGAGATTGACCTTTACATGCTGATAACCTGTAATCCATAGCAAAATATTTTTACCTTTTCCAAAAATGGGGACAATATCTGATTAACCTCTGTATTTAGGAATTTGGCCATGCTCATCAATATATCAATCTTTAGAAAAAAATGATAATTGATTTGTTAGTTGAACGCTATGTAACCTATGATGGGATGCTGCTGGTGTAACAACCGGTTTGGTGATCGTGCAATTTGCGTGTGAACAATGTTCCAAAAAAAATCTTACTTGCTACATTACTACAGGGTGGTAGCACAGCTGAGGAGCAGCAATCCACTCTGAATCAGCTGAGGGGATATAGGTAAGTACAGCGCTGGAGGCGGGCAGGCTCACTTGGTTGTCGGAGTGAACCAGTTCACTACCAGCTGATCTTTGGAGCTAGGGGTTCACCCAAACTGATCCAAACCAGGAGAATCCCACCTCTGTATGTAACTATAAAGGACAGTGAAATGAATACATGCTGTAAATCAGTGGTCCCCAACCTTTTCAGCTTGGCTGCTCGGCCCCAGGTGTGTTGTGTGTGAGTGGCAGGTGTGCATGCACATGCAAAGCTCCATAGGTGCAACAGCCCCACTCACATGAATGGGGCTGTGCACACAAGTGGAGGGTGCTTGTGCTCATGCGCAAAGCAGCAGGCATTTATGCTTGCACATGAAGCTCCATTCACTTGAGTGGAGGCGCTTGTGCTCAGATGCGTGAGTAGATAGTGCTCACACATGAAGCTCCATTCACGCTTGAGCGCTCGCACGAGTGAAACTTTGCGAGTGAACACAAGTGCCTTCCGCTCATGTGAGGGGAGCTTCGTGTGTGAGCATGAGGCAGTGGAGTTTCATGAGCATGTGCTTGCCCACCGCTTGCATGAGTGAAGCTTCATGCACATTTGCCCATTGCTTTCATGGCTCGGTTTTGAACAGACCATGACCCAATAGAGGACCACTGCTTGGGGACTGGGGACCCTTGATGTAAATGCTTGGTTTAACTAAATTTTTCTCAGTGCAAAACTGATTGAAGATGTTAACTGAAATTTTTAAGTCCTTTGGGTTGATACATGTATAAGATTGGAGCTAACAATTTATTGTACTAGTTACAAGAGAAACCTGCTGTATAGTCATAAATAAACAGTCATCTCTGAATGAACTATTTTAATATGGACTACATGCAAAGATCATCTGCAATTGTTCAACAATGCATCAGTGTGATAGTTATGGGCCTGCCTTAGAAAGAATACCACTATTCTGAAAGCTAGTGGTTAATAACTTCTGGGTGCAATTCAAGGTATTGCTCATCAATTATTGAACCCTACATGGTATAGAACCAAACTATTTGTTGGCTTGTTAGCCTCTGATTATTTCTGTCCACCTATCCCTCAATATGATGAATATGTTCCAGTTCCCATGCCTTAGGCAATGTCTTTGAGATCTAGGAGGCACACCTTCTCTCTTGCTGTTTGCTTGCCACTTTCTCTCTCTTGCCCTTTAGAATGATATCCCTCATGAGGTTTTATTGTCCCTGACCCTATCAGGCTATAACATTTTGTTTTTTCCCTAGGCATTGGTCAAGAAAGACTGATCCTGTTTTGAAAGGCAGAGTTTGTCTGATATGCCCTGACTTGTACCATTATTATTTAGTATTGTTCCTGTTTATTGTTTTTGGTCTTAAATGTAATGTTGAGGATTTGGTTTATAGGTGGATGTGATCCACAAGTTGTAATCATATAAAGTTTGATAATCCATACACTGTAATCGTACTAAATCATATGTCTTCTAAACACGCACACACAATCCCACTACATCCAAATTTGCTTTCAATGAAACTTTAATGATAGCAAGACAGAAGTTGAAAAGTTTTTTGAGGGAAAAAAACAAGGAAAATGAGGGCTACTTTCAACTGCATCTGAGAAATCAAACAAAAACAAGTAGCTGATATTGAACTACTCAAGAGTAATCATGGAATTCTAATAGAGGTAAACTAAAAGCCCAATATAAAACATTTTTCCAATAGGATTACAGAGGGATATAAAAAATACAGAGGAAAAAATAGTATCTAAGAACCAACTTCATCATAAATAAGACATGAAAGGCAATAGACCGAATAGGAAAGCAGTCACAAATGAAATACTCATTAAATTATTTTAACGCTGCAGGAGGACAGAGAGTTAAAGTGCTGTCAACTCTATCAAAAATATGGAAGAAGATAGCTAACATAAAAGAGATAACTGGAAGAACAAGAACATTTAAGACATAAGTTATCTTTTGGTTTATAGCACAGAAAGGCCTTTGTGCATATTCTACATTTTTCATATGTGATTATGAAATATGTGTGTGTTGAGTTCTTGAGATATTCTGAGCTTGTCCTGTGAGAGTTAGTTGTGTGTGGTTTTTCTCCTTGATTCCTCCTGAATTGGGGTATCATTTTCTGCTTGATTATTTGTCTGGTGTTAATCCCTGCTTATCTCCGTGTAGGCTGCTGGAGAGGAAGTGTTATTTTCTTAGGTTTTTTTTACTATCTTTTTTAATGGTGTATAAATGAGGCTTATCTCTATATCTACTGATGACTAATTTCTCTGAATCCAAGCTTCCAGGAATTCCCTAGAGTTTTTGGATGTTTTGGAGGGCTTCACATTGGTTTGTGGGCTAGTATGCCTTGTGGTTGTAGTAGTCTATTTTTCTGATATATTTTTGATGTATGGTAGTTTATCCTTTTCATAGCTTCTGTTGGTTGTGCTACAGTGAGTTGACTGGTCAGGCCTTTTTTTTTTTTAAACAAATTTTATTCAATTTTTCCAAAACAATATAAAAAAGCTCTTTTCAGTGTACAACATAATTCCGAGTCACTGGTCAGGCACTTTTTAATAAAGCTTCATGGATATCCATTTTGTTGGAAGATATATGGCAGTCTGTTCTGGATTGGTGCAGTACATTTGTATTCTTCTAAATAATATTTTTACACAGCCTCTCCTGTGAGAGGTTGGTTTAAATACTTTAATAATAGAGCACTTGGTTAATGTGGGTATGTTTTTCAATAGACTTACATTTCTAATTTGCTATTGTTTTCTTTGCCAATGAGGATACCCAGGAAGGGTAGTGTTTTGTTGTTTATTTTTTTTTCCAATATGAATTTTATTGAGATTGAAGATGTTGATTATTTCATATGTCTTCTCTAGTAGTTCCTTTTTTAATTATGAGAAGGTATCATCAACATACTGGATCTATATTTGGTTGGATGTGTGGGAATGCTAGTTTCTAGATGCTGTATTGTAGCTTCTGCTATGAGTCCTGAGAATAGAGGGAATAGACAGGAAGCAAATCCACATTCAATAGCACTGATAATATTACTTTGTTGGGCACTGAAACTGTTCTGTTTCAAGGTTGCTGGCATACACAGAGAAGTTGTAATATTTACTACCATTACGGCCAATAGCAGCAGACAGGTATGTAATTCAAATGACGAGGTGAAAGTGCTTGCTTGAAAAATGCCAATATAGCTCAAGAAGCAGTAGTATGGAACTTGAGTCATGGCAACTGGAGTTCTTTTCTGTTTTGGGGGGTTGAAATGTTTCACTGCTTATCCAAGTAGTTTCTTCAGTCTCACTTAGACAAGCAGAGGAATATTTTAAACCAAAAGAAAAAGAAAAAAGAAAAGTCCAGTTGCCATGACTTAATCCCCAGACAATTCTACCTTGATGACTGAGAATCTTCATCAACAAGAAGCAAATAGCATAAGATCCATTCTGGGTCGGTCACCAGAAGCAGATATTTAGTCTTCTGAGCTTTCAAACTCATGCTGAAACCCATCCTTAGGGAACTTCTCAAATGAACTTGCCTTCATTCGTAAGCAATAGAGTAGTCCCAAATGCATTCCAAATGTCACAGTAAGCCAAACCAAGTAGTCAATCATTTCAAACATCAAGAACAAAAAAGTAGGAGCAAGAGTCACAAGTTGGAGAGCAAAACAATGGCCTCCAACAAAGACTGCAAGCAAAGCAGCTATCTAAATCTGTCTGCTGACAGCTAACTACAATCACTCATGCCTCACCATTTGTTTAGTGAGAAATCTCACTGAGGAATAGCAAAAGCAGTAGCAAGAGCAGACCTCTATACCATCCCATAATGTTCTACAGCACTCTCTGGGTGGTTCACAATGTCAGCTTATTGCCCCCAACAATCTGGGTCCTTATTTTACCAATCTTGGAAGGCTGAATCAACCATGAGCCTCATCAGGCTTGAACTCCTGGCAGTGGGCAGAGCTTGCTGCAATACTGCATTCAAACCACTGTCAGTAGAGAATGTTACTCTGGTTGCTTCTAGAGGTCTAGACCTGTGACTTGGGGGGTGGGGGGGTTGTGCCTCATCATCTGACTGTTCCAGTTGCACAGGAGATGCCTGAGGCTGATCAGTCTCAACCGAATCCTGGCTTGTTGAGTCCTGAGGCTGATAATACCAAAGCCCAGGCTTAACTGAAACAACATAATCAAGAGCCAGAATACGAATCATGGCTCATAACAGAAACTTCTGCAAGCAACCAATCAAGTTCAGAGAACACCAAGCACTCCACTGTTTAACTCTGAGCTTCATATATTCCCTTCTAAATGACTACGCCAGAACGTCTGTTTGGTATTCTGGGGAACATTTACCCTGAATGAGAAGTTACTTTAAGAAGTGACAATGGAAAAACCATTAAGCATTAAGGAAAGGAGACAAGGATGGATCTTGTTCTTCTATCTCTTCAATTTATACAGTTAATATAACAATGGCAGCACCTCAAGAGAGGACAGCTGGAATAAAAGTAGGAATTCAAATTACTAATGATTTGAGTTATGCAGGTGACACCATTTTGTTAGCTCAAAGAAAAGAACATTTATAAGAGCTTGCTGTGAAAGTAAAAATAGAAAGTGAACAATGTAAATTAAAATTAAATACAGGAAGATAAAGTTCATGTCAACCAGCAATCTAGCGAACTTGCTACTGAAGTGGAAGAAGTATATCAATTTGTTTTTGAGGGGGCTCAAGAATAGTTTTACTGGAAATGTTAAGGAATAAACTAATAACATTGAAGGATGGATTTGTTTGCAATTGATTGATTGATTTAATATATCCAACTTTTTAACCATCCATCTCCCTCATAGAGGGGACTCAACTGTTTTGGGTCTTGAGGAAACCAGAATTTAAAAGTACACACACTATCACAGAAACATGCAGAACTTTATTCATGTATAAAACCAGTACTAGTAGTCCTTGACTTACAATCATTCATTTAGTTACCACTTGAAGTTACACCCGTTGTCATGGGTTTTCACATTGGTGACTGTTGCGGCATCCCAATAGTTATGTGATCAAAATTGTCAACTGGCATGTATTTATGACAGTTATATGAGCCGTGATGGCTCAGTGGTTAGATTGCAGTATTGCAGGCTATTTCTGCTGATTGCCGGCTGCCTGCAATTTGGCAGTTTGAATTTCACCAGGCTCAAGGTTGACTCAAACTTCCATCCTTCCGAGGTGGGGTAAAATGAGGAGCCAGATAGTTGGGGGCAATAGGCTGACTCTGTAAACCGCTTAAAGAGGGCTGTAAAGCACTGTAAAGCAGTATATAAGTCTAAGTGCTATTGCTATAATCTCCTGGAGTAATGTAATCACCATGTAACCTTCCCAGATGGCTTCCAACAAGCAAAGTCAATAAGGAAAACCAGATTCACTTATCGACATTAACAACTGCAGCAAAAATGTTGTAAAATAGGATACAATTCACTTAACAGCTGCCTTGGTTAGTGTTGGAAGAAACAGCCTTCTGGGTTCAGTTCCAAGTGGGGAAAAAAGACACTGGAAACATGGAGGCTATTTAGAAAAACGGTTTAATGGTAGGCAGGATCACATGGTTCGAAGCTCCAAAGAAGGATGATCACATGCTCCAAGGTGAAGGAAAAGAGAAAAAAGGGCCGGCCAAGATGTTGAGAGACCTTTATATACCCTCTGTTGGGCCCTACCTTAGTCTTTCCTGTTCCTATGCAAGAAATGTATCCTATAGGCTGTCAGGCTCCCAGGGATGGGGGGTCTTAGCTAACTTTGTAGGTTTTCCTGAGCTCCAGGCTTGGTCGAGCTTTGCTGGATGATGATGCACTCTTGGGCAATTGTTATACCTTTACCTGGAGATCTTTGTTATGTAAAGTATTCTGGCCCAGGCCTTAATGGGCCACCCATTAACAAAGGTGGGGGGCTGAGTTTCTGCCTCTCTGAATTTCTACTTTATTCTTTTTCGGGGAAATATTCTGCCTTTTTAATATTTCCCAGGATATTTCAATTTTCTAGGAGAGGGGTGGGTGCTAACTTCCTACAATAGCAAAGGAGATTTTGGGCAAAATTGTGGTTATAAGTCGGGGCTACTTGTATAATTACATACAACACTTATTATTTCCTCTCCTTATTTAGAGCTATCAAATAAGGGCCGCAAAAACTTAGATGATCATTAAGTAACAGCACGGAGAAGACTGAGTTTTTTTTTTCCCCCTAAGGCCAGATCCAAAAGCAAAAAATAATGGACATGAAATAATTGCGAAGGCTTTCGAAGTGTGTACTTGCTAAAAATAAAGGAGAGATTTGTCCTTCATTGTGGAGTTCAATGAACAAATTTTAAAGAAATAGCCAAATAGACAGATATTATGTCTTTCTGAATGTTAAAAACATATTATTTGGCCTTAATGGCCTTCTAAGATAGCTCATTCTTCTCTCTTAATTGTAGATTCTTTCATCAAGAATTAGTACATTAAGAAATGAAAAGAAGCTTCTTTGACAGCTGATACAAAACATAGGTTCTGTAATTTCAGAGTCCTGTTAAAAAGATGAAAAATAGCAGTAGCTTTTCTGCTAAAGCTAACAGCACATAGTACATTAACATTTCAAAACCAATCAGTCAACTACAGCTGGATTCAGGTAGGTTTGTGTCCCTGAAACAAGACTGTATAAATAGCTACAATAGAACAGAAATCTGATAAGACCTTAAGTTTCAATTAATGGCCATTTTCACAAGTTTGAGCAAGTTATGATTCCTATGAATGGAAAATGCAATGGGATATTGATACCTTTGCTTTCTTTACAGGAAAAAGGAAAGAAATGTACTTTAGGACAGAGGAAAAAAAAGAACCCAGGGATCAATAAAATAATCCTTTGGAGATCCTATTAAAACAATCTATCCAGAATCTGTCTCCTTCTGAGAATGGCCAATCTATGATATGAACGTGATAGCTTTCTCCAACTCAATGGCTCCAATGTAGAAAACCAGGCTTCAAATGGAGCAGAGTATATTGACTATGTTTGAAGATGATCTGAAAATTACAACTCATCTATAATGCAGCAGAGAATGCAGCCTGTTGCTTTATTACATATTATAATAGATAGTATATATTATATTACACCACTGTTGAACATTGTTGAACATTACAAAGTTTTCCTGATGACTAACCAAAAACTCCATCCTTGGAATTTTCAATAAGTGTAATCTTCTGAATGAAGTCCAACCCTTGTGATTTTTTTTATCTGCTGTTTAAGAATTTAATAGCTGAAGAACTCTTATAAATAAAAAAAAAACCCACAAAAATCCTTTGCTTACTATAAACACCAAAGCCCCTATTTTTATGACATCCTGGAAGAATTATGTATTTTCTATCCAATGGAGTAATGCTGACATCAAGAAGCAATAACTCACAAAAATAGCATAGTATATTTTAGGAGTAATTGTATTACCGTGTTTCTCACAAAATAAGGCAGGGCCTTATTATTTTTTGAGCCCCGAAAAAACGGCTAGGCCGTCTTTTCGGGGGTGAATTAATTTCTCTCCTCCCCCCCCATCAGCGGGTGGGTGGCAACGGTGTTCCCGCCGGCGCTGCTGCTGTTGTCGTGCCAGCAGGAACTGTGGAAGCCATGGAGGCAGCTCCCCCGCCCAAGAAGCAGCAGAAACGCTTCTACACTTCCTGCTGGTGCGAGAACAGCGGCAGCGCCACTCAGGGCACTGTTAAAGGCAAGTTTCCCCCCCCAACCACCATCCCCCCCAGCATGTTTTAACCCCCCCCGCCCTCCCCCTAGCATGTTTTAACCCCTGCCCTCCCCCCCAGCATGTTTTAATCCCCGGCCTCCCCCCCCCAGCATGTTTTAAACTAGGCCTAAATTTGGGGGGAGGGGCTTAATTTCATTTCATGCCTAGAAAACATGCTGGGTTTTTTTATTGGTGGAGGCCGTATTGTTGGAGAAACACGGTAGAAAATTCAGCTGAATGGCTTCTTGCCATTTTGATCCTAAAACACATGAGTGCCCAAAGGAATGCTCTCTGTTATCTCAATTACCCTGCCTAGATTAACACAACCAAATGTACATGGCTAATACATGGGAGATATATCTAATATAGATAGTAACAATTGAACCTTTTCCCATTTGATAAAGTAAGTGTCATGGGCAATTAAAATGAACAGACACAATCTGATATTATGTAATTATATCATCAGATTATTATCCCATGATGCCATTGTAATAATTTCATATACATGGAAATTATAAAATGTTGAACATAGTTAATGAACAAAATATAAATTCCATACTGTTTTTAAACCAAAACCAATAAGCTGGTATAGCAGTTCAATAATGGAATATTAATTTGGAAATCTTATGTTATTATCAGTGCAGGAGGTAGGTTTAACATTTTAATCAAGCCTATTGACAAGGACTAGCAGATCGAGGATATATAAACTTGAATTGCTTCCAGGAAGCAACAAAGTTTGAGTAGCTCTTTGCTCTCTTCTAATGATTATCTTCAATTTTGCAACTCAGATCTGCCATAGTGTTCAATATTAATTTTTAAAGATTTGCCTTCACCTTCTTATACAAATTGCTTTCAACACTCCATGTTCATTCAATTTAATTTGCTTAATTTAGGCACTCTCCAACTCCAGTTTGACTTTGAACAGCTTTTAATAAAACAAGACAAAGAAATGCAATACCTATAAAAAGGAACATGTTATTTGAAATACTAAGCTCTTTCTCTTTCTATTACTTCAAATTTATAAAGAACAACCTTCCCAGCAAAGAGAGGTCCAGAAGATGTGACTTTTCTAAGCTACATGTTAAAGAATTCTGCAAAAGATCTTATTCAATATATTCTACAACTGAAATGAATAGGCTGAATAAGCCTAAAAAGTAATGGTTGGTACATCATTCAACCTACATTAGGTTATTATTTATATTTTCTCCAAGATATTTTAGATAAAGAGAGAAGAATTCTATATTCAGTACATTTCATTTTCATGTTTCTGTCAAAAATCAATTCAGTCCAGCCCCTGTATTAATCTGCAATTCAATGAAATGCATATAATATCCATTAGTCTCTTCTTCCATGATAAGCTCATTCATTAATTTAGGCCATTTTGCATTCTACTCTCTATAATTAAAAACAATGCTGGAGGCAGAAGCTTATGTTGTTAAAATAATTCCAGAAATGCAAGTTGTCATCGGTATTCTTAAAAAACGAAATTTCCACTACCTGTGGAAAACACAGTCATATTTACAGACTAATTAAAAATATTTAAGTAAGTGCTTTAAAATTCTGAAATGGATCACTAGCCAAACATGTACACATCATATTTAGAGGAAGGGATTTCTGAGTAGAAGTCTTCCAGATGAAATACCATCATCAGTTTCTAAGGAATATTTTAATATTCATCAGAAAATGCACACATTAACAATTTTCTCTGTCTAATCACAGGCCTAATCATTGGCTAGACTACAATTGTACATGTTCATAACACGGATATATTATTGTATCTAATATCCCAAAATTTCACTGATTCATACACAGTTACCCCTCCCCCTCCACATATTCACCACAAAATGTCCATGCGTATAGTTTGAACATCTGCAAAGGAGAAACTCTACATGGAAAATATCCATCCATGCAGAGTTTCTCACTCATTTGCACTCATTTCACACTCATTTGCACTCATCTCATTCATTTATATGAGCAAGGAAACACAAAAATAAACGCATATAGAAATAACCAAAAATATAATACAGTAACAGTTTCCTTAATGCTATTCTCAGTATTCCAAAGGCTTAAAAAAAAAGAAGGTAGAAAGGTTGGAATAAAGAGACATGTTGTGCCTCTTGCCTTGTACATCTGCAGACAGATAATTTATGATTTCCTCTGTGTGATAGAAAGGCGAGGGCCCTTGCAAAGTGCAGTCAAGTCATATTTATCTAAATCTGCAAGAGGAATCACCAGTAAAATCACCCAGGTCTCTTAAAGCTACCCTTCTATCTACTTAACAGAAGACAAGCATATGCAATGCATTATTATTCAAGCAATGTTAGTCACAGTGCAACATCTCCTGAGGCACTTAAGGGCAGCCTTTTATTGTTGGTGCACTCCTGCTACATTATTCCTATACAGATGTGTTGAAGGGAATCAGCCTCAGATCACAAATTCCTTCCTGCCTCTGAAGGCACGACAATTATTTATCTGCATCCGGCACACCAAGTGGCGCAAAAATGCCAGCACTTTGTGACGAAGACTTTAAACTAATATGCAGAATCACCTCCGCAAGTACAAGAGAATATTAAAGATTCTATCTTGCTGTCAGCTTTTCATCAGGGCTTCAGAAAGCACAAGGAATCGGAAATTAATCCACGTTGTGTTTTTCATTGGATACTGTCATCTTCCCACTCCGGAGTATCTTGCAGAGTTGACTTGTAGAATAATTGCTGCTGAGATAAGCCTTTTTTCTGGACTATGTGCAATTAATTCTCTCCGGTAAAAGAGGGGAAAGAAATTTGACACTTTAATAATGTTTAAGCATACCTAATCTCTTTCTTTTCTACTCAGATGTTTCCTAAATATGAAGAAGAAAAGAAGATTTGGAATTACTTACAGCTGTCTCTTCTTATGTAAATCATTGAAGAATCTGTAATAATCTATCATAAACACCCAAGATGAAATAATAGAAATCAGGACGAGCAAGGAATTACCATAAAGATGGCTGCACAATATAATTGCCCTGAATATAACCATTGTGCTTATCAGAGTCTATCATATTATTAGAGAGTCAAAGGAAAGACATTTAATACCATTTATAAAACCTATGTTGAACTAAATTTACTTCTCTAATTTATCTACCTTACTATAAAATTGATGTGTTTCCAACTTTTTTTTTTTTAAACTAATTTAGAATAATGCTCCAAGGAAGTTGAGGTAGAGATAGCATAAATGAACGTTGTTATAAAGGCTGAGAATATGGCTCAAAGATTAAATACAAAAAGGAAATGATTATTTTAGAAAAGTGTATGCTAATCTTAACAGCATAATGTTTTACAAATGAAATGGTAGTAAGTCATAGCGATCGCCATTAAAACTAAAATATTCCTTCAAACATATTAGGAGAGTTAAGAAAGGGTAAGATTGAAGACTGAGATTGTCTTCAAGACAAAAAAACTTATACTATATATGTTTTCAGAAAAAAATAATAATTAAAATATGTTAAAATAAAACAAAATAATGAAACGAACAACTATCATGCATTTCCCAAGATTAAAGGTAGGATTCCACATTTTATTACATATGGTCCATCAAATTATTATTACAGATAATAGCAATAGTACTTAGATTTATATACCGCTTTATAGTGCTTTACAGCCCTCTCTAAGCAGTTTACAGAGTCAGCCTATTGCCCTCAACAATCTGGGGCCTCATTTTATCCACCTCGGAAGGATGGAAGGCTGAGTCAACCTTGAGCCTGGTGGGATTCAGTCTGCCAAACTGCAGGCAGCTGGCTGTCAGCAGAAATAGCTTGCAGTACTGCAGTCTAACCACTGCACCACCGAGGCTCTTCAATCCTCAACTTATGATGACAGTTGTCACTAGAATTTCCATTGCTAAGCAAGGCAGTCGTTAATTGAGTTGGGCCAATTTTACAACCTTTTTTTCCCACAGGTGTTAAGCAAATCTAGCTTGCCCCGTTGACTTTGCTTTTTGAAAGCCAGCTGGGAACGGTGATCACAAAACCCAGAAGGCTGCAATCATCATAAATACATGCTGGTTACCAAATGCCTGAATTTTGATCACGTGAGTGTGACAGTTGTAAGTGCAAGGGCTGGTTTTAAGTCATTTTTTTCTATGTCACTGTAACTTTGAATGGCTGCTAAGCAAACAGTTGTAAATTGAGTATTGTCTGTATTATGTTTTATTTATTTATTTATTTGTTTATTTATTTGTCAATTGCTTACAAGATAATAGGTATAAGTAAAACATAGTTATGAATACATGGATACATATAAGAAAAATAAAATATAAAAGAAACAATAGGACAGGGACGGTAGGCACATTGGTGAGCTTATGCACGCCCCCTACAGAGCTCTTAGGAAAGGGGTGAGGTCAATAGTAGACAGTCTAAGGTTAAAGTTTTTGGGGTTTGGGGAAGAAACCACAGAGTCAGATAGAGTATTCCAGACATTGACCAATCTGTTGCTGAAGTCGTATTTCCTGCAATCAAGTTTGGTGCTATTAACCTTGAGTTTGTATCTATTGTTTGCTCTTGTGTTGTTATGGTTGAAGCTAAAGTATTCATTGACAGATACAG
Organism: Bungarus multicinctus; assembly: GCA_023653725.1. NCBI lineage: Eukaryota > Metazoa > Chordata > Lepidosauria > Squamata > Elapidae > Bungarus > Bungarus multicinctus. The sequence continues at coordinate 17,084,434 of CM042849.1, read as the reverse complement.
TAGGACATTGCAATGTATGATTTTATATACTATACTTAGATCGGACGGAAGGCGGCAAATTTCTAGGTTTTCTAGGTCTAGAATTTCGAGTCTGGTGGCATAAGGTATTCTGCAACAAGTAAAGGAGTGAAGAACTCTTCTTGTAAAATATTTCTGGACTTTCTCAACTATGTTAATATCAGATAAAAGAAAACAGTTGCAAAAGATACACATGTTCTCTAAATGAACTTAAGAAGAAGAAAAATCTCAATCTATCCAGATAAGGAATTAAATTCCACTAACTTTTAAAAACCAATGTGTTATATCCAATTCCAGAATTGTCTGATAGATTTTAATTTAGCGCCATACATACAATACTATAACAGCAACTGACAGCTTTGTGTAGGTTTCTAAGAGAGTGATTCCCCCAACATTGTGAGAAATCTTCCATGCCGACAGAGCAGCAGGTAAAATGAGGGATCACCTTCACTTCTTGGATTATGTAGATTTCCAGAGAGGATGCTGAGATGCAGAATCTAAGGAAACTCTCAAGAGGATCGCAACCGCTGAGAAGCAGATTCTTACCTATTCCCATTGAAAAGAATCAGGTTGCATGTGATGGAAAAGCTTTTTTTCTCTACTCATCAAAGGTTACACTATATTAAAAGCAGGTAAACAGTGCTAAATAGCAATAGCACTTAGACTTATATACCACTTCATAGTGTTTTACAGCCCCTCTCTAAGTGGTTTACAGAGTCAGCCTATTGCCCCCAACAATCTGGGTCCTCATTTTACTCACCTCGGAAGGATAGAAGGCTAAGTCAACTTTGAGCCTGGTGAGATCTGATCTGCCAAATTGCAGGCAGCCAGCAGTCAGCAGAAGTAGCCTGCAGTACAGCACTCTAACCACTGCACCACCGAGGTTCTAAATAAGCACAGTGTGCTCCCATAAAATATACAATAGTGATGAATCATGAATATGATTATAGATTAAAATTCCTGGAAGGTATCATATAGACCATTTAAACCCAGTGCAAGAATCCACTACTATAGTATCCCTGATAAATCCAACCTCTATTTAAACACATCCAGAGAAGAAGAGTAAGTGCTTTCCAAGACAGCCAGTTCTATTGTTGAACATTGTTGAACATTACAAAGTTTTCCTGATGACTAACCAAAAACTCCATCCTTGGAATTTTCAATAAGTGTAATCTTCTGAATGAAGTCCAACCCTTGTGATTTTTTTTATCTGCTGTTTAAGAATTTAATAGCTGAAGAACTCTTATAAATAAAAAAAACCCACAAAAATTCTTTGCTTACTATAAACACCAAAGCCCCTATTTTTATGACATCCTGGAAGAATTATGTATTTTCTATCCAATGGAGTAATGCTGGCATCAAGAAACAATAACTCACAAAAATAGCACAGTATATTTTAGGAGTAACAAAATTTTCAGATATAATGCTTTGGACAAGATAGACACAGTATCAGAAATTCACAATGATATTGTACCAAAAATACACCAATCTGTAAAAGCTTAAAACCTACTCCATTGTGTCACTTAATCTTATTTTGTATTTGCATAATACATGATTCTTAATGTCTTTAAAAAAATAGAAAAGCAGTATTCATTTCAATTTTGAGGACAGTGTTTCCATTCTTATAAACAACTTTTTTCTTGGCAAACGTTGTGTATTTTTTATTAATACAAAACTGAGTGTGTTTGTCATGTAGAATGAAATCAGATCCTCAATTTAAAATGATTTGATCACAAATTAGAAACATCACATTTAAACTAAAGCTGGTTAGAGACCCTCGGTGGCACAACGGTTAGAGTGCAGTACTGCAAGCTACTCCTACTGCAATTTGGCAGATCAAATCCCACCAGGCTCAAGGTTGACTCAACCTTCCATCCTTCCAAGGTGGGTAAAATGAGGACCCAAATTGTTGGAGGCAATAGGCTGACTCTGTAAACCGCTTTGAGAGGGCTGTAAAGTAGTATAAAGTGATATATAAGTCTAGGTGCTATTGTACTTATCCTCAGTTCTCAGAAGCCTCTTCATGAAAAAGTCACAAAGGGTTCTGGATGGACACAACAACCAAACAAAGAAATTAAAATAATATCAATCATCTTATTTTAATGACCTTATTTTAATGATCCTTCATGGAATGGAGTCTGGGTAACTGAATGGAGCTGAGTGACCAGATACCCTTCCTGTCACCAATGCGGAGTTATATCCAGCAGATATATTCTCAAAGTGCCCAGATAAAGAAATATCTGCCTCTACTTAGGACTGAACTCACAGCCTCCTGATTGTGAAGCGAGAGCTCCACCTCTAGACTACCACACCACTCAAATAAAGCATTAAAAAAATAACAATGAACAATGTCAACCATGATGAAGCAAAAGATCTCCCTGCCTCACCAAAGGCCTAGTGATCTGAAGAGCCAGATGTTCATGGCTCCTATAAACAATAGCAGAGTGAAGATCATTGAGATCTCAGAGGGAAAGTTGTTCCAGAGGCTAGGCACTGGTAGAGAGAAAGCATGCTTTCCAGGGTCTTGAGAGATAATATTGCTTAATTGAACGAACCCTGAGTATACCAACCATGCAGGATCAAATTGGCCAAGTAGATATTATGGAAGGTAAGCTGTCCTTCAATTAACCAGACTTTTTCCATTTAGGGCTTTATAAGGAACAACCAGGGGATGCAGTGGCTCAGTAGCTACAACACTGAGCTTGTCGATCAGAAAGGTTGGCAGTTTGGCAGTTCAAAACCCTAGCGCCACATAAGGGAGTGAGCTCCCATTTCTTGACCCAGCTTCTGCCAACCTAGTAGTCCGAAAACATGTTAAAACGCAAGTAGAAAAATAGGGACCACTTTGGTGGGAAGGTAACAGCATTCCATGTACCTTCAGTGTTTAGACATGCTGGCCACATGACTATGGAGATGTCTTCGGACAGCACTGGCTCTTCAGCTTTGTAATGGATTGGAGCACCACTCCCTAGAGCCAGAAACAACTAGCACGTAGGATCTAGGGGAACCTTTACCTTTTTAAGGAACAACCAGGACCTTGAATCACACCCTGACACAAACTGACAACCAGTGCAGCTTGCAAATTATATGTGCACACTAAGCCATGCCAATTACTACTCATGCCACTGCATTCTGGACCAGTTGAAGCTTCTTCGTAGTTTACAAGGGAAGTCCCAAGTAGGAACCACTGCAGTAGTCAAGTCAAAAGGCCGCTAGAGCATGAGCAATTTTTTGAAATGCCCCATGGTCTAGGAAACAATGTAAATGGAACATCAGATAGAGTTGTATAAAACCTTTTCTGGCTGCAACTAATACCTCCCTTATGTTATACAGACAATGTGATATGATTATAGCAGAGGCAATAAGATACTTGATGAAAACAATTCATAGCTTTGGGTACAAAATCAATACCTAAAAAATAATTAAAAATAAACTTAATATAAGAAGAAGATTTCTTGTAGAAAGAATCTGGCTGTGAGTTAACACACAGTAAAATTTCTTGATTTGTATTTCACAGGTAATAATCAAGATATATATCCAAATAGTTATGGAAGATTATAGCAAGAAATTAAAATTGCTCTTGAAAAGTGGAAAACTTAAAAGCCTTACCATTTAATCTCAACACAACAATGGACAGAGGTGTGGAACAGATCTATAGAATTTACTAATTTGTGTTTTAAGAGTCTGCTTTACAAGTGGTGGGCAACTCTATCAATAATTGCCCAAAGAGATAAATCATTTAGCAATCAATACTGGAAATGCCACAAGATAGAAGGAGTTATTGGAAATACATATAGTATATAGCACTATTTAGAAAGGTGTAGGACCAAATTAGAACTTTTTAAAGTAGTTATAATTCCAGAATATGATAAACAATATTAATTTATTATAATATGTGCTTATCGCCATGAGAATAAATTTTGCATAACTCTGGAAAAAAAAGACATATAAGGACTCCTCTAGTTATGATGGCAGTTGGGACTAGAATTTCCATTGCTAAGAGATATAGTTGTAAAGCACAGTATCACATGGTGGCATCACTTAGCAATTGCAATTCCTGCAATCCCCATTGCTAGTATTAAATGAGGTTAATTGAGCATTTCCTGCTGGCTTTCAACAACCAAAATCAGTGGGGAAAGCTTGTGTCAACTAAAAAAATAGTCCTTTGATCTTTTTAGCTGCCAGAAAAAGGGAGTGGGGGAAAACAAGGCATTCCTTAAATGCCTAGATAATAACCCCTGGTAACCCAAGTTGTCAGAGCATAAGAAAGTTATTGGAGAGCATGATGGATGACTCTTGGAGATGGGTGTGTCCCATTGGAGAAGTCACATCCAGAGGATGGGGGGAAGATCAAGGTCAAGGGGGAAATGTATGATGTAATTTAGTATCGGCTGCATCCAGCTTATGCCAACATGGCGACTGCTAATAAATCAATTTACTTTTCTCCAAGATGCGGCTAGAGACTTTTGATTTGAATGAGGGTAGATTTGTTGGAGCCCTGACAGCTTGCAGGATCTTGCAAGTTCCAAGTGGATCATAAGCAGGCTGGCTGGAGAGGAACAAGGGTGTGTGTGGAGAGAGGGGTGAGGAGCAGTGGAAGCAGAGGTAGTATTCAGACAGTTTGGATCAGTTCTGGTGTACTGATAGCTAAAACTTTGACTAGTTCAGAGAAATGGCAAATACCACCTCTGACTGGCCCTGCCCACTCACCCCCCACCATTAGCTCTCCTATATTTCCTTCTTTTTTTAGTTTAGCTGTTTTGTGTGGCAGAGTAGATTGCTGTGCCTCAGCTGAGCTAGAATATAATAGAATAGAACAGAACAGAACAGAATAGAACAGAACAGAACAGAACAGAACACTTTATTGGCCAAGTATGATTGGACACACAAGAAATTTGTCTTGGTGTAAATACTCTCAGTATACATAACGAAAAGATACATTCATTAAGAATCAAGAATCATAACATACAACACTTAATGATAGTCATAGGGTACAATCAACAATCAAATCATACTAGGAAACAGTCAATATAAATTGTAAGGATACAAGGGACAAAGTTACAGTCCTACAATCACAAGTGGGAGGAAATGGGTGATAAGGAGTGATGAGAAGATTAGCAGTAATAGTGCAGACTTTGTAATAGTTGAACAATGTTGACAGAATTATTTGTTTAGCAGAGTGATGGCTTTCGGGAAAAACTGTTCTTGTGTCTAGTTGTTCTGGTATGCAGTGCTCTATAGCGTCGTTCTGAGGGAAGGAGTTGAAACAGTTTACGTCCGGGATGTGAGGGGTCTGTGAATATTTTCACAGCCCTCTTTTTGACTTGTGCAACATACAAGTCCTCGATTGAAGGCAGATGAGTAGTAATTGTTTTTTCTGCAGTCCTAATTATTCTCTGAACTTTGTGTCTGTCCTGTTGGGTTGCAGAACCAAACCAGACAGTTATAGGGGTGCAGATGATAGACTCAATAATTCCTCTGTAGAACTGGATCAGTAGCTCCTTGGGCAGTTTGAGCTTTCTGAGTTGGCACAGAAAGAACATCCTTCATTGTACTTTTTTGATGATGTTTTTGATGTTAGGTGTCCATTTTAGGTCATGTGATATAGTAGAACCTAGAAATTTGAAGGTCTCTACTGTTGATACTGTGTTGTCTAGTATTGTAAGAGGTGGTAGTATGGGAGGGTTTCTTCTAAAGTTTACCACCATTTCTATGGTTTTGAGTGTGTTCCGTTCCAGATTGTTACGGTTACACCACAAGGAAAGTTGTATAATTTCCTGTCTGCATGCATATTCATCGTTGTCTCGAATGAGAGCAAACCCTAACCCTAGAAAACAGTTCAGCTCACTCACCAGTGTTTGGACAGAAATTGAGTCCTGCACATGCCTGTGAAGCATGTGCATAGAACCACTCATAGAACCAATAGGAAAAAAATTGGGAACCCACCACTGAGTGGAAGGCAGAGAGGCTTTGGGTAGTGGCTGCCAAATGGGACAGGTGCACAAGGTGCTGTGACAGGGAAGGCATGACATGAGTGTGGAAGCTGGTGTAGCTGTTGCAGATGGGAAAAGGTGGGTTAGAGGATGGGAAGAAGCTACACAAGTGCAGTGAGGCTCAAGAAGGATGTACAGGTGGAGAAGATTTACCCAAGCAACTTGTGACATTCCCTGCCTGCTTCCCCATTGACTTTAGTTGAGGGGAGCTGCCAGAGAAAGTTGCAAGATCACATAACTATGGAATGTGGAAACCATTGTAAGTGCTAGGCAGTTTTCAAGTGCCCAGATCATAACCATGTGACTGTGCACTGCTGGGATGACCAGAATTTGAGGACTGATCATAATCACAATTGACTCTGAAATTCACCCAGATTATTCTAGATATGATGAGAATGCAAATTGTCAAGTCTAAGGTATTTTATACACTTCTGGAGAAACTAACCATGGCACAACTCTTATTCTGTTTAGGCAGTTAGAAATAGATAGGCGAATAGGTACATATATCTCAAACCATCACAAAGAAAAGTGTTTGTGAACACTTTTGAATGTTCAATTTTTTTGAATAAATATTATTTAAGATGTGATCCCTGAGAGACAGAAGGAAGAGCAACAGACTAAACAACTATCACAAAAAAGTATCAAAGTACAAAGATGGGAAAGGATTAGGACATGTGTCAGAGGAGATACTCCCCAGTTTACTGCCATATAAAGGAGGAAAAAAGGGTTTTCAAACTTGCAAGATTCTGTAACTGTAAGCTTACAATAAAACTAGTCACATGATTCATACTTCTTGGCTGGAGGACCATAGAGGGCTGAAGTCAATCTTGTCAAACTGTCAAATTGACTCAACACAAAGAATCAGATGCCTTCAAACTGATTAGAACATTCAGGGAACTCCTGAACATGGAAATTGCTTTTCTGTGGAATCAGGCTTGGGATTCACAGTGCAAATTTGAATTGAATTGGCTCAGCTCCCTGAAGTGCAAATTCAAACTGAATCAACTCAACTCATGAATTCCTACATTTAAAATGGGACTTGGCTAATTCTTATTCTGTACTATTTTCACTTTTGTCAACAATTTCTCCTAATATGACTATCTTATCTATATCATTAGTGTATCAAATATGTATTTAGAGTTTTGAAAGTACATCACCAAACACACCTTGAAATATACCTCTATAAGCCCTAGGCTTAGACACACAGTAGAAAAGATACTAAAAGTGTCTTTTTTTCCTCTCTTTTTTACTAAGACAAAAATCTGTGACAGGTTACAATAGACAAATAAATTAAAATAGGTTGGCATAACACTCTTATGACCAAGTCAATAATATTTTAAATCAAGATTTAATTATGTATTTGCTCCATAGGGAAGCAAAAGAAAATTAACTGTCCAGTTTGGATAAATGAAGTGGCTTGTCAATCTCACTTCCGCTGATGTAGTTGCTTTACTTAATAATTCATGGCTCATATTTGACAGATACGGTTGAGCACACAACCACAGCTACTGTTCTGATTTTCACTGATACAATATTTCAGTCAATGGAAAGTAAGATGTTTTCTACCAAGTTTTCTTGAGAGTTTGTTCCCAAGAGCCATTCTTCTTTTCTGCACTTAATATATGTGCATGCATGTATGTATGTATACAACACACATACACATACAAATGTGCCTGCATGCACAAGACAGACTTTCATTCATTCATTTCTGTATTTTATTCACTAAAATTCCTCTCCAAATTAAAATGGGCAATCAATGTATCCTCTCACATACTGAAAACCACATGGATATTTAGCATAAATTTACACAGGAGTATCAATAAATTCTGTTAATTGGAGGAACATACCTAGCAGTTGGTCAGAACATCAATTGATAGGAAACTTTTATTTTTTTTTCTGTTCCTGTTTCAGTCCCAGATTTCAGTATGTTTATAGATAGTCATTTAATCAGTTTTACTAGCAACAAGTGTAAAGTGCACACTGTTGTATGAAAACCTGAAAAGCTACTGAAATTTACACTCTCTATGCTCATATATTTCCTGCAGTGAGAGCAGGGGAGAATACTTTATTGAATGATTATATCAATAGAATCATCAGTAATGGCAAATGAGCATGTTATATAACCATCAGAATATTTGCAATGTAAAGTGCACAGAAAATTGTGAGTCATCTTACATCAGGGATTACAGGGAACTGTCATTGTAGACTTCTAAAACAAACATCCTCCTTTGACTTACCTGCAAAATTGCCCTTTCAGAAGTTGACAAGTTCGCAGTTTCAAGATCTGTCTAAATCAAGAGGAGGTGATTAATATGGCTCTAATGTAAGCACATATTCTGCTTGTTTGTTGGTGTATTGGCCCCAGCCAATAACCTGATCAGGTCTAGTAAATTCCAAGTAAGAAAAGAACGTTGTTTGTCACTTACCAGCTCTTCACGAAGTTGGGAAATGAGTTCATCTTTCTCTTTTAGTTGCAGTTTCAGAGTCAAGCATTCATCTTTCATTATATCCTATAATAACATCAAAAGAAATGTTACAAAGGGCTTAGCACTTTCCCCTCTGCTCCACACAAGAAAAGTCAATGTCACACTGTGCCATATAATTACATCCAAGTAATGAATCTCGGGGCTCCCTTTTCATGTGAGATATTTCTAATAGCATATCCTGTTAGTAATACAAATATTGTAACCTAATACCGCCGAAATACAAGCATAGTATGTAAACTAAACTATGAATGGAACCCTGTGTCTTAAGTCCATTTGGTTAGTGGGTAATTCTTTTAAGCCCCTGCAGTGATCTGTGGATGACGGTGTCCAGTTACACAGTCCACCTTGCTTGGGTTTCTAGTCATCTTTCCAGAAAGTTATCAACATAAGCAGTTTTATTACTTTATTTAACAGGGAATATAATAAAGCCTGCAATAAAACGTTGCAAGTGGAACTTGCCATAATATTTTGCAAAGCAAAGTGCTTTGATCTAAGGTACTTTGCAGGCAGCTTTGCCTTCTTCCATGTTTCTTCATTCCTCTATATGCCTGATATCATTTTTCCCCATTTCCCAATGCCAGGCTTTATTTCAAGGCAGGAATGCACTACAAGAAATTCTAGAACTTGCAGGAGGTAGATAATATGTACTGAAGAATGCAAGAAGTCATGTTCCAACTATTGTTGCATTTCAAGAATGACTCACTCTCTCTCTCTCTCTCTCCCTCCCTCTCCCCCTCTCCCCCTCAACTTTTCGGTGTATCTTTCTTGTTCTTGCCTGTCATAAAAAAAATTACTGAGATCCCTCTTTTAAACAAGCTAATTTGTTGATCGTATAATTGAAGCCATCAGATTTGCAAACTAACTCACATATATGTCAGCATTCTGAAGTTATTAAACAGGTTCTATAAATCCTGGATTTTATGACAAATAAGGAATTTGTCATAAAGTAAAATTAGATTAAAGCCAACTTGCCTTAACCACCCATAGATCAGATTCTTGCATATAGGTAACATGTAATAAACATTTTAGTGCTTTGAACTCAACTCCTATTCCTGGTTACTTGCACTTGACAAATGGAATTAATGGGAGGACTAGACTTAGGTGTGTTGTGGCTGTGTAAGGATTCCAAAGTGATGTTGCATTTGATACCACCTTCGGCCCCCACCTGGCCATCTCTTACAGAATAATCCCAATTCTGCTATCTCCAAAAAACCATTCTCAGAAAAGGAGATTGCTAATGGTATTTTATTGAACACATTTCTACTTAATTGTATTTTTTGAAGAAGAATAAGCAAAGCCTCTACCTGAGAACATCCTATGCTATCAACAAGTTGTAACTCCCAGAATTATTATGGGAAGCCACTACAGTTAAACTTTCACAAATCTATGTCATTTTGTAATCTAGCTATACCATTTGAATACAGGTAGTCCTCAGTTAACAACTGTCCTTTTCAACAACCAAGTAAAGTTATGTCAATGCTAGAAAAGTAACTTTTAAGATTTGTTCCCACAATTATATCTCTTGCAACATCTCCATGGTTTTGTAATCAAAATTCAGGCACTTCGCAGGGTACCATTGCAGAGTCCTGTGGACATGTGATCACCATGAAGAAGCCAGCAGTAAAATCACAAGACATAATCACATAATATGCTGCTTAATAATCATGGGCAATTTGCTTAATGACCATGATGTCACAATCACATGATGTCTCACTTAGCAACAGGCTTGTCGGTTATTGTGATCATTAAGCAAGGACTATCTATATTCAAATACCACTAATATTTACTATAAGGCAGAAAACAGAGAATGTCAGAAGTCAAAAGCCGGCAGTATTATGTGATACTGTCATTCCTGAATTACCCCAGAAGGAAAGGGATATACCATATATTCAACTGCCACTTCCCATTAAACAAAGCCAAGATAAGACAAATCACTTATTTAAAGCCATTTCACTCTTTGATATTAATGGAAATTAGTTATGAAAGCAAGAGAGGAGTGGGAATGTAGGATTCCCCCTCCCCCTACTGTTGTTACTCAATTGTGATCTCTGGCCTAAGAGCCCACTGTCAATAAATGTTATTCTCTGCATGCAGAGAAGTTCACAGAAAGTGTAGCTGACAGAAATAGCCATGGGATCCAAAGATCTGTACCAAATCACACGCAAACAGGACGTCTGTTTCTGTTTAATAGAATAAGACAGGACAATAAAGACCAGAATGCTTAATAAGTTGAACTACTTTTCTCAGAGATTCACAACACAACATGCTTTGCACACTAATATTCATTTGACTAAACTGTACTATATGGGATTTGCAAACTGTTAATGAAATATATCTTTAAAAAAAAGTGACATAGCATTTAGTTTGCTGAAGAAATATTTAAGATAAATACCATCCAACAGCCTATCACCAGTGAACAACTGAGAAAGAATATAGTGAAATGTGTAGGAACACTTGTGTATATATGGACCGAGACACTAAAATATAGCAACATCTCTATCAAAAAGCAGCTGGGATGTGCAGGGAAATATATGTCTGCCTTTGAAAGAACTAAAAAATACCAAATACCACAAACTCTGAGGTGAAGAACATGTTGTAATTTTAGAGCCTGCCGTCTCTTAGCCATTACTGTCAAATGCATTGCAATTTGTTATGAAAGCTTTTAAAGCAAAGAGAAAAAAAAGACATAAGAACATAGATTCTGATTTAGGTGAGGGGGAAAAATATAAACTGTGAAATATGAATTCTGATAAATACAGAAATTTATCAGAGAACCTCGTCTCCTAAAAATAAGCCACAGGAGATAGGATGAGTGAAAAGGCCTCAGTACTGCAACCTTCTGTAATTTCACATCTGACACAGCACCATAAAAAAAAAAAAGTCAAACATCCACCAAAGAAGCCAGCTGTTTTTTAAATATTAAAAAAGAAACCTCATATGGGTCAAAGGGGTTTTAGCAAAGTGCAAGTCATCTGGAGAAAGAAGATTTAAAAACAGGCAGTACCAACTCTCCTTCCTCCCCCAATATCATTCAGCAAACATGGAATCATTCAAAGATTTGCCTTCATTTGTGAAGTTGAGAGGATTCAAGGACTGAAGAACGTCATTGCCGAGAAGATATCCTTACTGCCACTCCTTGCTATGGCTGTTTTAATGTTTTCTGTACTGCTGAAGAAAGGACAAAGTTTTGCTTCTTGTCTGTATCTAAGATACAACTGCCCAGATTCTCCTGTGAGTAAAGTGGGAGTCCATTTATATTTATATTATACCAGTTGGATACCCATGTTTTGCGACGACACTATGTAATTGGTCTATGCAGGAGAAATCCAGTTCACAATCTGTTGGCTCAGGGGTGGTCAGTGATTGAAACACATAAAGGAATATCACTTCTGACACCTTGAGTCCGGAAGCAGTTCCATAGATGGAAAATATAGATATTTTGGTGAGGTACCAACGTTTAGTATTGTAAGGAGTCCCAGACCGCTCCTGAATGAAGGAGTGGAACGTCTGCCAGTTTGAACTGAGGTAACAGAATGTGAGGCAACAGGCAGCTGGAACAGAGTTCTTTTCAGGTAAGAAGGGGGAGTAGCATAAGAACATAATATTGCATAAAGAAATAGTAATGATCTAATTGTAATTTTGAAAAATCCTTTCTTAATGAGCACCTAGAAGCCAAGAGGAACATATGTGCCAGATTTCAAGTTTGTAGACTTTATGGTCCTCGAAATTTTATGATGAGTGAGTGGTACTTGGCTTTTATATATATATAGAAAATTTATTAGAAACTATTTTAAAAATATGAGTTCCAGGTAAAACTGTGAAAAAAGAGACAGACAACTTGATCTCCTGAACTAAAAATTTATATATAAATCTACATATATTTAATTAATTAATAAATCCTCTGATTTGGCCTTGTGGTGATACTATGATAAATCTTATGTAGCCATCAGATGAAGCCTAGCATGTTTTTAGGAAGTCTTAACTCAAACCTTAGTCGCATTTGGAGGAATGTCTCAGAAGAAGTTAAAATCACATGGCTGTGTTCCTATTAAGATTGTACTTCAGAATTTCTTTGTCAGCCCTAAAAAGCCATCTTTTCCTTATTTAGTGCCTAGACTTACTGTGGGAAACTGGGAGGGGGTTTGTATGGAGTGAGTAGAGATAGTTAGTCACAACAACATTCCTTTTTCCGAAAGTCAAGGACGTTTAGCCTGCACCTAGAAAGGTGTAACTGGGATGCATCTCTAGTTGGGGACTATGGATTGATTGGACCATGTGATGGACATATGTATGCAAGGGATGGGACTTTGACTTTCCTTTGGGTGGGGAAAACTCAGGGGACTTTCAGATTTGGGTTTTCCCAGATGTGCCAATATGACATCTCTAATAAAATGTAAAGGTAAAGGTTCCCCTCGCACATGCATGCTAGTCGTTTCCAGCTCTAATGGGCAGTGCTCATCTCCACACAAAGCTGAGGAGCCAGCACTGTCCAAAGACATCTCCATGGTCATGTGGCCGGCATCACTAAACACCGAAGGCACACAGAATGCTGTTACCTTCCCACCAAAGTGGTCCCTATTTTTCTACTTGCATTTTTACATGCTTTCGAACTGCTAGGTTGGCAGAAGCTGGGAGAAGTAACAGGAGCCCACTCCATTACATGGTGCTAGGGATTCAAACTGCCAAACTACTGACCTTTCTGATCGACAAGCTCAGCATCTTAGCCACTGAGCCACCGCATCCCTAATAAAATGTAGCTTTGAGGAATTACCTACCTTGGAGTCTGTCTTAGTTGGGGGTGTTAGTTGGAATCCTGACATTCTTTTTTTCCTCAGATACAAAGACCATAGAGTGAAAGATGACCAACAAAAGAAAAATGTTGAGTATTTTAGACATCAACTGCAAGCACACTGGAGATCCTATATTTCCTTCACTTCAACTAGCACTGAATCCTGGAATCATTGCTCAATCATTATCCAAAATCCTGAATTTACAAAGACTGAGATCCAGATACTGCTTTTATATTATTATGCAATAGACACCAAGTTTAGAAACTGTTCTGTATAGGGCAAAGTTATTTATTTTCACAGTGAATAGCATAAGACTTATTAATTGCCTAAAGGCATGTTTAAACAACTAGCTGGGCAAGCAAAGATATAACTTCATCTCCTTTATACATCTCATTCTGTATTCTCAATTTATCTATACATGCTATTAATGTTTATCCAATGCTCTAAAATGATTTACTACTATCAACCAAGACAAAAATCTATTATTTCTCTTGTTCAGTTATTCAAAACAACTTAAAGAAAATAAGTTCCCTTCACATTTTATTTTGAAATAAAGGATTTAACATAATAGCTTTCCTCAATTGCGCTTCTTTAACATTCAAAGAAAAGTATATATTTAATTGACTTGTTTTATCCAGATTTTCTATATTTCTACACCTTTTAATAGGTCCTAGTGGTGGATTTCCTGAGCAAGAGTGATTCGATTAATGAGCTCATTATAATACATTAAGGAGTGTTCTGTGGATGGCTGCCTACTTTAATTAGTTTTATTATGGAACAAAATTGCTTCATATGCCAAGCTCAACGACAAACACATTTGGAAAACATCAGAGTAGTAATCAGACGAAATACGGACCATTCATTAGACAACCTGTCTAAAGTCATTAAGAGCAAGAAGAATATTAAAGTGATGGACATTCCAACATTATTAAGTACATTAAATATTTTTTTACATTAAACAATTTTTCAGATCTAATGATTCTGGGACAAAATGAGTAGTCACAATTCTCAGAAAGAAATCCGTTACAAGAAAGGTGTTGATATGATACAGGAGTTGTTCTTCCCATAATTGTAGCACATGCTGACAGTAATAGCAGCTGAAAATTTAGAAGGTCACATTTATTCAGATAATAATCCCTAATGTAGCTCTTCAATGACTCCCTTCAGTGGAAAATTTAATTAGTAACTGGAAGCTTTACCCACTCACACATGCACCTCAAAAAGTGTGCATGTGTGAATTTCCCATTGTTGTGTTAGTCATTAAAAAAAGAGGACTTCTTGAAGAAATCAATTGAATCATTCAATTTTCCATCTGAAAAATATCACAGAAAAGAATGGCTATGCTGAGAAAGTTTCAGATGTTTAAAAAGGCAAAAGATTAGAAGCTACTGGTTAAAATGAAAAAAAAAAAGATTGCTAAAATGACTTTTTTTATTTTCCTTCTGGCAAACACACAGTTGAGTTATTTTTTATAAAATTGATGTATTCAATCAAAAGAAAGAAAGAAAAAAGGGAAAAAATGTAGAAAACTAGGTAAAAAGGCAACAAAGACCCCAAAATGAAGTTGTAGCAAGTTTATTTTCAGACAGATTTTATATATTCTAAATGTAGCTATTGATTACATGAAGGAGTTAAATCTTTAATGACCTATATGGGTGAATTTAAATTTCTTGATAATCCTTACAGGTGGATTTTATTTTTCTTTAATTTTCCAGAAGAATATACTTATTTAAAAAAACAAACCAGAAATCCCACTGGCTGAGCCCAAATATTCAAGATTGTTTTAAGCAAGTCTTTAGACCGTGACCATATTGTTATTGTCCATGGCTATTTTGGTCTTTACTATGAACATAGAAAATAAATTTAACAAACAACACACAAAGTATAGCTCACAAAAGCCCTGTACAACATACAGTGAACAATATGGATTTTCTTAAGGCGTTTGTTTCTCTGGATATTACAGGTTTCTGACAAAAAGACAAGAGTATAGCCAGACAAATCTTATGCAAGATAGATTTGATCTCTCTTGACCACGGGGGTCAAACTTGCGGTCTCATGTTGCTGTCACATGAAGTTTCACAATGTTTTCCCATTTGTGGAACTGGGGTGGGCATGGCCTGAATGTAACGCATCCAGCCTGTGGGTTGCCAGTTTGACACCTCTACTCTTGATCCAAAATTGTAGCTTTCATGCTATTAATTGATATCTATTAAAAGTTACTATTGACAGCAGCAAGTATCTGAATTTGTCTTATTAATATCTGGTAAGCATGCCTTTTTTACTTTGTCTCTGAATTCTTAAATATTCTTAGTAGAAGAACTAGTAAAAATAAAGGCCCCCTCAAGGCGAGCTTGACTGCTGGTGATTGTAAGCATGCAGCTGTCCTGGCACTTTTACAAAATAAGCTTGCCTGTGAGCCTAATTCCCCTTCCAGGGGAACCTATTTAGACTAAGTGCATTAAAAAATTACATTAAGCTAATGATCTTCTATAAATCCATTTTCAGTTGCTGGGAGGTAAGAATTTCCTTGGAGTATCCCTCACATGAAAAAGGAACTGTGATACCCCAAGAGCACAGTGTACTACAAGAAACATATATCCTAATGGAAGTAGATTTGAATTTTTAAAAATTGTTTTATTGTATTGCAAACAGTTACTGGGGTTCATCCACAGTTTCGTTGTACTTGTACAATGACAATAAACTTCTTCTTCTTCTTCTTCTTCTTCTTCTTCTTCTTCTTCTTCTTCTTCTTCTTCTTCTTCTTCTTCTTCTTCTTCTTCTTCTTCTTCTTCTTCTTCTTCTTCTTCTTCTCCTCCTCCTCCTCCTCCTCCTCCTCCTCCTCCTCCTCCTCCTCCTCCTCCTCCTCCTCCTCCTCCTCCTCCTCCTTTCAAAAAAGTATTAGAGCAATGATTTTCAGGGTTTTTTTAAAAAATCCTGATTCAGATGGTTGATTTAGCTACAAGTTACTAAAACAAAAGTAGACCAAACTTTAACAGAATATCTATAAAGGTTTAGCCAAAGAATACATAATTTTTCTATTTCTCAATAATAATAATAATGGGAAGAAAGTTAACAAAGAAAAAAAGCTATGTCAACTTGTTTCTTATACCTTATGGGACTTTCAAAGTTTATTTTCAACAGTAGATATTTTCTGTTGTCCATTAGATCACTCTGAACAGGAACACATCTGTTTTCTTTCTTTTCTTTTGGGGGAGGGTTTTTTGAAATATTTTTCTTCAATTCATTAAAATTGCCAGCCCACAAGATTTGTTCTACACATGAAATTAAGTAGAAGTAAGGCATAATGCTTCCTGTCATATAAACTGTCATTCTTTTGAAAACCCATGGTCTTCAAGATGGAATGATAAATATGTAAATGGAACTGACATCCAGAAGACATATTAAATCAGTTTATTGTAAATCCAGCCATTTAATGGTATCTAGATCAGTTCAAGCATGTAAGTTAAATTGGGAATGTTGTAATTAGAAAACTGGCATGTTTTTTTTTTTAATTATAATAGACAGCTATGTTAACCAAACACTTTTGACCTCTAAGGAAACCCCAGTCTTATTATTTGATTATGGTTTTCTGTTTCACTTGTTTGAGTAACTTAGTGTGTGACCTGACATGGTGCTATTCCATTACAATTTAAAACAAATGGTTCCTAGTTCTGCCTGTTAAAGGATAATTCTTTTGTTGAAGAAGTAATTTTACAAATTGCACTTCCATTGGCCTCTATTAAAGGAGCCTGTTAAATGGCTGATATGAGTGTGTGTTGTTGCCTGCCATTGGCCTTTATTAATGGAACCCATTAAATGGCTCATGAGTGTGTGTTGTCACTGAAGGGGTTATTATTATTATTATTTTATTTTTATTTTTTAAAATTACTTCTACATTGTGTTTTAATTTTCTGTAAGCCACCTAGAGCAGGGGTGTCAAACTTGATTTCATTGAGGGCCGCATCAGGCTTGTTTTTCACCTCAGGGGATAGAGGGGTTTAGCAAGGATGGATGTGGCCAGCTCAACATCACTCGTGTAGGGGGCAACTGTGGTGGCCCAAGTGCTCTGTAAGTGAAAATGGAGCTCGGGAGGGCCATGCACAGCCCTCCTGAGATCCATTTTCACTGGCAGAGGCATCACGGACCAGTCCTTCACAGTTTCTACGGTGGCCCCATGGGTCAGATCTAAGCACCCTGTGGATCAGATCCAGCCCGCAGGCCTTGAGTTTGACACCTCTGACCTAGAGTCACCATAAGCAAGTAGGCAGCTGTATAATTTTCCTAAAATAAAATAAAATAAAATAAAATAAAATAAAATAAAATAAAATAAAATAAAATAAAATAAAATAAAATAAAATAAAATAAAATAAATAAAATAAAATAAAATAAAATAAAATAAAATAAAATAAAATAAAATAAAATAAAATAAAATAAAATAAAATAAAATATCAACCAAAGAGTTAACACAGCATCCCTAATAGGATTCAATTTTTTTAAAAAAACTTTTCTTTCCTCCTATATTTGCTCCTTTGGGATGTATTATTTTTGTTTATACATTACTCAATTAACTGATTTATAGGTTTCGCTGACAGTCTGTAATAGAAGGCTTCATATTTAAACTGTTAAATAAGATCACTTTTTATGGTCTTTTATTTTCATCCACAACTGTTTGCTCTGCATATAGTTCAAAAATTTATTTGTGAACAAAAGGATAGGTTTGGGGGAAGGACTGAATTCAGTATTGAATTTTAATCATTTATTTTTAAGATTTCTTTCTTTCTTTTCCTCTTCTAGTTCTGATTGCAAAATTCAGGATCGGCAAAAACAAACAAACAAACAAAAATAGTCAAGAAACATCTTCTGGAAGCTTTTACTACAGTTTTATAAGAGTGTTATCATTCCAAGACAAATAAAGAAGAAAAAATACTATATAATTGCTGGGCAACTGTTTGCTAGACAGCATTATAATTATGATAAGCATTCATTGCCTTGAATAAGGGAGTACAGTATTAGCTTTAACTCATAAATTTGTCTTGTCTTCTTTCTTAGAACAGTTATGTGCAGAAAAATCACTTAAGTGTCCAGGTTCAATTAATTTTGAGAAATCAGAGGATAATTTGGACACCCTAATTATAAAGATGAAAACAAGATGTGTATATCTCATTTGCATATAACCTATAATGTAGAAGTTTCTTCTTCCATGATATTGAATCTAGCCATTACTACTTAGTTCTAAGGGTAAACCAGGCCCAGATGTTTTGTTCACCAACAAATTTATATATATAAACGCGAAATACCACTCACGCATCATCAAAAAATTTCCAGAACCATAAAGCCTACAAATTTGAAATTTGGCATGTATGTTCCTCTTGGCTTCTAGGTGCTTGCTAAGAAAAGATTTTTCAAAATGACCATAAGAGCATTAGTATTTTGTATATTATTATTAACACGTTCTGATGCTAAGGAGTGTTACTTCCCCACCCACCTCAAAAGAAATATGTTCCAAATGCAAAACACACGCAGAGGAATTTCAGTTTCAGTTTTATTTTCATAGCAGCAAGCAGCTTTAGTACAGAACAGTTGAGCTAAGCCAGGCCCAGGCTTCTTGCTCACACAGCAAATACTGTTTTAGTTTCAAAACAGCCCTCAACTCTCTCAGACACTGACAGGACACTAGCCACATGAATACCGATGGATGCTGGTAAGTAGAGGCACATTCCCCCCCCCCCTTATTTTCCTCCCCAAAAACTAAGCCCGACCATATAGTGTCGTAGCAAAGCACCGGTATTAAGCTAGTGACTAAATATATCAGAGCAAAACCTAGGAAAAAGACAAACTTAGTCTATGAGCGGACATCTCATACTTGTTCCACTGAAACATCTGGAAACATGGAAATTACTATTCAGCAAGATTAATCAATCTGTATGATGAAAGCAACAATAAATAATGCTATTTCTTTTTGAAGGCATATCATGAGTTTGAACAAACATCATCTTCAAGGCAGTATAGTAACATTATCCACAGAGCCAGTACATATGGAAGATGATCAGCTCTTTGTCTTAAAATTTATGATCTGAAGCCATTTGAGTGTTTGGTATGCATCCAACAATTCTAATATCCACAATGATGATCTAAAAAGCTGAAGTGACAGCTTCATATTATTCAGTAATTTTTCCCTCAATTAATTCTCATTTACTCCAAGGACCTGTATGTATGATAGGCACAGACTGCTTACATAAAAAGAATACATCCAGTACTAATTTCATTTTAATTTATGGAAGGATAATTCTGTTTGTCTTGTCAAATTATCCCGTTTCTGCAAACAAATGTTGTATTCATCCACATACAGCAGGGAACACAGAGATAGATGCATATAGACACAAAGAATCAGTTGCAACTGATTCCCAGTCCAGATAAGAAAAATAAATACATAATAACGATGGAAGAACTTGTCAGAGAAGGAACAACAATGTCTATCAACTAGTAAGAAAAAGCATAAATCAGGAGCAGGAAGGCATTGCAAAAGAAAAGAAACAAGGCATAATGTTTTTCTCATTGTTGTACTTATCTTGGTCTCCTTATTTTTTGATCATATATATGTCAAAACAAATGTAGTCCTTTATTCCATCCCATTTACCTTCACTGATTCTTAAATGCTAAAAAATATAAAAATACATTGCAGAGGGAAATGTATTGCGAGATATATACTGGCTCTATACATTCTTGGTTGACTGTATACCAATTACTAACTTAACAGATAATAGATAATCAGAGTTGGAAAAGATCTTGTAGGTCATCTAGTCCAATCCCCCCACCCAAGCAGGAGACCCTACACCGTTTCTGACAGATGGGAGTCTAATCTCTTCTTGAAAGTCTTAAGTGTTAGGTAACTGTTACTATTGATTGATTAAGCATGCCTGTGATCTTGTATTATTGATCAATTACCTTGGGAAACCCTTAAATAATTTATTTCATCTTTATATCATCACAATCTACAACACTCTCACTGGCTTATACCATAAAATGCATTATAAACCATGAAAACACAAAATGGCCCTAAGCATAATTATCAATCAAACAGGGGCCCATAAAAGAGCCAGCACTCCAACGTATTTTGAAAGGTAGCCTAAGAAGACCAGTTCTTGCCATAAGTGGGAAGCCATTCCAGGGGCTGGCACAGTAAGTGAAAAACATTACTGAGAATCCATCTTTGACTCTCGCAAAGTGGGAACAATCAGCTCCTTTTTCTCCCACAACTGTAATGTTTGGGCCAAACATTATTGTGTTGACTGATGCTCAATACAATAAACAGCTGAAGAAACACTAGAGGTGCAGAAAGGAAAAAAATGTGCCCTACATTAGAGACCCTGTTATTAATCCTGGGATAACATCAATAGCACAAATAGACAGTCACTGCTCCATGATTGGAAATACAGTTGGATAGTAGTTTATTTAAATATGAAAGTCACCACCGCATGTGTAAATATAAACTCAAATAAAGCTTTCTTGGCAGGAAGGAATGCAGTATATTGGAATATTGTTATTATTCATTACACTGGTCAACAACAATTTTGCCTCATAGATTGTAATGGGTTTTTCATGGCGAATTCAAAAACAGAATCAGATTGTTTTCTTTCAAGTTTAGTTTTCCACCCTCGTTATTTCTAACTTAGTGACACTACAGTCCTATATTTTAATATAGTTTATTCCAAGAGCACATTATACAAAAATTAGATGTTAAGTCTCACAGTTAAGTCTCTCAAAAGCCGTTTATATAGGAAAATCTTGTTTTGTTTCTCAAAAGCATGCAAACACACGCCATCTAGGAATTATTTTTCTTTTTCTCCTTAGTTTGTATTTTTACTGTATTTTTAAAACTCTTTTTAAAGATTAAAGTCTTATTTTTTTAAAAAAATTATTAAATTTGCCTAAGGATTCTAAGAAAATGCATTTACTCAGCATTCCAAAAAACAGGACTTTTTCAATCATGCACTCTGCTATGGTTTTTGCTTGATAAGCATTTGTTTATTAAAAATGGTAATCATTTTTGGGGAAAGGACCTTTTTTATTATTTGATCAAAGTGAACACAGGTTAGAATAAAGGAGATCTCATGCTCACCTGATTGGTGTTTCCCATTCCACTTTGATCTTTGTCTAGAGCCTATTGCAATATGTGACTATGAAATACAAAAGGAAGAAATGTGTGGAAGAATGACTTCCTTCCCACTCGGTTAACATCTAATAAATGTTATATATAGAGAGAGATATACTCACTTGTCAAAAAACATTATGAACGTATTTTTGATCAAGACAAAAATTGGGCCCCTAAATTTGCAGTGTGTTCATCCCATATATCACATGTTCTTTGCCATTCCAATGATTTGGAGTGAGCCAAAAGTCCATCGATCCAATTGTTATTTCTGTGGGGTCCTTCTTACTCTCTGAACTTGGTGCTTTTCTTGCAGATGTTTCATTGTCAAACAAGGTAACATAATCAGTGCTATTGTTATGTCTGTTTAATAAGTGGGATCACCTCTAAGAGTAGGCATGCTGTGAAATCTCCTGATTTATCATCTACAATGAGAATATGTGATATCTAGTGGCAATGAATTTAGTGATACTGATGAGCGCATATGAAGAACAGAAAAGTTTATACTCTTCAACTGAACCACATTTGTTGGCACAAAGGGGATCTGAACGATCTTGTTTGTGACATGAATTTGTCTAAGAAGCAAGATGAATTTTAGGTAAAGCATTAAAGGCCTGGAATTGTTTCCATTATATAGAAGTTATTTTGTTTTTGTTTTTAGGCACACCATGATAAGTGTAATTCTTTTCTCAAGAAGATGGATGATGCTTTATAAAGACGCTTGCTCAGTTATGGAAGGTCTTGGTCATGAACACAATGTAAATGTGTGGCACTTGTTCATGACTCCTGCAGGTTACCTTGAAAGTTGTCTTTCCTCATAATGGAAATAGATTATTGCCTGTACCATTAATCCATAAAAGAGTTATATGAAAACATTAAACTACTTTTGGAAAAGGCCCACTATGTAAAATATGAATGGAATATCTGTGGAGATCTGAAGGTCATTGCACTTCTGTTCAACCCACGATTTGAAAACACAGTATACAGATTTTTTTTTTAAATGAACAAAACTTTAGGAACAGAAATAACATTTTATTTAGAAAGGCCAAAACATACTTCACTGGATCCTGGGGCAGGTGGGGGAGAGAATGGGATAAATAGTTCACTTCTCAATTCCGAAAAAGATTTATCTCTTCTTTGCACATCAAATTTGTACTTGGAATAATCTTTGTAAAAGCAATGGATAAACAGGGACTGGATGAATGTATTTGAGAAATAAATTTCCAGGATTCATGATGCTAAGATTAAAGAAAGTACTTTTGTAGTTCTTCAGATAAGAGAATTAGTGAAGATGGCAAATTCGATAAATAGGTATATAGAAGTTTTAAAATCAACAAATCTTTCAAAAGATATGAAAAATATCTGCACGATTGGAGGGGTGACGATAAATTATAAAGCAGAAACCTATCATGAAATTGAGAATGATCTCCTGAAGTTGTACCAAGTTATGAAATGTAACATGTCACTGAAAATTTCATTTTTCGGACTCTTGCTTGGATTTTTCCCCTGTGAATCTTGTGGCATTCAGTAACAAATATGTCGAGAAATCTTACCAAGACATTCCAAACATTAAAGGGTACTATGGCAGAAGGATCCCGGATTACTATTGCTTTACCCATAGGAGAGATGTTTCTGAGGTGACAATCAACAGAAAAATCACAAACCACTTCTGAAAATCTTGTCAAGAAAATTGTGGGGACTTGTCCAGGTAGTTGTCAACAGATCACTAACTCAAAGACGCCCACACACACTCCAAAAAGCAAACCAAAAACAAAAAAGAAACAAACAAACAAACAAACAAAGAACCCTAATCCAATTCTGGTGTTTCTTGTTGAACATGAGAAAATAAAATATATACGTGTCTGACAATGCTACAACATCTTTATTTTAAATCCTTAATAAAGCTATTTGAAAATATACCTGTGTCTTATTGCCATTTAAGGATTTCAACTGATTAACAAGCCACCACCAGACATGCAGCCTCTAGTAAGTGAATAGGTCCTCCTTATTATGGCCTATCTAATTGCACCTCTCGTGTTAAATTTAAATTGGAATTCTTTCATCCCCGCCACATGCCTTGAATTTAAAATAGAACAGAGATAGAAGGAACCTTGGAGGTCTTCTAGTCCAGCTTCCTGCTCAAGCGGGAGAACCTATATCAGTAGTGGCTAAACTTTTTGTGCCAAAAATTGTCCGTGCACTTGCATGCGTGCACTCATATGCCAGCACCCAGAAGGCAATGCGCACTCCCCCACGTCCCCTAGCATGCATGCACAATCCCTCCCCTCCGCTCCCTTATCTGCACTGCGCCTCCAGTTGATTTTCGGCCAGTCTGAGGCCTTTTTCGGATTCCCAAAGGCTTCTGCAGGCTTCTGTAGGCTTTTCAGACCGAAAACTAGACCCGTTTCATCACTTCCGGTATTTTTGGAAAAACAGGAAGTGACAAAATGTGGCTAGTTTTCAGCCTGCAAAGCCTGCAGAAGCCTGCAGAAGCCTTCCTCAAGCCTCTAGGAGTCCGAAAAAGGCCTCAAACTGGCTGAAAATCAGCTGTGAGGTGCGCACATGCACAGTGAGGTAAGTTTGCCTGCAGCTCGCGTGCCGGCACAAATGGCTCTGTGTGCCACTTGTAGCACACCTGCCATAAGTTTGCCATCACAGACCTATACCATCTCAGACAAGTGACTGTCCAGTCTCTTTTTAAAAACCTCAACTGATGGAGCGCACACAATTTCTGGTGGCAAGCTATTCCACTGGTTAATTGTCTTTATTGTTAGGAAGTTTCTCCTTAATTCCAGTTTGCTTCTCTCTTTGATTAGTTTCCAACCATTATTTCTTGCCCTGTCCTCTGGTGCTTTGGAAAATAATTGGACTCCCTCTTCTTTGTGGCAGCCCCTCAAATACTGGAATAGTGCTATCATGTCTCCTCTAATTCTTCTTTTCTTCAGACTAGCCAGACCCAAAACCTGCAGCCATTCTTCATATAGTTTACTCTCCAGACCTTTGATCATTTTAGTTGCTCTTCTCTGAACTTTTTCCAAAGTCTCAACATCTTTTTTGAAGTATGGTGACCAAAACTGTATTCCAGGTGGGGTCTTACTAGGGTTTTGTAAAGCGGCACTAATACTTCACGTGATCTTGATTCTATGCCTCTGTGTATGTAGCCCAAGATTGTATTAGCTTTTTTGGCTGCTGCTGCACATTGCTGGCTCATATTCAAATGATCATACACTAGGACTCCAAGGTCCCTCTCACAGTTATCCTTGAGTTGCATCTATAGAATGGTTCTATGTCATGTTTATCACACAAAGAAAAATGCTATTCTGACCAAGGCTTTCCGAGACCGTAATTAATCACATGCTTAGTTAAAACAACTCTTGTTTTATTTCAATGCTGGGAATTATTTTCATTTCTTTCTTTCTTTTGAATTGCTGCCAACAGTGTCAAATGAATTATAAAAAAACAACCAATGTACAAAGTCCACACAGAGCTTCAAGGACTAATCCGAACAGAACGAATGACTTTGCTTCCTACGAAGGTTTCTTCACCTTTGCCTGTCCTTTATACATTATGAGAGGGGCAATCACCTCCAAGCCTCACTCCCGAGTCGCCCCTTTTGTCTCATCTGCTCTTGCCTTCTAGCAGCTCTGCGCACACATCTACTGGGAACAGGCTCCCCTTGTTCCTTGGCCTCCGGAGGCTTCGGAGTCAGCACCTCACTCCCAGATGGTCCTGGCCCCATCTCTGCTTTGGATGCAGGACCCTCGTCCGAGTCCTCTTCAGACTCCCTGACTGGTCCCCATTCTTCCCCACGGAGCGATTCCTCTGCCATCTGCGCAGGCTACCAGCGAACCATAACACATGCATGTTTTATGGAGAAAATGGACAATGCAACTCAAATTGTAGACATTACCCTGACTCTCAGATTATTTCATTCAAGGAAAATATAAATAGTATTAGCATGCTAAGAATTTAATTTGATAGAACAAATCCCTTCTGAGTCCCATCATTCCAGTGAAGTGTGATGGGACAATCTTAAGACCACTGTAATATTTAGAGGTGAGTCTTATTTTTACTGTTTCTGCTCATCTCTTTTTCCTTTCATGTTATGTCTGGTGTAGATTGTAAACCTCAGGACAAAAACTGTATCTTTCAATTGATCTGTAAATTTTAACAGGTCTTCTTAAGCTAAAGTGTGTAATATAAATGATTTAAAGGAAAATAAATAAATACATGGGGGAAGTTTGTAAGTTGGCTTGAAGTTCCAAGAAAAAGAAAAAAAAGCACAAGGAGTGCAGGAAATTATGAAAGAGAAGTATCCCACAGTTTTCTCTTGATATTTCTGTCCAGGAATTTTCTTTATTATTAATAAAGTTATTTTATTGTCTCTGAGGAACAGAATTGGCTAGGCTAATTGCCTAACCTGAGAACAAAGTATCCAAGCTAATAAAAGTTGAAGAGAAGGATCAGTTCCCTCAAACAGTTGTAAATCAAACAACTTGTGTCATTTTAAATATCTATTAAAAGAAAGTCAATATGAATTAAAATGCAGAATTGGTTAAGAATCTGTTAAACCTCGGGGGTGGGTGGGAATCATCTGTTGACACCATTCAGAAAAGAGCATACATGATTAAAGTGGCCAGCTTTATATTATCTTAACTCAGTTACTATTCCTACTTCATTTTTACTGTACAATAAAATCTTAAGATGGTAGAAATCAGACATGGAGACCTGGCAAGATTTAAAAATCATGATATGATATGCAGATATTCTGTCTTTAGATTTAGATTTTTGTTTCATAAATGCATTACCCAACTTTCTTGTTTTGCTTATAATTCACTATTATATTATATTATGTTATGTTATATTATGTTCTCTAATTGTATATTCGGCCTCTAATTTAATTGTTTTAATTTGTTTTTAATTGTATATACTGTTTTTGTTTTTAGTTGGCTGTACACCGCCCTGAGTCCCTTTTTTGGGAGAGGGGGCGGTATAGAAATTTAATAAATAAATAAATAAATAAAACAAAAATAAGTACAACTTAAGATGTATGGCAGGCAATGTCACACAAATGTTACATGGACACATTCAAACTCCTTTTGATAATCTCATTGGTATTCTTTGCCAGGCTTAGACCCATTATATACAAAGTCATATGTGATTCTGAGTGGTTTACATTCCCATATTCAAAGGGATAAAACAAAATGACATAAAAAACAGCCAAACAATAAAATTGTTTGTATCAGATCATTCAGACAAGCAACTAAAACAGGACTTCAGGGGGACTCAACCCTCAAACTGAGGAGGTACTTATTCTCCAGTACTGTGATACAATGCACTATATGAATTCAACCTCTAGCCAAAAGTTAGATACACTGAGAATATTCTGAAAAAGCTCCATTAAGAGTCACTTAATTCTTAATAGGATGTGTATCACTTCAGATACGATTTCCCAAATTTGCTTCAAAATAGTTGGGCGCATAAATGCAATATCTGTCGATAGCACCTCAAATAATATGTCATTTCCTGGGATCAAGAAAAAACATGTTCTTTTATTTTTCTTTTAATTTAAGAAATTGTGGGAAATGGCTTTAATGGCTGTTCGTTAAAAATTACTACTTCTGACAAGTTACTTGAGGCTGTTATTCCACTCTTCCCAGACTCAGAGATGCTTGCACATAAAACCTATATAAGGAAATGATATGTATGATAATAAATGTCACTGTGTAACTGATATAGATGTTGGATTTAAACTGATTTATGAATGAAAAATGACTTGGACTCATCCAGAATGATAAGAATATTGCTGTGACAAAACATTTCAACTGAGACTCTAGAAAGAATTCAGAGAAGAGTAACAAAGATGATTAGGGCACTGGAGGCTAAATATATATAAAGAACGGTTGCTGGAATTGGAATTGTGTATGTCTAGTTTAATGAAAAGAAGGATTATGGGTGACACGATAGCAGTGTCCTAATATTCAAGGGGTTGCCCCCAAAAAGAGGGAGTCAAGCTATTCTCCAAAGCACTTATGAACAGGACAAGAAGCAATGGGTGGAAACTAGTCAAGGAGAGAGCCAACCTAGAACTAAGGAGAAATTTCCTGACAGTTAGAACAATTAATCAGCCAAAAATTTGGCCAAGTTGATTGGCCAAATAACTCCTGTTACTACCATCATAAAAGCATAGAAAGTAATTATTCATGCATTTATTTTTATCCTATATTCATTGCTTATAAATAACTATATTCATAATTCAGTGGTTCAGGATTGATATAATCCCTTGTTGGAATTCTCTGACCTCCTCCTCCTAATTTTATTCTTATCCTTCAGCATTAATTTCTGGGCTAACAACATCAGCAATTTTGAAAAACTGAGTTTCATTGGTTAGGAGGGATTGTAAATCTTTGTCACCCAAGTAAATAACCTACCATGAACAAAGCATAAATCAGAACCATACAGATCAACAATGCCATCCCTTTCAAAAATTTGGAAAGCAGACAGGACAGATATATATCTAACTTCTGCCCAAGGTTGCAGTTCAAAGACAATGGCATATAGGAGTCTTGAAGGATTCCTTAGGCACGGACAAAAAGGGCAGAGCAGTAGGTGGCATCCACAACTTTATTTCCCCATCTCTTGTGCTAAAGTACAGGCTTGATTCACAAAGCAGAATTTTGAATTCTGCTACAATGTACAGATAGTAAGGATAATCTGCATCCTTTTGTACTTCAAACACACATCTGCTTTGTGATTTTCTGACACAGTAAGCTGTTTAGCCCATCTCCTAAAGCCATTTCTCTCTTCCTTCCATTCAGAAAAGAGAAAAGACTCCTAAGATCTCACAAACTTGGCTTTCAGGGCACATGACAGATATAAAAAGCAAACAGCTGGAAAGGAAGACCTAACTCCTAAATCAATTATAACTACTCCTCCCTCACTTGAAAAAAAAAAATCAGTCTTAAGAAATATTGGAAAATGCATAATACTTTATATGTGTTTTTTCCTTGAATGTTCATGTATACCTTTGTGGTTACACCAGAGTTCGCATTACTTATTCCGAAACTGCTAGACTTTGTAAACTTTTGCATAAAGGTTCAGTCTCTGGGGTGGTAGGGTATGTGGCTCCCACAGGGTCGGCCTCCTCGGGGTTCCGCCGGCTGGGCGTTGCCGGTTGGCAGCCCCGAGGGTGCGGGTCTTCTCTGCGGGGCCTCCCTCCCTTTGGAACGATTTGCCCCTGGAGATACAGGCCATCACCGACATTCAGACCTTCCAGCGCGCAGTAAAGACCCTTTTTTTTTTCAACAGGCCAGCCTGGCCCAGTAACAATTTGTGGGGTTTTAAATTTGGTATTTTTAATTTTTTTATCAGTTTTTATACTTGTTAATTTTATATTCGGCCTCCAATTTAATCATTTTAAATTGTTTTTAATTTTATAACTTTATACTGTTTCTGTTTTAGCTGGCTGTACACTGCCCCGAGTCCCTTTTTGGGGAGAGGGGGCGGTATAAAAATCTAATAAACAAACAAATATAAACATATTCAGAGTTCCCTCTTGTTAAAGAACACAATGACCGTTGGGGATATCAGGGGTTGGAAAGTTCATATAGTTGCAAATCTCTAATGCTTACATTCTGTTTGAGCATTCTACTCTTCCGTGCTTCTTTTATCTGTTGGTCACCCTTCCTGAATGACAAATTAGTAATACGAGTAAAAAGAACTAGGCAAGATTGCTTGGGTGTATTGTGTTCAGTTATCCCTTCCAAGTCAGCTGTGCTTGGTAAAGTCAGAACTTCTGGTGTTTAGGAAGTAGTCTTGGTGTGGCAAAGTCACTGGAAGCAGGATGCTGTAAAGCCTAAAATGTTGGATTAGGACCAGGGAGAACCGATTTGGTCCACTTTAAGCCAGAGAAGCTCACTTGGTTCTCCTTCTTAACCCAACGTATTCCACAGAGTATTGGAGTGGAAGAAGAGAAAATTATCTATCTATCTATCTATCTATCTATCTATCTATCTATCTATCTATCTATCTATCTATCTATCTATCTATCTATCTATCTATCTATCTATCTATCTATCTATCTATCATATGTATCTATCTACCTATCATCTATCTATCTAAAATATCAATCAATCTATCTATTTAATCTTTCTATCATCTATCTAAAATATCAATCATCTATCTAAAATATCTATTTAATCTTTCTATCATCTATCTAAAATATCTATCATCTATCTATCATCTATCTATTTAATCTATCATCTATCTAAAATAATATATATCTAATCTATCTATCTAATATATCACCAATCATTTATCTATCTATCTAAAATATCTATCATTTATCTATCATCTATCTATCACTAGCTAGCTAACTCCTGGAGAAAAGGCAGGATGTAAATCTAACAAGGAACAATTTGAGAAGATTGTCCATCACTCTCAGCTCATCAGCATCTTTGCCATCTTGAAACATTCAGCTTTTGACTTTGATCACCTCTTGACATTTCAATTCATTTTATTGCTTCAGATGTTATTTTTCCAGTCAGTTTATTTCTGTGGCCTAAATGTGGATTGGCTTTATATATACAAGATTAGCTTGATTGATTTATTGTGGTAATAACTCTGAAAATAACTGCCAGTTAGGAGGCCAGGCTGGTAAGTTTAATTCATAAGCAGAGGGCAAGGAAAGTCAGCAGTGGTAAGGACCTCTGGAAGTAGAACATTCTTAATTGCATGAGATGTAATAAAGTAGAATTCATTTTTTAAAACCCTGTAGTGTATTACTTTGGGGTAGAGACAGGGAGACGGGAGACTGGATAGAGGTGAACGTCGATGGTGATATACAAAATTTTTACTACCTGTTCTGTGGGCATGGCTTGGTGGGCATGGCATGGCTCGGTGGGCATGGATTGGTGGCTATCGCAGGGGAAGGATACTGTAAAATCCCCATTCCCACCCCACTACAGGGGGAAGGATATTGCAAAATCACCATTCTCTCCCCACCCCACTAACCTGCTTTCCAGTTCCATTCTCCTGTGCAGGTCAATAAAAGAAGACCCAGCCGATCAGCTGGGACTCAGGAGGTAGAGAATAGATGGGGGCGGGCCTAGTCAGAGGTGGTATTTGTCAGTTCTCTGAACTTCTCAAAATTTCCACTACCAGTTCTCCAGAACTGGTCAGAACCTGCTGAATACCACCTCTGGTGAACGTTTTACTGGCTGGATGCCCTTCCAGATGCCTACATGGAGTTGGCAGCAGATATTTTTGCTTTGTGCCCTGAAAGACAAACATTTGCCCCTTCCTAGGATTGAACTCTCAACTTTCTTAAATGGGAGGTGAGCATCTTCACCACTAGGTTATCATGCCATTCAACATAGAATTCACTTCTATTTCATCTAAAATTAAATCATGTCAAACAATTTGTTATTTTAATTCTAGCTGCTTCTTCACCTACTTTTTTTTGACACATAGCCCCTATATTCTACTTAAGAGTCAATCAGGACCCTTGGTTTGAAAACTTTCTGCATCTTTTATTCTACAACCTTCCTACTCTGAAGGTTGAGAGTTCAATTCTAGGTAGTGGCAGACATTTCACTTTTACATCAGCCTATGAGATTTAACAAGATTTGGAAGGTAGCAAGTCCTGAACAGCAGTATAGCTGTTCTGTCTTGGAAATGAATACCCTATAGAATACAGTATGCTCACTATGTAGGAGTGGATAGATAATGAATAGAACTCTTTTACCTGCCTGGATTTTTACTTAGTTTATATGGGATTAGTATAAGCCAAACAATCTTCTGATGTACAGATAAACAGACTAACTTGTTCCAAATTTAAATGGAATGAAATAGGACAGTCCAACATTACACAGAGCCTTTTATTATTTATTTATTGCTCAATTTATATAGCCATCCATCTCTCTGTAGTGATTCTGTGCAACATGCAAAGTTAAAAACAACAGTGTATGCAATCCAATCCATTATGCCCAAGGTCACAAACAACATGTCCAGTATACGGCAAAAAGAACAACAGAGCTCACTTACCTTCCTAGCCTAAATGCCAGGAGGTTTGCACTCTACAAGTGGCTGCCAGGCCAAACTTATTTGCTTATATCTTCATTTATTGCAATTTGGACATTCCTCATAGAACTTATAATTTATGGCTTTGATGATTACATAGGATAGATTATAGAAAGAAGGGGGTTATGATGTCAGGATTAGGGGTAACATGATAGCAATGTTGCAATATATGAGGGGCTGCCACAAAGAAGAGCGGAGTCAATCAGAGGTTGTATTCAGCAGGTTCTGACCAGTTCTGGAGAACCGGTAGCAGAAATTTTGAGTAGTTCGGAGAACTGGTAGTAGAAATTTTGAGTAGTTTGGAATCCCACCTCTGACTGGCCCTGCCCCCATCTCTTCTCTGCCTCCCGAGTCCCAGCTGATCAGCTGGGTCTTCTTTTGTTGCCCTGCACAGGAGAACGGAGATGGAAATCAAGTTATTGAGATGGGGAGGGAGGATTTTGCAGTAATCTTTTCCCTGGAGTGGGGAGGGAATGGGAATTTTGCAGTATTCTTTCTCTGCCATGCCCACCAAGCCACGCCCACCAAGCCAAGCCAAGCCACACCCACTAAACTACGCCCATAGAACCAGTAGTAAAAATATTTGAATCCCACCACTGGGGTCAACATATTTTCCAAAGCACCAGAAGCAGGGGTGGGATTCAAATTTTTTAACAACCGGTTCTGTGGGTGTGGCTTAGTTAGTGGTCGTGGCTTGGTGGTCATGTGACTGGGTGGATGTGGCGTGTGGCCAACTCAATATCACTCACATCGAGGCACGCATCTCTTCCCCTGGCCTCTCATGACTGTGGGGATGCTGCAACAGTTGTAAGTGTGAAAAATGGTCATAAGTCACTTTTTTCAATGCCATTGTAACTTTGAATGGTCACTCCACACAAGCACACTACCAGCAAAGGAAGGAAAAAAAACTCCAGAGAAGTTCCTGAGACAGGAAGTCTAGTCCTGTCAAAAATGTAATAAGGGTTAATGGAGAGACAGTTTCTGTAAGCAACACCAGAATGTTTCCTTCCTGCCTTCCTTACAGGATTAGGCCAGTAATTTCTTCTAACAACCGGTTCTCCGAACTGCTTAGGATGTTAACAACCAGTTCTAGCGAATAGGTGCAAACTGGTAGAATCCCACCCCTGACCAGAAGGCCAGACAAGAAGCACTGAATGGAAACTAATCAAGGACAGAACCAATCTAGAACTAAGGATAAATTTCCTGACAATGAGAACAAATAACCAGTGAGAACAGCTTGCCTTCAGTAGCTGAGGGTCCTCCTTCACTGGAGGTTTTTAAGAAGCGACTGGACAGCCGTTAGTCTGAAATGATATAGAATCTCCTGCTCGAGTAGGGAACTGGAGTAGAAGACTTCCAAGGTCCCTTCCAACTCTGTTATTCTGATGTAACTTTAGAGAAAGGAATGGAGTTATAATTGTACTTAAAACCATTGTCAAGATTGGAAGCTAATTTTTTGTACTTTTCCCCCCTTTTTTAAAATATAACATATATAGAAAGATTTAACCATAGTTTCAATTTGGAAAATGTGACCCTCCTAGACTAAGACAAGTCCAAAAAGGCCAGGGAATTTCTAGAAGCCTGGCACTCTGACATTTCAGCCATCAATAGACACACAGACATTAACAACATCTATAGATTATGCAAAAGAGACAATCAACCAATCCAAAAGGGGAAAAGAATCCAGCACCTCTCCACCAGCAATCTGCATCCAGATCAGCATAGATTAACTCTGAAGTTAACATCAGACCAATAATTTACAGACCCCCTCACTCCCTGGACATAAACTGTTTCAATTCCTATCCTCGAAAAAACACTATAGAGCACTGCACCCCAGAACAACTAGACACAAGAACAATTTTTCCCCGAATGCCATCACTCTGCTAAACAAATAATTCCCTCAACACTGTCCAATTATTTACTGAGTCTGCACTACTATTACTATTAATCTTCTCATCATTCCTATCACCCATCCCCTCCCACTTGTGACTGTAACTTTGTTGCTTGTATCCTTACGGTTCATATTGACTGTTTCCTAGTATGATTTGATTGCTT
Organism: Bungarus multicinctus; assembly: GCA_023653725.1. NCBI lineage: Eukaryota > Metazoa > Chordata > Lepidosauria > Squamata > Elapidae > Bungarus > Bungarus multicinctus. The sequence goes on along the minus strand of CM042849.1, from coordinate 17,050,863 downwards.
ATTCATCATATGTACCTTATGATTCGTGATGAAAGTATCTTTTCTTTTCATGTACACTGAGAGCATATGCACCAAGACAAATTCCTTGTGTGTCTAATCACACTTGGCCAATAAAAAAAATCATTCATTCATTCATTCACAATCATGTACACAATACCCTAATCAAGAAATTGTCAAAAAAGCCAACAGCAAATAGCCCAACCAAAGAATCTCTAAGACTACCTTCATCAACATTGACAGGCAAGCCACCAGAATATAACTTGACAGCAAACAGCATTCCTTACTAGCACTGATGATGTAACCTAGACTGGGTAATGAAATGTCTGCAAGAAAACAACCCAGCTCAGAGAACACCAAGGACCCCTCATGAGAAGAAATAAGAAATTGTATAAAAGAGAAGAAAAAAGACCATTTAATATTAGGTAACTAGTGCACATACTCTTTTCTCTCTGGAACAGAAAAGGGCATTATAAAAACCACGAAATGCCACATTCCCCCTTAGAATGTATTTTTCTGAAAAGATAGTTGGCTTATTTCAGATTCAACCTCTGAATTATAAAAAGGCCATTCATTCTCCCAGAGATCCATTCTTGCATTCTGTTTAGTGGCATGACCATACTCAGCACTGCCCCAACAAACCAAATTATAAATTTAAACATCTGTGTTCATTTCAAGCAAGCAGGAAGATGGGAAGAATCACAACTGTGCTGGTCAGAGTAATACACCTCTTGTCATCATGACCCAATATTACAGACTGACAGTATTTGGAAGGGGTTATTGCATATCAAATCATTCTATCACATTACTGCTGAGACAATATTGTTCTCTCCTGGAGCGAATAGGAAAGCAATAAGAAAAACTGTTGCATTTTATATTACTTTTATTTCCACTTAATGGTGCTGACTCTCCCTGGAGCCTGACCTTAGTGTTTTCTTAGGAAAAAGACACATTTTGTTCAAAAACAGTTAAGACTTAAAATGACCATTGAGGCTACAATGAAAACACATTTGATTTTGATTTTTAAAACATTAGAACAGCAAACTGCAGAATTCTCTATTCCTTCAATTAAATTATTGTCTTCTTTCCTTTTCTCCCTCCCTCCTTCATTCTTCGTTCCTCCCTCCCTCTCCAATTCAATATTTGCTTACATTTTTGTGCCAGTACTTGGGAACAAAAATTCACTGAAACAACATGGACACCAACTTGAATTCAGTTTGTAGAAAAAAATCTATCTATCTATCTATCTATCTATCTATCTATCTATCTATCTATCTATCTATCTATCTATCTATCTATCTATCTATCTATCTATCTCTTTGGGGGCTAGAGGGTGAATCAAAGTAGGAACTGGAAACCACAAACCATAAACCTAATCTTGCTTGCTGACAGCTCACCAAAATATTTCTGCTTCTAGTAACTTCTACTGACTGCTTCCAGTTCCTTCTAATAAAGCTTTACCTAGGGCATTCTTTCTCCATTTTGCTTTCCTTAGGCTCTATTCACAATGTTCTCCAATGGAATTTTGTTCCTGGGTCAGAACCATTTTTCAATTATATGGCTAATGGCTTTCTAAAATCTGAACAATTTAGACTTTGGATAGAGATACCAGGCAGATCTCAAGATAAAGGCAATTTAAAAAGGATTGGATTTTTAAGGTTTAATATAATTATTATTTTTTTAAAAAAAACACTAATATAATCTGCACTTTGAGACTGAAGCTGTGGAACCAGCAACTGACCCACAAGATTCCTGGGTCATCCTACTTAGATTAGTCTAGTGGTTAAGGCACTACTAGGCTAGAAATTGGGAGACTGTGGGTTCTAAGTCTACCTTAAAGATTAAAGACAGATGGGTGACTTTGGGCCATTCAATCTCTCTCAACCAACCCCACCTCCTAGAGTTGCTGTTGTGGGGAAAATAGCAGAAAGAAATAATATTATAGTAGGTATATTCACAGCCTTGAGTTATTTACAAAAGTAATAAAGGTGGGATATACAAATAAATAAAAATTGGAATTGGGTTAATTATGGTGTGTTACCACTTTGCGTTATAGACATTGTGACTACAGTAATATTATATCTCTCTATTCACCTTAAGACAGAAGTCAGTATTGCCTTGGTTATTGTGTATAAAATATGATTTTAGATTAAGCTTCCGCTATGCACATAGCTCCATTTGTCTCTACACAGTAGAGACAAATACATGCCTTTTGATTGAATATATTACACAGAACTACTGTCCTAATATGCAGGCACACTCTCGCACACAAATCCATGTCTCTGTGTGGCCCTAAAGGGATGGAAGTTTCCTTTTACCACTTTATTCATCATTTTGAGTATAAGTCATATTTTTCACAGAAGTGTAGCAGTAGTGATGACATTTAAAGAACATGTCTGTCTTTAAATCAACTACTATATTATATGATGATGATGATGATGATGATGATGATGGAGGAGGAAGAGAAGAAGGAGAAGGAGAAGGAGAAGGAGAGGGAGAGGGAGAGGGAGAGGGAGAGGGAGAGGGAGAGATTTACCTTGAATGGCAACGGCTCTTCAGTAAGTGGGCTAACAGGAAGTGAGTTGGTACTGGTGGCAGGACTCATATCTGAGCTCTAAGATAAAATCAAAGAAAATCCATATTTAGCGTAGGACATATTATCATTGTTATACAGTCAGTCAGTCACTTATTTAATGCTATATATATTTTATATATTTACTATTATTATATATACTTACCCACTCATCAAGAACTCACTCACCAAGAGTTAAAAACTTTGCAGTATCAAAATAAAATAATAAAAAATATATAATACATGGGGAAAAATACAGACTTTGTGTCATTACACAATATTCTATTCATTCCTGGTGCCTGGGAAATGAACCAGGCCTTTAAAGCATTCTTAGACTAGTAGGCTCAGAGCCACTGGAATCTTGAGGATACAGTTCTATAGGGCAGAAGTTGCAACACAAGGCATGCTTCCTGCATCTCATGAAACTTTAAGCCTTGTTTAATGTTGCCCATCTAGAACAAGATACTGTCAGAGTTTGAAAAATGGACAGAAATCATTGTTATTTCTTGTGTTGCAAAGTATCCCAACAATATAACAATGGGTTTTCTACAGCTTTATAGATGATGACAAGCACCTTATGTTGCATCTGGAAATCTTCTGGTAATTATGGCAGTTCACACATAAAAATGTCATTTAAATGTAACATGGTCTATATGTACTGCTGTTCATGTATTGTCAGATTCTGGACCAGTTCAGCTTCTGAATATTTTTCAAGTGCAGTCCCATGTAGAGTCTTGTAGAGACATGTCCAAGGCATGTGTTAATAAGTAAGACCCCCAAGTCAGAAACTGATGCAATTAGCACACAATATGCATTTGTACAAAGGTCCTCCTGTTCATTGCTGTCACCAGCTCTTCAGGAAGGAGCTGAGAGTCAAGGTGGATACCCAGACTGCACACCCTCTCCATCCATGGAAGGATAATCCTATTCAGAACTAATTACAGGAAATTGTTGTTCTTCCTGGGTAAACTAGACAGGAAACACAGCTAGCTGAACTAAATCTACTTTATTGTAAGGCTCCGTTCACAGAATCTTGAAAATCTGAAAGTACGATCCTCCCTCCCTCCTCTTTTAATTGCTCGCTCCATAAGGACATGTCTTTCCTAAGTTTCTTTCTCTGATCATTAAGCAACTGTGAGATCCTTTCCCCTCTTGTTTCCTAGGCAGCATCTTTCTCTCCTTTTCTCAAAGTCATCTACACAAGCATTCCATTACAAAATCCATAGAACTTAGTAGACCTAAGATTCAAACCCAATCAGTTTTGTTGTGCTTTATTTAATGCTGGGGCATTTTATATACCAGAAGAAATAACACCCTATTTATAGCAACAGCAAGTGTGCTATCTACCCAGTGTTTGCTTTGTCAATTTTTCCAAGATGCTTTTTAACAGGCACCTTCAGGACTACTTCCACTAAATAATGAATAAGATCTTCAAAACAATAACCTGAGCAACACAGGTATGGAAATATCCTTAACAGTCCCAGAGGGAACAATTATTAACAAAATGCTGGTGAACTACATAATGCAAATTGCTGTGGTCAAAAAGATCACCTTCTTATCAGCAGCAGAAGAGCCCAAGAGGAAAGGAGAAGTGCTGAGTGTCTTAGTTATCAGCAAACAATTCCAAATAAGAATAAAACTGAATAATCATTGAATTGCAAGAAGAAAGCAAAGCCTTTCAGATTTTCTTAAGAGTAGGGAGAAGGCTTCATGGATGCTCATACACTTCTCTTGGTCTGCTTAGCAAAATATGAGCCACAGATGACACACTCAGGTACACTGGGGCTGTAGATCAGTGATGGGATTCAAAAAAATTTACTACCTGTTCTGTGGGTGTGGCTTGGTGGGCATGGCATGGCATGGTGGGTGTGGCTTGGTGGACATGGCATGGCTTGGTGGATGTGGCTTGGTGGGCATGGCAGGGAAAGTATACTGTAAAATCTCCATTTCCACCCCACTCCAGGGGAAGGATACTGCAAAATCCCGTTCTCTCTCCACCCCACTAACCTGCTTTCCAGCTCCTTTCTCCAGTCAGAGATGGTATTCCGAACTACTCAAAATTTCCACTACCGGTTCTCCAGAACTGGTCAGAACCTGCTGAATACCACCTCTGCTGTAGATATATGACTAATAAAACCCAAATGCCTTTGGTTTATAAACCATGGATTATGATTTAGCATGATAAGTGTTAAACTCATGATAACTAGTCAGAGAGGACCACTGAATAGTTGTCTTTCTTCACTCCACATCAGTGGAACAATGAAACACTTGATTTATTATTATTTCATTTTACTCCTAAAAAAAACCAGTCCACTGGTAAACTGGTGAAATACCACCATCCGCTGCCAAACTGGTGGAGTGAAATACTGGGGTACACTGACAAAACCTGAGTCAAGTGAGAGCAAGAACAATTAATTTGTCTACAGACTTTTATAAAACTGGCAAATTTCCACCTAAACAAAGGAATTTATGAAAAAACATTTCTAAACAGAAACCGTGTGTCCTCAAAGATTTGTCCACAAAAGAGTACAAGTGTGGTGTTGGCTATTCCATCATCATACAAAAAGGAAAGCAGCAGGGGAATCCAGAAATCAAGGCTAATGGTCACTGTTAACTACACAAGTCCCCATTTAACCTCATTGCCAAAAGTGAAGAACAGTGCAGCAGTTGACAAGCAATGTAACAATGCTGTTAATATGATCCCCTAGTCATGCTCTGAATAGATTCATCAAAACACAGTACAAAATTACATGATTCTAGTAGGTAAATTTTTGCATCCAGAGAACTATGAATATATTGAAATTGTCAGGTATAAGATGTGGCTGAGAGATTACCTTTTGTACATATCCTACCTAGGCTGTCTGAACCACCAACATTCAAAGGAGTTTTTAAATTCTGCAACATCTCCAGATATGTCAGCTATTCTTTGTGAAATTTGACAGCTTCTGCCATCACTCATAGAATTGAGTTATTCAAGCTGCTCACTGTTGTATAGAAAGAAGATGCAGCAATGACCCTAAATAGCTTTGATTAAAAATATGTACAATATCCCAGTTCTCCTAATGTCTAATTTTTTTCTGCAACCACTGTTTGTCAGCTAGAGAAGTTCTGCAATTGTAAATACTGACTTTCCTCAAGATCACTATCCAAATTTATTGATCCAATAATTTAATGCTGACAGAATGTATTTTTGTTGGATATTAGAAGCAAGAGATCAAATAAATCTTGATAATTAAAGAAAGGAGAAGACAATCTGTATATTTTATAGTTATTTAAAAGCAGAGGAGTGAAGAACCAACTTATTTTCAGGGTGATTGCTTCCATTGTTTTGTTGCCACTATGTTGAGTTGAGGTTTACAGTCTAGAAGCTGAATTACACTTAATAAATGTGATACGGGTTAATAAACAAGTTGGCATTTTGGATGCTTTGTACTGAAAGATCAGTAAAGGAATTGGCTATAGTGATCCTTCATTTTTATGACATATTGTATTTGCTTTATTGCTGGCCCCCATTTTTTCCAGCTCCCCTACAGGAGTTGTGAAAATGCATGGAGGAGGAGGGAGTAATGATGACATCCATGGTTTGAAGATGCTCACTGATACTCCTCTGTTCTCTATTTAGTGGTTGACCAATCCTCTTGGAGTAATTTTGCATCACAATATATAAATCAGAAAAGTTTGTCTAGCAAATTTCATGTCCTGATTCTACCCTATTTCTCAAAAAGTGGAAGAAATATCAAAGAAAAGATATAGTGGGATGGATGGATGGATGGATGGGAAGGAGGAAGGAAGGAAGGAAGGAAGGAAGGAAGGAAGGAAGGAAGGAAGGAAGGAAGGAAGGAAGGAAGGAAGGAAGGAAGGAAGGAAACCAGTCCTTTGGAGGCTCCATTTCGGCCTGCAATGAGCTGGGGGAAACCCATGGAGGTCCAAACAGAACTGCAGAGGGCTGCATATGCCTGAGAGGCTGGAGAGGAGAGTGCTTATTAGATCTTCACAAAGTAAGTGACCTGGCGTGGCAGGCTGGGGAGAGGGAAGCAATTGTGGGGAGATTCACTCCCACAAATCCTCAGGTTACGAATGGAATAAGCAGGCTCCATTACATTTGTAATTCAAGGACTACCCGTATGTAGTGCATGTTAGTGGCACATTGAGATCATAAAGTTACTTGTTATGTAGGTTAAATGGTCCTCTCTTTGCACTTGTGGGAACCCATGTCTGAAAGACAATGTCTCCTAAAGCATCAAAGTTAAAAACATCACATATGGATGTCTAATAAGATTCTGTTCACTGAGAATATATTGAAGGAATAGAAAATGTGGACTTGGAGCTCCTCAGCTAAGTAAGTTGAAATGACCTGTCAAAATAGTTCCATACTGAAATCACAAAGAGGTCTTTGGAGAGTAGATGAAGCAGTGAGAATAATTACAGTCACAACATTTAAGACGTGTAAAATAGCTTGTAAAAGGCTTTGGTAGAATGCATGGCAACTCAAGGATATTAATTCCTTTCTCAAAGCTCCTGAACAAAACAAAACATAACCTTTTATGTGACATCTCCTTCTTCAATTAAGGGAGGCTATATTACTTTTGACATGTAAAAATATAGAAAATTTAATTTATTAACTTTAATAAAAAACTATGAAAAATAAAAAGTATAACACATAGTCAGTCTCTCTCTCTCTCTCTCTCTCTCTCTGTCTGTCTCTGTCTTTCTATCTCTGTCTCTGTCTTTCTCTGTCTGTCTCTCTCTCTTTCTCTTTCTCTCTCTGTCTCTGTCTCTATGTTTGTGTGTGCGTAACTGCAAGTTTAACACGGCCTAAAATAAAATATTTAGTGAAGATTCATAATCAAAATGCACTTCAATATGCTGTTTTAAATTTAGATATGGGTGAAAATCCAATGACATTGATGTCAATAACAATTATTCAAAGCATATTGAACAAAGCTCCGTTGTATGCTTTCCAAATAACTGTGCTTGAAATGTACATAGCAGCTTGCAGCGCGAATGCTATATAATATTTTAATAAATGATATTGAATTAAAAAGTTTTATTCAAGTCTCTCTCTCTTTCCTCTTATACTTGTCGACAGGATGTAATTAGGATTTTTTTACCCCAAAAAACATAAGCAATGTTAAAACTGGTTAGTATTTCTATGAGCACTCATTAGAAAATCCTAAGCATTAAGTTCAGTGGGAGATTAAAAATTAATAAACAAATTCCAGAACAATGTGGAAGTAGTTTGTCAATATCTTCTCTCAAAAGTTGAGCATCCTCGGAATCAATGACCAAATTACACACTGCATAAAAAATCCTGATTTGTTTTAAAAATAATTTGTTAAATAGCTGTAAATCCGTTTCATTTTTTAAAAGCTATAAACTGTGGTTTAAAATTACTGTAGTGGAGTTCACATATTGCCCTAATTCAAATCACAATAGTGCTTCTGAACCCAGCTCTGAACTTCTAGATTTTTCTTTTTTTGCTGATTTTTATATATCTTTGAGGCATCTTGTTATAAATGAGAACCAATTCTACATACTGAATTTCATGACAGTTATGGGTCTCTGAATTGTCTCTTCGGTACTAGAGTAGGCTTCAATTTTACAAGCACCATTCAGCAAACTTCGGATGAAATAGACAACATTATAGTTTGAATATTACCCTCAAATAATAGAAAACAATCTTTTTTGAAAAGCAATCTGGATAATTGAGAAATAATGCATGCAATTTGCAAAGATTCCCATGATTTACATCATGATATTATTTACATATTTGATAACAATGATAATGATTAAGAGTTATCCAGAGTTCAAGGATGACTAGGGTGATTTGCACCTAATAATAATAAAATAAAATAATTAAAATATAAAATAAAATAGATAATTGGTTATAGATACTGGCAAATGTGTGCTTATAAAAATGGTATAAAACACAAATCATTGGCTTGGCAAGTTTTCAGTAGAAAATATGAGAACTGGTAGAGATGATAAGAAGCCATATGTGATTTCTGGACTCTTTTGCTTGAGCCTCCTTGGCAGCTTGAATTCTGGTTTAGTATCAGACTTTCCACAAAAAAGAACAGGCTGCACTCTGAGCATTAGAATGATATTCCTTTCCTAAACAATTTTGAAGGGTCTAAAAAAACCTCCATTGTGGCAGTAGAAACTAAAATTTTGATTTATGTGATGGGTTTTTGTTGCTGTATGAATAATACAGGAGGGAGGGAGGGAGGGAGGGAGGGAGGGAAGGAAGGAAGGAAGGAAGGAAGGAAGGAAGGAAGGAAGGAAGGAAGGAAGGAAGGAAGGAAGGAAGGAAGGAAGGAAGGAAGGAAGGAAGGAAGGAATTCAAATTTCAAATTTATTATTAAAATTTGTATACCGCCCCCTCTCCCTAAGGAAGGAAGGAGTATTATTTAAATCTCATAGCTTGTAGAAGGAGGAGGAAAGTTCAGTTACAAACTTACATTCCTGGAATAGCTGAGAAACAGCCCAGAGGCAACTTTAATTATTGCTGGGAATTGGGAATTAGCTCAAGGCATAGCTGGAAAAAAAATCCTCTTTTTAAAAAAGAGACCTAATTCAGCTTCTTTGTGGCGAACTGAATCAAGATCTAAGTTGGCATTGTAATAGATTTAAGCAAACCACGTGGAATGAGACATTCTTTTAAAATGATAATTATACTTTGAATTCACAATATAAACTAATCACCTCAATGTTGAGCATGGCAGAAATTAGCATTAAAACACAGGTGTGTGCTGAGTTGCTATGTATTATGCATTTATTTTAGAAGTGAACTTCCAGTTATTTTGGATTGAAAACAATAAAACAAAACTGCAGGAGGAAGCTAATTTGCATTGCTTACAAATTATTATTGATAGCTGAACGTATGACTTACCAATTTGAGAAAAAAGTGATGTATTTTTAATAAGTATAATCAGTTATTCAGATATACTAGCAGATTTCTAAATAATGCTATATTTTGAAACTAAAAATGATAGATAGGATTAATATGAAAGAACATGGATGTCATTTATTGCTATATGCTCAGCAAAATCAGCCATTTCCATTTTAAAATGTGATTATTTTATGCTTCTATAACCAATTAAGCTATTCATATGTCCTCATATTAAAATCAATTAGTATTTTATTAGATCTGACTTGATGACACAATAACATTAAAAAAAAAATCCAACAAGGAACAGAAATAAAAGAAAGTCACTGCCAAGCTTTCAAATAGCATAGTGCTTGTGGTAAAATAAAGGATTTCAGATTTCTACTTAAATATTTGCACAAATCATCATTCTTGCTTAGAGGTATGTTTCATGTGAATAACAAATGGGAGAATAATAGTTTGGAGGTGATTAATTTAAAACTTCTGAGCAGTCAGCAATGTCCACATTATAATTTGATATAAGGAAATGTCTTATGCATGTTTCCTTATATCAAATTGCAGATGATGAAAAATTTAGTCTAATGTTCATATAACTTTCCAAATTAATTGAAAATACTTATCTTCAAAATCAGCATTCAGTTCTAGCACCAGAAGTATCTGAATAGATACTTCTCTCTCTAATAACACTTCAGATGCTTCTGATGTTAAGTTTGGTGACAGATTATTGTTAATGCTACTTTTGATTCAGTATATATAATATATATTAATATTAATTAATATATTATATTTTTCCAGCTTTTAATGTAACAAGATAAAGGAATATTGATTTATTAGATACTTGATGCCTGCACGAAAATCCCCAAAAGCTGGTTAAAAATATACATAGATAATTTTAAAATACCTATAGGTAAAAGTAAAGGTTCCCCTCGCATATACGTCCTAGTTGTTTCTGGCTCTAGGGGGCGGTACTCATCTCTGTTACAAAGCCGAAGAACTGGCACTATCCAAAGACATCTCCGTGGTCATGTGGCTGGCATGACTAAACACTGAAGGCGCACAGAATGCTGTTACCTTCCCATTAAAATGGTCCCTATTTTTCTACTTACATTTTTACATGCTTTCGAACTGCTAGGTTGGCAGAAGCTGGGACAAGTAATGGGAGCTCACTCCGTTACGCAGTGCTAGGGATTCGAACTGCCAAACCGTCAACCTTTCTGATCGACAAGCTCAGTGTCCTAGCCATTGAGCCACTGTGTCCCCTACAATACACATACATGCTGTCATATTAAACATAATATGCATATTTTCTCATTATTGTGGTTGCTTCCCATCTGTTTTCAGTAACAGGTAGGTGGATCATGTTAGCATGGCACCATAAATTATCCCCCTTGTCATTGGCCTGGTTTACTGTGATACTGAATGTTAGCGTGGTTGGTTTGGTTACTGCAGATAATCCTCCAGTTACAACCATTCAACATTCTGGCAGGGCTGACAAAGTGACTTATGATCTATCCTTGCATTTATGACTGATGCAGGGTCACTGTGGTCATGTGATCAAATGTTGGGTGCTTGGCAATTGGCATAGTTGTGGTGCTCCGGGATTGTAGGATCATTACTTGTGATCTTCCCAACCAGTTTTCAACAAGCAAGTCAATGGGGAAAATCAGTTTTATTTAATCGTTGAATGACACACTTAACAAGCACCATGATTTGCTTAATGACTCTGGCAAAAAAAGGGGGGGAATCTCACTTAACAATAGCCATGCTTAGTGATAGACGGTTACTGTCCAAATTGTGGTCATAAATCAAGGACAATCTGAAATGAGTTTTAGTTACTGTGATTTATTATCCATGTTGGAAAGCAACCATCCCAGTTGGGAGGTGAGATCATGCACGGAATTAGCCTAGTCTCTAAATAAACACAAGCAGGATAGATTTCACTCTCTCTAAATGCATTAGAACCTTATCCATGTAAAAGCTACAAGTCTAAAGGAGATTCCTGTATAACAGGCAGAGAACAATAAAGTAGTCAGATCTTTTGGTAGTCAGATCTAGTTGGGGTGGGTGGGTTTGTCTGATTATTCACTCCTGACATCCAGGCTCTAATATTTGAGGTATTTGGGGAATCTAGCCAATACTATTTATTCCAAAAATATACAGTATACATAATAAAACAAACAAAATGTTAAGAAGTTGTGATGTTTATGTAGTTATTTACCAAGCACATCTAAATTATATTAAAGTTATATTTACAATCCTCAAGGCATGTAACAACTTTTGAGCATCCCTAATGTATGGAAATTGAAAGTTGAAAAATTTGATCCTACAATGCTCTATCTGAACAAGTCGGTCTCTGTTACACTATTACTAGAATTACTGATAAAGCAGAAAAAGTTTAGAAACCAATGCTGATAATGCTATGATTGTGACATACACATTTAATTAACAAGGTCTTAGATCCTATTCACTCATTCATCATATAAATGTTTCAAAAGACTGAAAAATAATCAATAGTTCAGCAGTTTTGTTTCCAAGATTCTGTATTGATGTGAATTTCCTCAAATTAATGAAACATTTCAACAAAAGTATTTTGAGTTCACAGCTTGAATCTCTCATTTTCAACATTGGCTTTAATATATCACCTTCATGAGGCTATCTGCGTAAAAAGGAGACAGAATTACTACAGTTTCAAAAACTCTCACATTCTTCATCTAAACATAGAAGAGTTGTAGAATTTATTACAACTTGCTGAAATCTTCTGTAAAGTTGACAGATCTGCTTATATATTTAGAAAGTCAGATAAATAGTTTAATAAATCATATATAATCATGTATAAAGTAACATAAAAATGATTTTAGCTTTTCAAGGCTTCAATAAACTTTCAAAATATCCCAAGATGTAATCATCTATATTTTGAATGAGTTTTATTTTTCATAGTTGTAATATGGTTTTTAGATTGTTTTAATTTTTCAGTGGGAGCTACCCAGTTTGTTTAATTTATTTAATATAACTTAAATAAATAGGTCAGTTTAAATTTTGATACAAGACTTATATATTCATTGCTGATGCTTTAAACATTAAAGCCATGTGTGTACTGATTTATTAGAGGTACTAATTTATTGGAGATACCACAAATGTATTAGAATGCCTTTTGAAAGAGCCCTACATCACCTGTTCGATATATTGTTTGTTTGTTTGTTTGTTTAATAAAATTTATTGGCCACTCATCATGAGGTAACTTTTGGTGGATTACAGTTATATTCTAAGCTAAAACATAAAAAGTTAAAATAAACCTTACGCCCAAAGACACATAGGGAGGCCGTGGGAGAAGTGGGAAGGGAGGTAGATCTGTTAACACTCAATCAGCCACCTGTGCTGTTCCCCCACTACAGCCCCAAGCCAACTGCCAAAGCCATGCCTTTAGGCCCTTACGAAAAGTTAGGAGGGTTAGGTACAACTTCACATCAGGATCAAGATGTTTCAGAGGGCAGGAGCAACAGCAGAGAAGGCTCTTCTCCTGGACCCCCATCAGCCAGAATAATTGGGGTGATAGGACCCGCAGCACTGTTTAACTGTAATAATACCCAGAGTATTTAGCCCCTGAGGGTTCCAGATAAGCCACCCACCATCAATTTGATCTGATTCAGGATGAGGGCGTGGACTTGGTAGGGGTCACCGAAACCTGGTTGGGCCCAGAGGGGGGTCTCCCCCTGGTAACGATGTGCCCACCGTAATCTGTTCTAAGAATTTGGTCATCACCCGATTTGGTTGTCACCAGAAGCGCATGTACGTAAAAAAAATTGACACGGCATGGAAAGGGAATTCGGTGCAGACGGGCAAATCGCCGCAGCTGGGGTCACTACCCAAGCACCCATTTGAGACCAGAGGTAAAAAAAAATTGGTCGTCACCCGATTTACTCGTGAACAGAAGCATTCACGACCAGAGGTTCTACCTGTATTTATTCTGCAGACAACTTTGTACATGTCTACAGGATAACAATATCTTTGGAGTGATAGGGATTGGATATGTCTAAAGCTTTATATAATGATATTATCATCTCTGACTATAGTTTATATGTATTCTGCTAATTGATGAAGAACCACTTCCTGAAAGGAAGAATTTGGGGTAGCTTGAATTTTTTAAAAAAATCAGTTATAAGCATGAGTTATGATTATTGCAAGAGAACCTGTGACCTACTGTATCATCATTTCAATATTTCCTTACCTCAACAGACAAACAGAATGACCAGCGGTGGGATTCAATTTTTTTTACTACCGGTTCTGTGGGCGTGACTTGGTGGGTGTGGCAGGGGAAGGATACTATAAAATCTCCAGTCAGAGGATTTGCTGATTCTCTGATCTACTCTAAATTTCTGCTACTGGTTCTCCAGAACTGGTCAGAACCTGCTGAATACCACTTCTGAGAATGACCACAGGCAGGCAAAATAAGCACTGGGAACTAGAATGACTTCCTACTGCAGGGGTGTCAAACTTGATTTCATTGAGAGCTACATCAGGGTTGTGTTTGACCTTGGGGGGACAGGGTGGGGGTGGCCAGCTTCACATCACTCGTGGCCTGAGTGCTCTGCCAGTGAAAATGGGCTCCCAATCTCCATTTTTGGATGAGATAGCCTACTGCAGTCCTCTGCTAGGGAAAACACAGCTTGGGAGGGTGGCCATTTTCACCTGTAGAGGATTGCAGGAGGCTATCCCAACCGAAAACGGAGATTGGGAGCCCATTTTCACTGGCAGAGGTACCACAGGCCAGTCTTTTGCTCCACGGTGGCTCCACTGGCCAGAACTAAACACCCCACGAGCTGGATCTGGCCCACGGGCTTTGAGTTTGACACCCCTGTTCTATTGGCTTCCCCACTGACTTTTCCTTTTAGGAAGCTGGCAGGGAGCATCTGAAACAATGGTCACGTGACTGCAGCTGACTATGGCAACACTGCACTGAAGCCCTGAAGTGGCCACAACTTTAGAAAATTTCAATTCAATGGGAGTCATGGGTCCCATTGAATTACTATATTACTGTAGTACTGCCATGAAACACCAAAAATATCTCAACCAAAGAAACATGAATTGTTTTTATGTTTTCCCAAATGCTACTTGAATGCACTATTACGACTTTTAAAGTGTTACTTATGAAAAAGATATATGTTTTATGTGAACTATATTTTTTATCAGTAATGAATGATATATTAAAATTAAATATTGCTATGTGTTGTCAAACAGCAAATAAGGGCCATGAAAAGATTCTTTTATTAGCTTAGGAAGAGATAAAACATTTGGATGGGCTATTGAACTTATTGACAGTGCTGGAATGATATATTTCTGGTTTGTTCCTGTTTATTTCTCTCGTTTTATAGCCATATAAATATTTCTTATTTGTCTTCCCACATTGGACATATGGCAGACTAAATATTTGTACTACGCATCAAGAAAAAAATGTCACTACAAAGTCTTCATAGTTATAGTGCATAAAATGAGGATGATTTATGACAAAGCTATTCATTCTTTTCCTGCATAATTTAATTCCGAAACTGTGATGTAGTAAAAGACTTTTCCAAATTTCAAAATAATTATTGATTATAACCCATAAAATATATATATTGATTGGTTGGGGGGTTGGCTGTGTTCTGATTGGCTGGGGGTGTGTTCTGTTCCGGTGGGGGGTTGGTTGTACTCAGGTTAGTCTTAGTTGCTGGGGGATTTGAGCTGGTGAGCTGTGATCCTGTTGTTTGGCTTCGCATTCATGGTCGTGCCACATCTTCATGGTGGGCATCAGTTTGCTTCATGTATGGGTTGGGGGGGGGTTAGCAGGTAGTGATACATCTGTGGTGTGGCTTCTGGTCCGTGGTCGTGTCTCATCTTCTGTGTGAGTGTGAGTCTGCTTTCTACATGGAAGTATGGTGGTAGCTTCTTGTGTGTCCCTCGTGGGTGTGGGTCTGGTGTCATTCTTCATGTTAGGTACTGGTTTGTTAATGAGGGTGGGTTTCCAAATGGCTGGTAGGCGGGAGGTGTCATCCTGTTGGAATTTGACGTTGGAACAGAACAAACCCCCAGCTAATAAGAACACAGCCAACCCCCCAACCGATCAGAACACAGCCAAACCCCCAACCAATGAGAACACACCTCCAGCCAATCAGAACACAGCCAAGCCCCCACCCAATCAAGTCACACCCCCACTAGCAGTTAAAAAGAAGAAGCAGCTGCAAGCTCACATTACTCCGAGAAGCACAAAGCTAAAGACACAAGCCTGAAGATGATGAATGAGACTTCATCGAAACGTCGCCTAGATACTTCCAATTCTACATGGGAGAAAACCCAAATAACCAAAGATCCACATACAAATACCCGCGAAAACCTCAGAAAACAGAAAATATATATGTTTTTGTAGATTTTCACAGGTACAGGTATGCAGGTCTTGCTGTGTTCGGGTCTTTTCCCATGTAAGATTGAGAGTATCTTGCCAACGTTTCGACGAGATCTCACTCGCCATCTTCAGGCTGGTGTTTTTGGCTTTGTGCTTGTATGAGCAAAGCGTGATCTGAGCTGCTGTCTCCCTATATATACTGGTGAGGAGGTTGGCTGTGTTGTCATTTCTTGATTGGTTGATGGAGTTGATGTTTGCAGATTGGCAACTGCCTCTCTGTTAACCTTTATTACATTCTTGGCAGGACTAGGCTCCTGTCTCAGGAACTTATCTGGACATTTTTCCCCTCCTTTGCTGGTACTTTGCTTGTGTGGAGTGACCATTCAAAGTTACAATGGCACTGAAAAAAGTGACTTATGATCATTTTTCACACTTTTGACTGTTGCAGCATCCCCACAATCATGAGAGGCCAGGCGAGGAGATGTGTGCCTTGATGTGAGTGATATTGGCCACACCCAGACAATAACATGACCACCAAGCCACGCCCACCAATTAAGCCATGCCCACAGGTTGTTAAAAAATTTGAATCCCACCCGTGTGTGTGTGTGTGTGTGTGTGTGTGTGTATCTACACACACACACATACATATATGTATGTATATACATATATACATATAAGCACCCTGTGGGGTGCTTAGATCTGGCCTTCGGGGCTGTCCTGGAAACAGGGAAGGACCAGCCCACGGTGCCTCTGACAGCAAAATTGGAGCTTGGGAGAGCCACACAGTTGGACAGACTACTTGGGCAACACAGCCGTCCCTGACATGAGTGACACCCCCCCCACATGTCAAATACAACCTGATGCAGCCCTCAATGAAATCAAATTTGACACCCCTGAATTAGGCCAAAATAAAATTAAGCATTTGGGTCTTCCAGTGCCAGTGCTGTGCCTTAACCACTAAACATATTGGCTCTTGTATAATGAATATAGAATTGTAGAAAAATCCCCGAAGGTGCTTATAGAAAAGAAATTCTTAATAAATCCTTAATAAATTTGGAGCTTTGGGCATCATAGACACATAGTTTAACAATGACAAGTTTCTCCTAATTGAGTCCAGAATGTAACAGTTCTATGCAGGACTAGGATCCATCAACTGTATTTTTCTTAGCAAGTTAATTTTGTTGTCCAGTTTCACTCTTTTGAAGAGTTATCCCTTGAAGAAGATCTCATAAGATGTCTCTTGAAAAAAGATCAGAACTGAAAACAGCATGAAGAGTCACATATGGGACAATACAAAGTATAAATTTTGAGAGGAAGATTTAGGATTCCAGCAGGAGAAATGCCAATACAAAGCAACTGAGATTATGTCATCAATATGAGTGCCAGCAGGATTTTCGGTTCTTTCTAGCCCCTTCTGGATTTGGGAACCTGATTTCATAAGAGTGTTGAATCTGTTTACAGCTTGTATTTCATTTTTTTTCTTTTTCAATATAATAGGAATGTCATAGAATACAGGAATTGGTGCCAACATTTTTCTTTCAACATTTGCTAATCATGAAAGCCGCTTCAGAATAAAATTATGACAAATATTACTGATTTTTTTTAATCAAACTTTTTTCCATATACAACTCAAAGTGCAATATCAAGACTCCTTCTTCCTCTCATTTTCCCCATAGCAAAAACCTTGTGAAGTGAGAGAGTGAGTGTCCAAAGTCACCCATCCAGCTTTCATGCCTCAGGGAGAACTAGAACTCACAGTCTCCTGTTTTCTAGATCGATGCCTTAGTCACCACACCAAACTGGCTCTTTCTAGACTGTGGACCAGTTTTTTAGCTCTTCATCCTCTGTATACACAAACTTCCAGAAGCTGTGATAGGAGGGGAGTCCTGGAAATTGAAATGTATACAATTGGAAAGTACGCAAGGTGGAGCAGATTCTTCTGGACAGTGATAATCTGGAATTACTCTTTACACAGTAAGGAATATGACTTACTTCAAATAATGTTGCCCCTTTCCTTTATATAACAATTTCTGCAGTTTCAAAAGCAGTCAGGCAATTTTGTTGCATTTGACTGTCATCACACTCATTTTCATTCTTCTCAATGAGGTTTGGAACTTCTGCCCTCAAGGCCAGCCTTGACTGACCCAGACTGATGATCCTATCTTCTGGAAAGAAGTGGTTATATATATATTCGGACAAGGATTCCTATTTTTTTAAGGTAGATCACAGTTGGATTCTTGAAAACTCAATCAAGAGAAGGAATCTCAAAAAGCAGTAGTCAGGAGAAGAGATGGAAGATAAATTTCAGACTATTTATTTTGTTTTGTCAAAAAGTTAAAATGGAATGAAAGTTTCTACTTCTATTGTGGCCAAGCTGCAGTAATACCTTTGCTGGCCTGAAGCAGCAAAGAAGAAAATTCTAATTACAGAGAGGAAGGCAATATACGCTGAAAAGATATGCATGAAGTTATTGCCAAAAGCTCTTCCAGCTAACAGAATGTTCTATGAAGTTGATCTGCTTCATTGCTCACTGATATCTGACTTAAGTAAAACAAATCTTTTTATACCACTGGCTAGGGATTCCTACAAAGATGTGGATCTCTATGGTTACCCCTTGTGAGGCACTGCAGAAGCCAATATAACCATCTACATGGCTTAAAATTAACTTGATAATTAGGGAAAGATTGTGGACCACTGATTCATGACATACAAATAAGTGCATTCATTAAATCAATAGTAGTACTAATAAAAAACATAGAAAAACAGGAAAACAGAGTAATTTCAACAGTGAAATAGCAGATGAACAGTGGTCTCCAGCAGAAAGGCAAACTGCCCAGGGACAACAGTTTATATTGAAACTATAAGTCATAATTATTGCTTGTCCAGTTACTAATGTACAAGGCAAATTAATACAGTTATTCCACACAACTAAAGTGTCAAGTAAGACCACTAGGGAATAAAACAAGGAGAATAAATCAAAGATAATGCTGATACAATAAAATCACCAAATTGATCTAAGTTTGGTAAAGTACCAACAATTTAGCTTGAATATGATGACATGGATGTACAAGCACCATCATAGAACAGACCAATGCTATTTGAAGAGCATTGCCACTTGGAAATTTCCAATAATGAGAAACAAAATACAAATCTAAATTGACTAAATCTAAATGTTCAGTTCTCTAGACTTTATATTAAAAATGAATTCATTAAAAAAACAGAGTACTTTGTATTGCAATCTTATTGTAATGACTACAAGGACTCTATGGAGATTATTAGTGATTCAGGTCATGGTTGACCCAAAGGTGCTTCTTCTGGTTTTTCTTTGAAGATGTTTAGCTTCTCATCCAAGAAGCCTCTTCAGCTCTGGCTGCTTCTTGGATAAAAAGCAAAATGTCTTACAAGAAAAAACAGAAAGTCCAGTTGCCTCTTGAAAAAGCACCTTTGGGACTACAAGACTCAGATCATGACCAACATCTATGGCCTATGTAATTTTCCATATCAAGGAAACACATCAATCTTGCTAATCAGCTCAAAATGACTGACATCTTCTCAAATTTAGATTGGTATGACCAAGAAGATGGTTTTCCTCAAGCCACATTTTTTTCTTTCTTCAAAGAGTAAAGTATGTAGCATATCCACCAATACAAATGGTTATGAAGATAAAGGAAGGGAAATCTTTCTCCTGAGACAACCAAACTTAATGAAGACTTGACCTCAATTTTCAAAGCTCCAATACAAAGGATCAGTTCAGAATAGAACAATAACACATAATTTATCAAATCTGTGGCCAGAGAACCACAATGAGCAATTTGTATAAAGGAAGAAATTCACCTGTAATTTCTAAAACACTAGATTCCCCTTAGCTATGAAAGAAGCACTGCTATTTTAAAAATCTCAAGAGGAAGAATACTTTTATCTCAGTGGAAAGCCAGGAAGGATGTAAATTGCTACAGAAATGCTTGTGCAATTACATGTGTATGCCCATATTGGCCATTTTTCTAAATAAGTGCAGGAACAGTCCATGCTACTTAGAAACATTTCTCTGAAATTTCCATCTCTTAAAACAATTTTTAAAGCAAATTTTCTTTCATCAAATCAAATGAGAGCCAGCAGGGAGGGAAAAAAACAACAAGCAGATAAGAACTCTAAACAACATTACTTTACATTTCTGGGAAAAGCTTGTATCTCTTTCCTGAGGCCTGATGTCAGAAAGAGAAAAACAAGAATGTCAGTAAAAAAATAAAATTCTGACAGGTTAAATCCAACTTGAAAATCTGGGTTCTCTCTGGGAGAGAAGCCATCTTGACTCAGTTAATGTAGAACAACAACAACAAAAACCCCTCTGCCTTGTTTAAAGTTTCATTGTCAAAGCCAACCTACAGAAAAGTACACATAGTATTTAAACACTGAAAAAATGGCATTAGATACAGGAAAACATGCAATATTCCAAGTAATCTAGGAGCTATGGATATCAAAGGCATTGAGGTCAAAGACATGGCATCAGATCATCAGGGCAACTGATGACTTGGCCCATAGAGTGACCCAAAGGATAAGAAGCACCTGCAGAAAGCTTGACAATCAGTCCACCATGACAGCATCTAGTCCAGGGGTGTCAAACTCACATTGTCACATGATGTACCAGGACTATTTTCTCCTTCGCTAAGGTGGACATGAGTGTAGCCAGCACGTGATGTATTTGGCTCGCAGGCTGGGAATTTTGCAGCTCTGATCTAATCCATATGCCCATTGGCACAGAAATTGTCATTTGAATCAGGAGATCTGAATATTTGCTGATAACAAACTAATCAAAAATATGAGTCAGCAGTGTGGTCCAAAAAAGCCAAAGCAGTCCTAGGTTGCATTAATAGAGGGATAGAATCAAGATCATGTGATATGTTAAATACCACTTTATAATGCCTTGGTAAGACCACACTTGGAATATTGCATTCAGTTTTGGTTGCCACAACATAAAAGTGATGTTAAGAATCTAGAAAGAATATAGAAAAGAGCAACGCAGATGATTAGAGGCCTGGAAACTAAAACATATGAAGAACGGTTGCAGGAATTGGGTATGTCTAGTTTAAAGGAGAAGAGGGACTAGGGGGTGACATGATAGCAGTGTTCAAACTTCTAAGGAGCTGCCACAAAGAAGAGGGGATCGACCTATTCTATAAAACACCTGAAGGTAGGACAAGAAGCAATGGATGGAAACTAATCAAGGAGAGAAGCAACCTAGAACTAAGGAGAAATTTCCCAACAGTTAGAACAATTAATCAGTGAAACAACTTGCCTCCAGAAGTTGTGGGTGTGCCAACACTGGAGATTTTTAAGAACAGATTGGACAACAATTTGTCTAAAATGATATAGGGTTTCCTGCTTGAATGGTGGGTTGGACTAGAAGATCTCCAAGGTCCCTTCCAACTCAGTTATTATGTTAGAATATTGGTGCTGAATTCAAATGAGTTATTTTGGAGAGAAATGTAGGGGAACTAGTTATGAAGTATAATTGTTTCTACACCTGAACTCCCCAAAAAGAATCTTATATAGCTCTTAACTAAAGCTGGTTGATTTGTTTCCTCTTTCTTTGTATAAGTAAGACTTTTTAATTAATATGTTAGTCTGACTGCCCAGTTTCAACCGATACCATTTTGCTGTTCTTTTAGGTTCCGAGTCCTTGAGTTATTTTGTCATCTAGAGTGGCTCTCCAGCTAAATAAACTGGCATGTTAACATTATTTGGAAAGGTTCCTTGTGGGATATTCCTATTTGGCCTGTTCTTCTCCAGCCACCATTTTAGGATCAGCATTAATGGGCTTGACAAGTTGGAACATAGTAAATGAAGAATATTTGCCAATTTTCAATATTTTTTTTTTTTGCTTTGAGGCTTTTGTTAATCACTTTTTTTACAAAGTGGACTTTTGGACTTAGTGCTAACCACTCGAACAATCTCAAAAAATGATTCCCAGAATGTTTGGTTTCTGA
Organism: Bungarus multicinctus; assembly: GCA_023653725.1. Lineage (NCBI taxonomy): Eukaryota > Metazoa > Chordata > Lepidosauria > Squamata > Elapidae > Bungarus > Bungarus multicinctus. Next base: position 17,029,045 of record CM042849.1, on the reverse strand, counting down.
GTATATTTAATTTGCATCCAGCTTTCTCCCTAAATGATGACTTACAATTAGCTTTTGATTGCTATTTGACTAGGATTTATACTCTTGACCCTTTTCCTAAGTTCGGCTCCCTCATGGAACAGATATTGAATGATGTTAACAAGGATTTAAAATTCAAGTCTATTTCCATAGTGTTCTGTTGAGAAATTTATGCAAGGTCAAACCTTCATCAACATAGGATGCGGTGGTGGTATTCATTTTTTTTTAAACTACTGGTTCTGTGGGTGTGGCTTGGTGGGTGTGGTATGGCTTGGTGGGCTTGCCAGGGGAAAAATCCCCATTTCCACCTCACTCCAGGGGAAGGATACTGTAAAATCCCCATTCTCTCCCCACTCCACTAACCTGCTTTCCAGCTCCGTTCTCCTTTGCAGGGCAACAAAAGAAGATCCAGCTGATTAGCTGGGGCTTTGATCAGCTGGGACTTGGGAGGCAGTGAATAGAAGGGAGCAGGACCAACCAGAGGTGGTATTTACCAGTTCTCCAAACTACTCAAAATTTTGGCTACCGAGAACCTGTAAGAACTGGCTGAACATCACCTCTGATAGGATGGTGATAATGTCTCCACTGCATTGTTGTCCTCACCGTCTTTTATCAGATCATCAAGAGTTAGCATGGTGTAACTCTACATCTTTGCCTTGTCCTGGATGATGGCAAAATGCAGAAGAAAAAACTGGCATTTCATTTTTCTAACTAGAAAATTAGGAAGCAGATACTTCCAGAAGTTTATCTCCTGCTTACTCTCCCAATGAATTAATTGGCCAGAATAAAAACCACTAGCAGAGACTAGATAAATGTCGCTTTTCTTCAAAGAAGCAGCGTCAGCAGAGAGGTGGGTTACTAATTTTCCTCCTATTGATTAAACAGACTGGACTAGCATGACCCACACATCCATTTTTCTGAGAGTGAAACCATATTTCCTAACTGGATGGACTAGGAAGGAGAGATTCAATAAAATATATGGCTGCAGAAAACAAACAAAACCAAACCAAATAAATAATTCTAAACCAATTAAATGCTAATAAACGAAGTAATCAAACAGACCTTTCAAACATGGTTTAATAATGTAATAAGTAGCAGAATTAGGCCATGAACTTTGTTATTCTAATTGATATAACATTATAAGGTAGGACAACTCTTCCCACTCGTGGTGAGATTTTCCAAATGGAAACTTTGGAAAATGCAATCCAGGGGACCAAAAGAAGAAGTCTCAAGCATTTAGGGTTCTGACACTACCCATGCAATAGTGGAGTTTTATCCACCCAGTGTCCTCCAATAAATTACAATCCAGGGAATACAGCCTTCCATTAAATGTGTAGTAAACCTGAACAGTTTTTCCTGAATACAATTTGCAGCATTAGGGGTGTTTTGGATACCAAATTGGAAATCACCAGGGGGGATTATTCACTGTGTCAAGTCTTAAAGATACTAAAATAATAAGTTTGGATATTTATATAAGTGTCTACAAATTATGCCAGCTACTTGATTGAGTTCTTCCCTTCCTATTTTCTTGCTTCACAACATGGGGTAAACAAAACTAGGCCCACCATAAGGGAGAGCTCAACCAAGATAAATAAATGTAGTTAAAAGCACAGGAAGAGCCATAAAACCCTGTCATTAAGTGTTAATGTTATCCAGCTCGGTCATTATCAAACTCATTTTGCTTGTACCGCAAGTATTTTTCCAATTCACAAAACAGATTGGCTTTGGTAGGATATTAAAGATGCAAGAAGATAATTCCAAGGCCACCTTTTTTTCCCCCAAGTTTAAGCCAGATGCTTCAAGTGCAGGTGCAATCCTTTTAGGACTACCTACACTAGTTGGAATGCTTTGTGTAAGAAGTCAGGAAATGAATGGGAACTAAGCAACCAAGAATTGCAGAGTAAAACCAGTAAAGCAATAGAGAATGGCTGTCCAGTGAAACAGTGTTACATTATTGGAAGGATGAGATATCTTGCTCAGTAATGATGGGCGAAGGTGGTAAAATGTGTTTGGCTTGCATTTTAATATGGAAAAGCCCAATTCACAGTTCCCAAATTCATATATCAATAAGAATACAACCATTAACTGATTTTGCACTTCTTTGAATTTTGTGATGCAGTTTTCTACTTAAAAAAAATACATTAGGGAAAACTGCATACTACTCTCAGGGAAAGTAGTTTAAAATGCTTATTTTGGGAAACATTATATGCTACATGAAACAACATACCCAAAATGACACAAGAGCTCCAAGGCATGTGATCCTGTCCACCATTAAACCATCTTTTCAAGCAGTCATCATGTTTCCATTGTCTTTCTTCCCCACTTGAAACTGAACCCAGAAGGATATTTCTTCCAACAGAATACTTCTTCCAATAAATAATAAGAAACACATTTTGGAAATATTTCACCTATTACTATAAGTACAGACGCTGATCCAATACCATGTTAAGCATGTAATACATGTTGTATGGAATGCATAGGTGGGTAAGGAAGGGGAACACTTGTGAAATCCCTCCCTCTGATTTTCATGAGTTTGACAATGTTTTCAGAGACATTGAAGGCCTACCACTTTATGAGTCGTAACTTTTTCTTGTAGCTGGGACACCCACTTATATTCAACACTTTAAAAAAGCATTGTAGTAAAAGGTCAAATGCCTTGAGGATTAGATGCAAATGGAGAATTTCTATCATAGAATGGAAGTTGTAGAACATTACTCAGAAAAGATTCCAATTTCTTTTATTTAGCCCAGTAGCTGTGGAGAATGCAATTAGCATTTTCTGATGTTCCAGATTGGCACATATGTTTAAACAACCAATAATAACTTGCAGATGCCAGGCTGTGCTGGGGAATAAACATTGTGGAAAAACACACTTTAGTTCTGGCATAAACACATAGAAATACATTAAAATAAATAGAAACTTTATCACCATGAAATTTTGGCCCAAAACATCTAGTTCAGGGGTCTCCAACCTTAGCAACTTTAAGACTTGCGGACCAACTCCCAGAATTCCTCAACAGCTTTGCTGGCTGAGGAATTCTGGGAGTTGAAGTAAACAAGCCTTGAGGTTGCTAAGGTTGGAGACCCCTGGTCTAGTTGATATTGATCTAATTATTTATATGGTTCATATTTCCATGTCAATTTTAGCACAATGCAAGCATAACTAATAACTGTATTTTAAGTTTTTCTTAGGTTCAAATATCAAGAAAATCATTGTCTAGGCTTCTTATGTCAAGTCATGAAATCAGATGAAGTAGAGATTTAGTTAATTTTCCATTAATAAATAATTAGGGCACATGAAAAATAATTGCAGGAACATTTTTTTGCCTTAAATACAGCGTTTTGCCTTTAATGAAAACTGACAACAATAAGTGGATAAAGTTTGATCTTTGCTGTACATGGAACAGTTTTTGTCCTAACTATACTCATTCTAAATTACAGCCCAATTGGTTTATATCCCATGAAATTTAATGAAAACATAGCAAATGTGCTACCCTAAACTAGAGACCTCAATTTCCTCATATATTTCTCTGTGTACAATCCTGGCTGAGCTCCATTTCTTGGTTGTATCACACTATCAAAGGACTCAGGCACTTGGATAAATGAATCCATTCACGAATGTATTGATTATTATATAACACTATTATTGTGATTTCTTTTCCCTGTCCTCCATAGATAGGGTCTTAGATCAACACAAGTTAATCTATACAAGAGAAATCAGCTTCAGAATCTGTATCAGTCTCCTAGATATAATCCTATAAATGCTAAGTAGTGAAAAATAATAATTCCAACAGAAGAAACCAAATCTAGCTCAGAGTTGAACTGTGGCGTCCTTGGTGCTTTCTGGCTTGGTTATTTACTTACAGACATTTCATTACCTAATTAGATAGCATTATCATTGCTAGTGAGTGTGGAGTTTCCTCAGTATCTTGCCCTGCCAGTGTTGGTGGAAATGTAGTTTTCTTCTTCATAGTTTCTTGATTAGCGTATTTTTTGTCTGTTTGTCTGGTTTTAATCCCTGGTTATCTGGAGTTGGTTGCTGGAGAGGATGTATTCTGTCTTTTCTTTTTCTTTCTTTCTTTTTATTTTCTTCTTAGCTTTTTTATTGTTATTTACAGAACACAATACCTACAAAAAGCTGAAGAAGTGCTGGCAGACAAAGAAATCTATATCCAAGTAAAAATCAACCCAATAGAGAAACTAGACAACTGGATCAAAAAACTGTCAGAGACCTCACCAAATCACAAAAGCAAAGAGGTGGATTAAAAATGGTGGATCCATCCTTCTACGCTTCTATGGATAACCTAAAATATAGAAGTCTAACATATCTAGTACCATCCATTCTCACTAATACTGATTATGTTGGGGAATGTGTTTTGTGATGCAAGAATGTGAACAGAAAGAAAATTAAGGAAAGTAGGGGGAAGATCTGTCTCATTTTGGACTTCATTTCAACATCTCAATACTCTCACACATTAAGGTAGGCTTTCTTCTGTAAATGTGAAATATAAAATCATGTATGGGTTAGACTAGATTCATGTTAAGGTGGGTTAGTTTTTTGTTTTAACATATTATATGAAATGGGAAGATCAGGGCTCAAGGCGCTGGAAAAAATGCTAGCAGGCCGATGTATACATCCACGCAGAACAAAATGGTGGATGAAAGGAGGAAAGCCATAACAATTTCTAAACCATTACAATGGGGATGTAATGCTGAAACACTTTGAAATCTTTGCTAAAAAAATTACACATTGCATTATTTACAGTGGACAGATAATAAGGAATATATCCATCATCCCATAACAATAATTTTGATTTTATCCATTTTTAAAATTTGACATTAAACACTGAACCAGAAAAAAAGTTATTTTCATCCCTACTAGAAGCACAAATGCTGGCTAAGAATCTATTTGTCAATGCATCAAACTCATAGTGAGCTAATGTTTCCCCTATGACATCATTATTTGATAGCTGACCTTGCAACTGCTTTCATCTTCATGTGCAAAGCAAAGAGGCCAACCATTTAAAGACATTTCAATTACAGTAAGGAAACCTTCACCTTCTATTCTAGATCATACAAAAAAAACCACACATCTAAAGAGAAAATTGCAACAATTAAGCTGAAATGTAGATTGGAAGCTCTCTGGGGAGGGATAACGTTTTACATCTATTGCTCTAAATAGTGCTTTAAAGCCAGTGCTTTAAATAGTACTAATTGTAAAAAAAATGTCATCTAAAGCAAAAATGGCTTCAGGCTTTCAGCCTTAATGTGCCCCTTTCAAACAAATCACTTCAATTTGCCCTCTTGAAAATTCTACCAGGTATATAGACTATAGTAAATGTTTAAACTCTATTTTCATTCAAAGAGTGGGGAAGTCCCTTGGCCCAGTAATGATATGTATGGACCTTATTCAATGACTTCTAGTCTTTGCAGAAAGATCCAGCTCTGGTCGCCAAAATGTAGAAAAGGTGTTGAGACTGACTCTAGAAAAAGTGCAGAGAAGGACAACAAAGATGATTAGGTGACTGGAGGCTAAAACGAAGAACGGTAGCTGGAATTGGGTATGTCTAGTTTAATGAAAAGAAGGACTAGGGAAGACAAGATAGCAGCGTTCCAATATCGAAGGTACATTGACAGAAGACAAAAGGAGCCAATAAATGGCTACATTGGCCAAACCCAATTTGATGTGCAGATGACAACTTCTATATATTAAAAATCTGTCAAATATAGGATTTAAGTTTGGCATAAATTCATTAAAACTTACTCAACAAATCATGCAGGTAATATTAAACCATCAAAAGGATGCATGCATGTGGAGATGTGGTTATGCCCTTTCTATTTACAGAATAAACACTGTACAAACACTGACTGAGCACTGTCTCATTGCTACTTTTCTTTATAAGTGAATTGATTTTTTTTTTTAAAGGAACAGCACATTGTCTGTTAGAATTTCATTATTTAATTGAGAGAAAACTGAAGTTGTCACAAACCCTGATTTGTCTGGGGTCTAAAGCTCAGGATGCTTGTAAGAAAACCATCCCTTAGGAAATACAGAAAATAGTTCCATACAACACTTCAAATTTGATTTTAAAAATCTCTATTTGAACATTATTATGTTTTTGACCGATGGCAGATGTAACAATTGAACTCTTAATTAAAACTGTTAAATAAAGTTTCAATTGACAGAATGTAGATTCTGTACAAAATATTTGGGTTAAAAATCTGCCAGTTAACTGTGCAGCAGATATTTTAGCATTTTCCAGAAAGAAAATGAATGTTTAAAATAGGACTACTTGATTGGACTACAGAAATTCAGATGATAACTGGATGGTAATATCTTTCCTGTAACTCTTTTCTGCCATATAGTGATCATGGGGATTTTACACTCCAGATCTGATAGTCATTCATTCAATCAATCAATCATTGCCTTCTCTTCCCAAAATATATTGTTTTCATTTGATCCTCTTGTATTAAAAGTATTTTTTTTTTTGTTACTATGTGCTATTCAACTGTTATTTGATATCAGATTTTTTTAACCAACAGAGACAGAAAGACAGGGATAGGGAAGAGTGGATATTGGTTTTATGAGTTGACTGCAACTGTAATGTAAAAAACATATTATTCATACTTTATAGTCCTTTATTATTTCACTATGATTTTAAAAAAAAATTGACTACAATGTAGTGTTTTTAAGTACAGAAAAATAATTAAACTAAATTAGAAAATATGTATTATAATGGGGAAAAAAAGGAAATACATAACTTCCTTTTTAACAGTTGTCCACTGAATGACTTTACCCAGAAATGATGTTATTAATAACCATAAATATGTATGTATCTCTGAAACCATTAATACAATATTGTGTAAAAATTAAGAAGAACGTAGGATATATATATATATATATATATATATATATATATATATATATATATATATATATATATATGGATCTTTGGTTCTTCGGGTTTTCTCCCGCGTAGAGTTGGAAATATCTAGGCGACGTTTTGATGAAGTCTCATTCATCATCTTCAGGCTTGTGTCTTCAGCCTTGTGCTTCTCATCACTCTGAGAAGCACAAGGCTGAAGACACAAGCCTGAAGATGATGAATGAGACTTCATCGAAACGTCGCCTAGATATTTCCAACTCTACGCGGGAGAAAACCCGAAGAACCAAAGATCCACATACAAATACCCGCGAAAATCTCCGAAAACATATATATATATATATATATATATATATATATATATATATATATATATATTGGTGGAAACCCAGTCACATATTTGGTGTTAGAAAGAGAAAATCCTTACAATGCTCTGATAGATTTATGTCTGTATCTGACATTGAGCAGTTTTCAGAAATGACAAAAGAAGTTGTCAAATGAGAAAGAGACAAGTAAGCCACAAATGGCTTGACAGTCAGGAAAACATGTCTCAGCTTAAATTTTAACACTGATGACACATAAAATCAAATAGAGAATTTCCGTTTCTTTGAAAGATTTGGTTGACTAATCCACCAATTGAATCTGGGAGGAATGTTCACAAGACTTTCGTTTTAATTATGCATATAATATAAAAGTTACATGATAAAATATTGCACAAATACTGGACTAGATCTTTGTGTCTATATCATGATGGAGAACAATTAACGGTTTATTATCCATATATTTCTATAACTTTCATGTCTGTGATTGTTTATTACCTTCAATTAGACACAACAGTGCATCCTATGGCAACCATTTTTGAATTGATGTATGTCAAATAAACTAACATACAGAATGCCTCCAAAATCTAGGACCCATGATTACCACACATTGTAATTTAGAAACATTGTGACCATTTTGATGCCACGCTGTTTCACTACAATCAGCAGAATTTTTTTCTGCAAACTGCAGAAAAAACAATTACTACCCACCTGCCTTCAATCGAGGGCCTGAATATTGCACGAGTCAAAAAGAAGGCTGTGAAAATATTTACAGACCCCTCACATCCCGGATATAAACTCCTTCCCTCAAAACGATGCTATAGAGCACTGCACACCAGAACAACTAGACACAAGAACAGTTTTTCCCTGAAAGCCATCACTCTGCTAAACAAATAATTACCTCAAAACTGTTCAATTATTACAAAGTCTGCACTCCTATTATTGTTAATCTTCTCATCACTCCTTATCACCCATCCCCTCCCACTTGTGATTGTAGGACTGTAACTTTGTCGCTTGTATCCTTACGATTTATATTGACTGTTTCCTAGTATGATTTGATTGTTGATTGTACCTATGACTATCATTAAGTGTTGTACGTTATGATTCTTGATTCTTAACGAATGTATCTTTTTTTTATGTATACTGAGAATATTTACACCAAGACAAATTCCTTGTGTGTCCAATCACACTTGGCCAATAAAAGTATTCTATTCTATTCTAATCAGCCATGATATATGACCATCATTTCCAACTGTCTCTGACAGCTACCTACAAAGAGCAGCATAGTGGCCTAGTGGTGAAGATGCTCGCCTCCCACTCGGAAGGTTGAGAGTTCAATCCTAGGTAGTGACAGATATTTCTCTCCTAGGATGCAAAGAAAAAACAATTGCTATGAACATCAATAGGCATCAGGAAGGGCATCTGCCTAGTAAATGCTCAGCTCCATGCAGTCGCCCCAACTCTACCTCAAATAGGGATTACACGGTTATAAAAAGGGAGGGTTTTTTTCTGCCAGCTTCCTACAAAGTGTCAGCCAGTATGGAAGCCTGCAGGAACTCTAAAGTCACTTCCACTCCAATTGCTTTTTTTTTTTTTTGCCTTCTAGTGGTTATTCTTTTTCTCTGTTTAGATAAGGAAATATCTCTGATGGGTCATGACTTGTCTAGTATGTGCAAAGGCCTGTGTTGCTTTCCAGAGAGCTGAAAGCTCTTCTCCTTTTCAAAATGGTTTTCTGATATTGTTTCTCCAAACGTTGTGAGAAACTGTGAATAAAATTGTGTCCTATATAATTTTTGAAGATATGATTTAGGGGATTAATTTACTCAAACCTAAATTAATATTTTATTCTGGTTGAAAATACAAAATATCATCACTTTATTTCTATCTTCCACACATACTGTTTAAGAAACATAACCTGGGAAATGTAAAATAAAAGAAAGAGAAAATGAATATGTTCAATAGTTGTATTTAACCATGTCATTTCCCTTACATGACCACTACCAGGTTTTTTAAACCTAGTATTAGTTATTTAATATAGCCATATATATTTTCCAGAAGGTTTGCATAAATGTGTATGTACATAAAGTGGTCAAATTTTTATTTCCCCATTTTATTTCTGTTTTAATTATAAAGAATTTTAAATCTCAGCTACAGATACTGAACCTGACTTTTAATCATTTATTCCATATTTTTTTTAAAAAATGCCTATAAATTAATTTAGCATTTATAGCCCTAGGAACTGGCAACTTAATTAGACTTTTTAAAGGTAGATTAAGGTAGCCAGTGTACTTTTTGAAGTCAGAGTTAAACATTCTTGGAATTTCAATTTGGATATCCAAAGTACAAAATAACAGAGTTGGAGGTCTTCCAGCGTAACCCCTGTCCAGGAAGGAGACCAGTGCTGGAATTCAATTTTTTTTACTACTGATTCTGTGGGCATGGCTTAATGGGCATAGCTTGACTTGGTGGGCGTGGCTTGGTGGACATGGCAAGGGAATGATATGTAAAATCTCCATTCCCACCTCACTCCAGGGGAAGGATACTGTAAAATCTCCATTCCCTCCCCACTCCTGGGGGAAGGTTACTGCAAAATCCCTTCCCCTCCCCACCCCACTAACCTGCTTTCCAGCTCCGTTCTCCTGTGCAGGGCAACAAAAGAAGACCCAGCTGATCTGCTGGGACTCAGGAGACGGAGAATAGATGGGGGTGTGCCAGTCAGAGGTGGTATTTGCCAGTTCTCCGAACTACTCAAAATTTTTGCTACCGTTTCTCCAGAAGTGGTCAGAACCTGCTGAATAACACCTGTGAAGGGGACCCTATGCCATTCCAGACAAATGACTGTCCAGTCTCTTCTTAAAAACCTCCAGAGTTAGAGCACCTAATTAATTGTTCTCATTGTAATATATAGCAAAGGATACTGAAGAAGAAAGTTGCATATTAAATAGTACAGAAAATACCATAACGACCCAAACATGGCAAACACACCATGACAGCACAAATGATGGACACGGGAGAGGAAATTAAAGGGAGAGATCCTTGATTATCTTCCAATATGATAGAAGGCTTTATCTCCTACTAACACGGATAGAAACAGTTCTCAAAAATGATTGCTGATGGCCTGAATTATGATCCCAATATTTAGGCAATCTTCTCCCTGAAAAAATGTCAGAGTATAAAATCTGTAGTACCTCGCCTGTAAAATATCACATGTGTAAGCTTTTGGGCATATTCAAGAACACCCTCTGAAAGCTGTAATTCTCATGTGGCACGGACTAACAGTTGTGTGGATGGCTGACACTTCCAACCTCAACTGCTTTTTCAAACATGAAAAAAAGAAGAAGAGAAGAACACTGGTTTTGTCCTCCTGTATGTTCTTGTATTATGAGCTGCTCTCTTGTATTGTGAGCCACTCTTAAAAAAATTAAAATAACCTATGAAGCAGGCAAGGAGCCTTGGCTTATCCTTGATGCATCTGGCAGCTGAACTTCAATCAAAGTTCAGGCCTCAAGAGTCTCAAAACTTTCTTCAGTTTGGTTTGGCCTAAGTCCTGGAGAAAATGGGCAAAAATTGAATCAGAGCTCAGCGTTAAGAAATAGCAGTATCTCCAAACCAGCAGGGAAATGTTTTTCTTTCCTCTTTTTTTTCCTCTTCTTCTTCTTCCTAAGACATAAACTTCTATTGCAGGATGAGAAGCTCGTGTCAAATTTGTCTTTGAAATGCCATAGAACTTGTTGTTTTTGCTGCGATAGGCTGAACTGGCTACTCCCACATAAACAATATTTGCTACTGTGCTCCTATATTTGTGGATCCTATTTAAGCAATTTTGTCTCTGACCTCCCTCTTTACCATTGCCAATTTATCTTTCCCCATCTGACACCCAGTGGTGGGATTCAAAATTTTTTACTACCAGTTCTGTGGGCGTGGCTTGGTGGGCATGGCAGGGGAAGGTTACTACAAAATCCCATTCCCTCCCCACCTCACTAACCTATTTTCCAGCTCCGTTCTCCTGTGCAGGGCAACCAAAGGAGACCCAGCCAATCAGCTGGGACTCAGGAGGCAGAGAATAGATGGGGGCTGGGCCGGTCAGAGGTGGTTGCCAGTTCTCCACACTACTCAAAATTTCTGCTACCGGTTCTCCAGAACTGGTCAGAACCTGCTGAATACCACCTCTGTTGACACCCCGCCCCATGACACTGTTCACATAAAATGTTCCTCTCTCGCAATCATGCTTCATAGAGCTGATGAACTTCAGGAAAAATTATATGAGAACACAGTGCCACAATACAGTGATTAATCTGCCTTTGAATGGTGTAATAGCAGATATTTACTGTATATCGAACTTTGCAAGAAAAGGGGACAAAGGGAGATAGTTGCTCATATCCCTTAAGTTATAACAATAAAAATGGTCTTAGCAGATAGGAGCATCTAGCCAAGCTTATTTAGGCTCAATAATACAGCACTGGACTTAATTAGTATTTTAATAAGAGATCGTTTACAGAGGTTATAGCTGTAAGGTAGACTGGAAAGAAGAAGAAGAAAGAAAGAGGGAGGGAGAGGGAGAGAGAGAGAGATTCTATTAAATAACAAAAGATAGGTTTGACTTGAGCAATATCAGAAAGACAATAAATAAAACAACCAATATTTTTTTTGTCAAAACTTGTGCATCAGTAAATACTGTTACCAAGTTCAGAAAATATATATTTTTAGCAAAGCACCAATGAAGTTGATGGATATTTCATTCTAATCCTGTTCTTGCATCAGATGAAAACCTTTTTAAAAGGTATAGTTTCAAGACGTGGGGGTCTTAATGGGAGGATTAACCTTTTTTATGGCCTCCTTAGCTACGCTATCAAATGTTGATTGCCTTACCTGAAAAAGTGGACAGAGAACTGATATGACACAACTTTATGTTTTCTTTAAAGGTTTTTATTTGTATTTTATGTACTGCGTTAACTTCAGGGTTGATTTAGATTCTTTCTGAATAGAGAAAACTCATCAATGAGGAAGCCATTAAGAAAGTCTATTAACCTTTTCTGTCCCATGTCTGCCAAAAGGGAGAGAATAAATGCCTCTATAAGAATAACGTGACAACAGAGAACATTAAGATCAAGTTTTCCAGGCGCTTTACATTCGGTTTTCAGTCTGCAGCATTGTGTCATTATCCACCTTTAAACTATTTAGCACAATTTCTTTAGCCTGTGTTACTGCTCTTAGAGATACTAGCTGCGCCAAATCAACTTATATTCATACTTTGAGTACAAATTTAACAACAATTAAAGGAGAGAGAATGCACAGCCTTAGACATAAACCTCTGCTTTAAAAAGTAAATTATTTCTACTAAGATATACCTTGTGGCTGTTTAAAGTTTTTAGTAATCTGTTCCCACTTGTCTTAACTAATACAATATGGCTGATTTGCTTCTAATTATTATTTATGAAAAAAAATATGAGCCTTCTTTTAGTTAACCAGTTAACTATATTGTACAAAACTTCTGGCCTAGATTGATGTCAAGACTTCTGAAAATCATTTATTGCTTGTCATCTGCATATAGGTAGCCCTTGACTTATGACCACAATTGAGCCCAAAATCTATGTTGCTAAGTGAAACACTTGTAAGTAAGCTTTGCCCCATTTCTTGCCAAAGTTGCTAAGTGAATCTGTTAGGCTGTTTCCCTCCCCACCCACCCCACATTCCTGACCCTGCCTTTCTACCACCAAGATGGCAGCATATTCACATGCAGTGGTCCCGATTGTAAACACTGTATGACTGCCGAGGTACAGACACTTCTGAGAGCCCGGGATTCTGCCTTTAAGGCAGGGGACAGGGATATATACAGAGAGGGCAGGGCAAACCTTAGAAGAGGCATTAAGATGGCAAAACAACAATACAAATATAAGGTGGAAAGCCACCTAGCTGATAACAACCTGAAGCAAATGTGGCAGGGACCGCAGCACCTAACTAACTATAAAGGGCAACATGAGGAACACGGTCAAGTCTGACACCTCGTTGGTAGAGGGGTTGAACATCTTCTTCACCCGGTGTGAGGTGAAAAGACCAGACCCTGTAGCTTCTGCCTGCCAGCCTTCTGATTCCCAGCTACTCACCCTATACGAACATCAAGTGAGAGCTTCACTGAAGGCTGTGAATCCCAGAAAAGCTGCAGGTCAAGATGGGATGCTGGGGATAGTGGTAAAGACTTGTGCCGATCAATTAGCAAGGGTCCTGAAAAAGATTTCTGATGCTTCGGTGGCGCAGTGATTAGAGTGCAGTACTGCAATCTACTCCTACCGCAATTTGGCAGATCGAATCCCACCAGGCTCAAGGTTAACTCAGCCTTCCATCCTTCCAAGGTGGGTAAAATGAGGACCCAAATTGTTGGGGGCAATATGCTGATTCTGTAAACTGCTTTGAGAAGACTGTAAAGCACTATAAAGCAGTATATAAATCTAAGTGCTATTGCTATCTCCCTGCAAACGGCCTGTGTTCCAACATGCTTGAAAACAGCCACTATTGCCTCAGTCCACAAGAAAACAGCAATTAATTGTCTAAATGATTACAGACCTAATGTGTTAACGTCAGTAGTGATGAAATGCTTCGAAAGACTGGTTCTCCAACACCTTAGGACATGCCTCCCACCAGACTTCGACAAACATCAGTTTGCTTATAGGGGGAACAGGCTGACAGACAACGCCATAGCTACTGCCTTACATTCTGTAGCGAGCCACATGGAGAAACCTGGAAACTATGTCAGGATGCTTTTTATTGACCATAGTTCAACCTTCAATACTATCCTGCCAAGCATCCTTATCAAAAAGCTGGCTGACTTGGATTTTCCCTCTTCCATCTGCAACTGGATCAAAGACTTTCTGAGGGACCGGCCACAAACAGTGACGGCTGGGTCTGTCACATCCACCTCCCTGAAGCTTAGCACTGGCTTCCCACAGAGCTGTGTGCTCAGTCCCTACCTGTACTCACTGACACATATGATTGTGAACCATCTGACCCATCCACTATGATCATTAAGTTTGCAGATGATACTACCATATTGGGTCTCATTATAGGTGGAGATGAAACAGCATATAGGGGGAAGGTTCAAAATTATCCTCATGGTGCCTAGAAAACAACCTGCATCTAAACATCAGCAAGACAAAGGAGATGGTGTTACATTTCTGGAAGAAGAGAGAGAAACCTGCCCCACTTTACATCGAGGGGGGCTGTGTGGAGAGAGTTTCCTCCTTTAAATTCCTGGGAGTCTACCTCAGTGAAGATCTTAACTGGAAAATCAACACAACCCAGATGGCCAAAAACTGTAGTCCATATGTTTTTGCAGTGTAAAAGTTGCAAATTGCAAGGCAATTTTTTTCTGAAACCAAATTGTTTATTGGAGAGTAAGTTGTTTGACTCAAGGTGGAAGGTAATGCATTCATTAATAATTGATTCCATAACTTTGCATGTGACACAACACTACATTGTATTACAGTGTGGTATGCTGGCTTGACAGCTACGGATAGAAAGACATTACATAAGGTGGTGAGCACATCACAAAACATCTGGGGCTGTTCCCTGATACCACTAGATGACATCGCTAGGGATCGCTGCCTTAGAAGGGTGAGGAAAATCCTCAGGGAAGACTCACACCCCGGTCAGCCCTTCGTCACTCTCTTGCCATAGGGTAGGCAATGTAGAAGCATTGCCAGCCACACCAACAGGCTGAAGAACAGTTTCTACCCGTGGGCTGTCAGACTTCTGAATGGAAAATAACTTCATGTCAACGTAGAATGATAGACTTGTGGGGCCAGCGCGTTGTGCAACAAGGTCACGTAGTGTAATAAGATTGAGTCTGGGTTAGGGACTTCTGTCCTCACTGTGAGGTGTGTGTGTGGGGGGGAGTGCACGAAGGCTCAGCCAATCTCATTGTACACATGTACTCTAACAATAAAGGTAATAATAAAAAGAATCATTGCAGTTTTTAAGTTAGTAACATGGATATTAATCAATCTGGCTTCCTCACTGACTTTGCTTGTGAGTAGCTCACAAAAGTTGATCACATGACCTTGGGAAAATTCAACCGTCATAAATATGAGTCAGTTGCCAAGCATCTTAATTTTGATCACATGACAAAGGAGGTGCTGCAATGGTCATTATGTGTGAAAAAGGGTCCTAAGCAGAGGTGGTATTTAGCAGGTTCTGACCAGTTCTGGAGAACCAGTGGTGGAAATTTTGAGTAGTCCAGAAAACCGGCAAATACCACCTCTGACTGGAGATTTTACAGTATCCTTCCCCTGCCACGCCTACCAAGCCATGGCCACAGAAATGGTAGTAAAAAAAAATTGAATCTCACCACTGGCTAAGTCACTTTTTTCAACTGGTTGATATTTTTGATGGTTGTTATGTCCCAGGCTCGTATGATCACCATCTGCAACCTTTTGACAAGCAAAGCCAATGGGTAAGTCAGATTCAGATACAGATTAACAGAGTTGGAAGGGACCTTGTAGGTCACTTAGTCCAACCCGCTGCCCAAGCAGGAGCTCCTCCACCATTTCTGACAAGATGGCAGTCTAGTCCCTTCTTGAAATCCTCCAGTGATGAAGCTCCCATAACTTCTGAAGGCAACTTCTGTTCCATGGGTTGATTGATCTCACTGTCAGACAATTTCTCCTTATTTCCAGGTCTTATTCACTTAGCAACCATATTATTTACTTAACAACTGTAGAGATTCACTTAACAACTGTCTTGTTTAACAACAAATTTTTGAGCTCAACTGTGCCCACCAACAGAAAGTAATTCTGATGGTGATTATCCTCTACATGCTTGGGTACCAGAATGCATTTCAGTCTCCTTCCATCTATTATTGTCAATTAAAACTTCAGCATCAAAAACTCTTTTGATAAAAGTGTCGCCCAAGGCAGAAGCTACCTTATTCATATGAATTCGAGGTCATGGTCCTTTTCTATAATATCAGATTATACAAAGACATTTTTCCCCAATATAAGGTAGAGTCCTACACTAGCATAAAGATGACCTTTGGCAAAAAAGGACACATTCTATCTACAGTCCTTCTCAGAATAAAGATGAAAGATTCTCTCCAGTAAGCTGCCCGCTCCCCAGACAATTTCTTTTATGAGAATAAGTAATAGTGCAGTTTTCACACAAACACCAGGCCTTGCTTCACTACTCTCTTTCACACCAGGTTATTTTTATTCCAACAGTCAATTTCGGGTGAAAAGACCCACAAATCACTGAATTCTTGGGGGAAAAGTCTACTGTATTATGAACCTGAATCACTTTAAGAGCAGTTGCATGAAATGTCATAATCTATCAAAGAAGGCACTGATTTCTGAAATGAACGCTCTGTTGGTGAAACTCAATTTGAACTTTGAATAACCTGTTTCAGTTTTGCTTTTTTTTTTTTTGCTATGCAGTCATATGTAAAGTTTAAGAAAATAAGACTACTTGGAAATACAGACATACAATTTCAATTCATTGATGCATCACAAAATATCTATGTAATGATTAATGTAATTGCTTTTATTATTTAAGTTAATACTATAATCCAGTGGTGACAAACCTTTTTCGGATCCTGTGCCAAAAATTGTGCGCATGCGCTCGTGTGCCAGTACTCAGAAGGCAATGCATGTGGCCCCACACACGGCTCCTGTGCATGTGTGTACAACCCCCCACACATCACCCATCTCTACACCTGCGTGCGTGATCCCCCACGCACCATGCATCTCTGTGCATTTGTGCGCGACTCCCCCATGCATGCTGTGTCTTTGTGCATCTGCGTGAAACCCTCCCATGTGAAAACCCACCCACCACACATCTCCTGCACACACCTCAGCCCCGTGCATGTGCACCAAATACCCTACAATCATCTGGTGAGAGGGCGGCACACATGCATGAGCAGTGGGTCTCTTCCGGGCAACCTCTCGTGTGCTGGCAGAAGTGGCTCTGCGTGCTACTTACGGCACACATGCCATAAGTTCACCATCATGGCTATAATCCATCCTTCCAATTTCTCCCTGCTAGTATCTTATAAATTCTAGTTTGAAATGGAATAAAATTGTTATGTTACTTACAAAAATACAAACCCCCCCCCCCCCAATAATTAAATAGCTAAGCTCACTGTGCTTATTATTTGCTCATATTAGAACACAAGGCTAAACCTGCAATTCTGCATACAATTATCTAAGAATTAGCAATATTTAATTTAAAAGTGCTTCTTTCTGAGTTGGGAAGCAAAGGTCTACACCGTTAATTCGTTAATCAATCTGCACTTATTACCAGTCTCTTAAAGGAGTCATCGGGTCTTTCTTAAAATACATCCCTATATCCTATAAAAGCAGATTATTTTCAATAGCTTCATTAAGAGTGCTCTCTAAATTTATTTTAATTTATAAACTGGATGAAGCACTTAGAAGTAGAAAAGAAATGTCTCCTTTGTCAAACTGAAAAACACCTTGACTAATGCTTTATATTACTGTCAAACGCCATCGATAAGTAGCAATAAATAAATAAAGAGTTGTTCCAATTCCTTGCTTTTCACACATATGTATAAATATTATAGAAAGATATATGAGAATCAGTTTGCTATTACAACTGAGTAGGTCTTTGAAAAAGCATATTCAACCAAGTTAAGGATGACAGCTTAATGTAGTGATACACATTTTATGTCTGCTCACAGCCACTTCAGTATATAATGTTACAGAAAGCAGAAAGGAAAAAGGATTAATCGCATAGAGTTTACATTCATATGATGTGCCTAAGGATAAACCAGGGCCAACAAAAGATAATTGTGGAGGTCATTAAAAATCTACATCTAACTAATTAAACTGATTTATGGCTTAATGTATGTCCTGGTTCAGAGAACATGATAAGACAATGCTGACAAACAAACTGCCTGAAGTGAAGCAAGTAAGGTATATTATTTCTTCAATCTACTGAGTTTTCTGGAGGATTAAACACTTCTGACTCTAAAGCAGAGGTGGTATTCAGCAGGTTCTGACCAGTTCTGGAGAACCGGTAGCGGAAAATTTGAGTAGTTTGGAATACCACCTCTGACTGGCCCCACCCCATCTCTTCTCTGCCTCCCAAGTCCCAGCTGATCGGCTGGGTCCTCTTTTGTTGCCCTGCACAGGAGAATGGAAAGCAGGAGCTCGAAAGCAGGTTAGTGGGGTGGGAAGAGAATGGGGATTTTACAGTATCCTTCCCCTGCCATGCCCAGCAAGCCACACTAAGCCCACCAAGCCACGCCCATAGAACCTGTAGTAATTTTTTTAAATCCCATCACTGCTCTAAAGCCATAAACATAAAGACATAAAAACCTAAAAGTTATAAAAAGACTGCAAAGAAATAAATGCAAAACATTAGCATGTCATTCTATTTACTTGGACAGCACCAATTAAAGTAAGTGAACTAGGATCCTGGAGGACCTCAGACACAGCAAAAATAGAACTGGGCAGAAATAAAATATTATCAATGGCTCTGCTCTCTGCTATCAGACATTGTTGAAAGTCAATGATGTAACGTTTTAACCTCTACCGCATCAAGTTTAGAGGTTTAGGAAGGAATCTTAAGCAAACAACTACATATAGACACTTTTGGTTGGTCACACTACTGAATTCACAGGTGGCAGGAGGCCAGGTTTTGATTAACCATGGCATGTTGAATTAGCCACAGTTGGCCAGGCTCACAAAACATGTCAAATCACCAGCAGTTTCCATTACAGAAGGTAAAAACTGCAATAGGGCTTACTACAAACAATTGAATCGGCTACCTTCTAAGCTTAGCCAATACAAGCAGCAATCAAATCAAAACAAATGAGAAATGTTTATGCTCTCTGGGTGTGTTTAAACAGCCACCTCCAGAATCCCCAGGCTGAAGGACCACGCTCTCTGGGGAAATGGAAATTCATTCAATATTCTGAAAGCTTTTTGGTGCGGAATGGCTAAAAATTATGTCCTATTTTTAATGTTTCAATTGTTATAAGATCTTTTAAAATTGCAATAAGACTTTTTGGTGTGTTTTGTTGTAAAGATTAACATTAACTACTAGCCTAAAAAAACACAACAAAGATCTTAGAATTATAAACCTAGGAAAGCAGATACTGTAAAATCTCCAGTCATAACTGATACAACTGGTATTCAGCAGGTTCTGACCAGTTCTGGAGAACTGGTAGCAAAATTTTTGAGTAGTTCAGAGAACCAGCAAATACCACCTCTGACTGGAGATTTTACAGTATCCTTTCCCTGCCGCGCCCACAGAACTGGTAGTAAAAAAAAATTGAATCCCACCATTGCAGGAAAGAGTTTGTGTATATTTTTCTGAGTAGAAATTAAATAGGAGAAGAGGATGGAAGGGGAAGGGGAAAGGCAAAAGGAAAGAGGAAGGGGAAGGAGAAAGAGAAGGAAAAGAAGAGCTCCATTGAAATGAATAGACTTTATTTCCAAGTAAGTAGAATAACACAGTTGGAAGGGACCTTGGAGGTCCTCTAATCCAACCCCATGCTTAGGCAGGAAACCCTACACCACTTCAGACAAATTGTTATCCATTCTCTTCTTAAAAATTGCCAGTGTTGGAGCATTCACAACTTCTGGAGGCAAGTTATTCCACTGATTAATTGTTCTCACTGTCAGGAAATTTCTCCTTAGTTCTAAGGTGTTTCTCTCCTTGATTAATTTCCACCTATTGCTTCTTGTCCTGCCCTCAGGTGCTTTGGAGAATAAACATGCATGACAATACCTTTTGTATCATGTAACTTCACAAGCCTCTTTAAATAAGTACTCATACATATTTACACGCTCCTCCCAACTTATTTAGCTAGAGGTTCATCAAAAGGCCTTTATATGCATTCAATAAATTAAAAGGGCATATTAAGAAGTTATTGATTTGTGGCACAAGGAAGAAACAACTATGCATAGTTAATACTGTTACTAATATAGTAAACACAATTTAATATCTGTAAGATCGAACAGCAAAAAAGTAAATAATGGGCACAAAATATTAAGTACCAAGGACAGAAAGAGAAGGGTGGCATGCCTTTCTATGGGATGGAAGAAATACAGTACATAGATATTTTTAAAGACACTATGTGAGAAAAAAGATGAAAAATGATGCAGTTACTGTATAATGTGCCCTTGAGAAACTACACCAATATTTAAAATGATCCAACCATTGTTAAAACAATGAAGATTAAGATAAGTGATGGAATTACAGTATATCAAGGACAAACATATACATATATTTTTAAAAGGAAATATTAATGGGGCTTTTGTCCAAAATGATATTTGAACTGGCAACAGAACTTTAAGGGCACGAGTAATACTATATAAAGCTACCATAAATTTAGCAATAGCTGCATTTAACTTCTACCATAAGCATGAGAAAATCAATACAGTATTTCATTGCTTAACAATACGCTCTAGCACAGAGAATGAAGAACTTTGAATTTTTTAAAATAGTATCTCAGCAAAGGAAACAGTAGAGGAGTCTGTGATCCACTATATATCACAGATTTCTTTTTTTTAAAAAAATACTTTATTAATTTTACAATTTTACAATTAAAACAGACAAACAACACATACATAAATGTGAAAAGAAATAAAGAAAGAAAAGTGGAAAAGAAAAATTTAGAAAACAATTAAAATCCATTTTGTCCTCGATAGTTTGTGGGACCTTATTTTCAACCTTGTTTTATACTCTCTATACAATTCGTCCTTGTGCGAATATATATATGTATATATAGTCACTATTACAATTATAATACATTTTCTTTTGCCATTTATTAATTGATCTTTGTTCTATCCATTCGTACTAGCAGTTCCAGCTGTCGTAATACATTGATGTATCTTTTCCTTTTAATGCCAATGTTAATCTGTCCATCTCTGCACAATTTGCTATTTTTTTGAGTAATCAATTCCTCTGATGGAATATAAGGTTGCTTCCAACATTGTGCAAAGGCCAGTCTAACTGCTATCAAGATATGTACTATTGTGTACTTCATTTTTTTGAGAGTTATTTAAAATCCCTTATAAAAAGAATTCTGGTTTAAGTTTGATCTGTTCTGTTGTCATTTCCTCCAACCATTTCTTAATTTGCTGGAAATGTAAAAAAAAGGAGGGAACTTTCTTTCACATTTGGTGGTTGTGCACAGTGGCTCAAAAATACTGACAGAAAATATATCACAATTTCTGGTCTTCCTCAGTACTGGACAATGTTAGCAGAGATTGCTGAAAATGATCAAATGTGAAAGTCCATAGATTCGCTCTCTTCCATACATTCTATGAATTTATCCTTCCAATTCTGATTCTTACAAAGCTTTACCAGGACTGTCTGTGTGCATGATTGAGGTATCGGCTTTGGAGTGCCACAAATGAACATTTTGATTTCCCCATTCTACAAAACGTTGTGATACTATATGATACTTCACGTATCTCTTCATTTCCCTCAGCTCAGGGGTCTCCAAATGTGGCAACTTTAAGACTTGTGGACTTCAGTTCCCAGAATTCTTTGCTGGCTGAGGAATTCTGGGAATTGAAGTCCACAAGTCTTATAGTTGCCAAGTTTGGAGATCTCTGCCTCAGTTCTTCAATAACCCAAGGAACTGCAACAGGTCTGAGCGTGGAAAGGAGTTGTATCAGGACAATACAGTCAAGTAACTTTATTTCCTCATTAAATCAGATTTTCAAAAATTTTCTCAACATTTTCTGAATCCTGTAGGCACCTCACGCACACAAATCTAACAAGTTCTTTTTCTTCTCTGCAGAAATCAGATTGATTGGTTCATCATAAGAACGAGAGCTTGATGACCTCCACTTTCTAATCATGTTTTGTCTGCTCTGAGAAAAAAAAAAACAGATCATGTGCATCAGGTCCCCTGTGAGTTGGTCATGTCCATGGTTGTCATGGTGACCATGAACTCTTATCAATCTGTTATTCTATCTGTATTGTCCCAATAAGCTTTGTCCCATCATAAAAGATCATTTCATGAAGATAATAGAAATGAGTTTCTTGCTTGCATTTTCTGATTAAGAAAGGACAGTTCAGTCATGATGGCAATGCAATTTCCACAATAACTAAAATTAGGCTAATTTACAGAAACATAAGGAGTCTTCATGCATTGCAAAAGCCTTTCACACTTTTTAAATATACACTCGGTGTTTCTAGTGCAAATTTAAAGAACAAAAGCCAAAGCATGCTGTCTATAATAGTGACTACCTCTTGCAAATGCAATTGCTCACATTCTGACTATTGCATTTATTAGCTGGGGGGAAAACATTGTAGTAATTAAACATAATACTGTACTGTAATACATGCATGAAATACACCACCTGCTGGCGATTGACTTTACTTTGCCTGAGAGATACTTTACAATTTGCTATAGTGTAATACAACACACCTGGAAATTTTGAATTTATAGAGAAGACTGAATACTGGACATGCTTGATAAATACTATATTGTAGTAGCTATCTAATCGACGATGGAGAACAATCAGGATGTATCAAAACATATATGGGACTATTGGGGGAGAGATCTTACCCCCCACAGAGAGGGCTCGCAATTTGGGTGTCCTCCTGGATGCACGGCTGTCTTTAGAAGACCATATTACGACCGTCTCCAGGGGGGCTTTTTATCAGGTTCGCCTGATTCACCAGTTGCGGCTCTTTCTGGATCGGGACGCCTTGCGTACGGTCACTCATGCCCTTGTTACCTCTCGCCTGGATTACTGTAATGCTCTCTACATGGGGCTCCCTGCGGGGAGCACCCGGAGACTCCAACTGGTACAAAATGCAGCCGCGCGGGTGGTTATGGGGGCATTACGAAGCTCCCATGTGACACCTCTCCTGCGCGAGCTGCATTGGTTGCCGGTGGTTTTCCAGGTTCACTTTAAGGTTCTGGTTCTGAACTTTAAAGCGATCCATGGCATTGGACCAGGTTATTTGTAGGACTGCGTTCTGCCGGTAATCTCCCACAGACCTGTGCGTTCCCACAGGGAGGGCCTTCTCCAGGTGCCGTCGGCTTCTATGTGTCGTCTGGCGGCCCCTAGGAGTAGGGCCTTCTCTGTGGGGGCCCCCGCCCTCTGGAATGGTCTGCCTCCAGAAATACGCGCTAATACGGATCTGAGAGCTTTCAGACGTGCATTAAAAACCTGGCTCTTTGAGCAGGCCGGCCTAGGCTGACATAGGATTTTTAATTTAATTTACTACTTGCGTTTTAATTGGGTTTTAATATTTGGGTTTTAATTAATTTATTGGGGGAGGGTATAATTTTTAGACAGCCTAAATTATTTAATCTATTTTTAACTTTTGTATATTGTAATGGGGTTTGTGATTAGCTGTGCACCGCCCTGAGTCCTTCGGGAGAAGGGCGGTATATAAATAACACAAATAAATAAATAAATATATTTCTTCTCTTCCTGTCCAGGTTATCTATGGATTTCAAGCGTAACTCTGTTGGATTTCAAATATTACACTAGCTTTTAATAAGCTAGTGTAATAAGCTAGCCACATTTCAATTTGCAAAGGACACATGGTGCCAGGCAAGGGAAAATTAACCCTTCTCTCCAAAATCCAGGGCAAGATTTATTTCATAGATTTTGTGACCTGGGAAAACCCTGACAAAGGAGAAAATTGAGGAAAGTGAGCAATGGAAATATCACCTACTTCTCCCACTCTAAAACATGCCTATGAGAAAAGTAGATGCTCATTTCAACACCTCAGTAGAGGTAAATCTTGAAGACAATTCAGAAGTTTCAGCTGGTTCAAAATGCAGCAGTTTTGCGCAAACCTGGATTTCTTCATGTGCCATTCCTTTGGAAGGGGCTGCATTGTTGCTGGTTTGCTTCTGGGTCCAATTCAAAGTGCTGGTTATCACATTTAAAGCCCTACATGAGTTGGAGCCCACTTGAGTGATGCGATGGCCTAGAGGTGGAGCTCTTGCCTCACAATCAAGGAGGCTGTGAGTTCGATCCTAGGTACAGGCAGATATTTCTCTCTCTGGGAGCAATGAAAATATATCTGCTGAACAAAACTCCGCAATGGTGACAGGAAGGGTATCTGGCCAGCAAACACTCTGTTAGCTCCATTCAGTTGCCCAGACTCCACCCCACAAAGGATTATAGGATTGTTACAAGAAGATGATGATGATAATGGGTTGGAGCCAGGTTATTTGAAGGTCTGCCTCTACTGAGTTCCATCTACCTGTCTCATCAGGAAACATATATTGTGGGTACCATCTATCAGACAAGAACATCCAGTGAGAACAGGATGTGATGGTTCCTTCCTGTGAATATCATTCCCACCTAGATGCTTTTCTGGGATGTATAGAAGATGTGGTTCTTTCTGGAAATACAGAGTTGCTCAAGTGGCTGAATTGTCTGTGTTGCCACCCTGGGATGGGGAATTTATGGATTTTTCTACTGTGGATTTTTAATTTTGTACACTGCCCAGAATCACCAGCTGTGAATTGGATAGCCACATAAATTTGTTTAGGAAGGAAGGAAGGAAGGAAGGAAGGAAGGAAGGAAGGAAGGAAGGAAGGAAGGAAGGAAGGAATGTCCCATTAGTTTATCACGGAGATGCCTAAAATAGTGCATAATGCAAAGCTCACACATTCATGTGTGAGAAGAATGCTCATTATGTTTCCACAAAGCATCAGAAGTGGGATCAGGTGTTGAAAGTCTCCTGAACTTCTTGGTTATGTATGAACCACCTTTAGCCAAAAATCTTAAAAGGATAACAAATAAGAAGAAATTATTGTGCAAATGAAATCCTTGATATAAAGGGAAGGTGGTTGTCTGAACAAATTATTTGATTCTGCAAATGACAAAGATATTCAAGGCATGAGGAATGAGACTATTTGAAATACTTGGCCCTTTAGGGCAGCCATCCATGATCTCAGAAAATATATGTAGACAAAATACTTTTTTTTTCTCACACAAAGTCGCAACTGCTATGCTTCCAAATCACATGATCACATTTTGGCCTATGGCAACCAGCTCACATTTACCACCCGTTGAAGTGTCCTGAAGTCAGGTGACAGCAATTTGCAACATGCTTTTGCTGATTTCCAGTGTGATTTTTTTTTTCAGAAATGGCAAAAATGGCCATTTGTGATTATACACTCACTTAACAATTATGAAATTTGCTTAGTGACTGCAGTGACATGCTTTATAAAAATAGTTGAAAAATTGATGCCTGACAAGGAGCAACAATTTCTCCTTGCTATCTAATAATCACAATGACTTAGAACCAAAATTGAAAGACAAATTGAAGTTATTAAGTAAGAAGTACCTGCATATTCTTTTCTAGTATCTTATCGTTAGAGCCTTTTCACAGGATTTTAATGATCAGTATGAATTAAGATAAAGAAATAAACAATATTATCTCTCCTCTGTTTGGCTTCCATAATATTTAAGACAGATTTATATGTTATTTAAGGCTTAGAACATTGTTTTCCTGTTGGTGTACATTTTTCACTCTATTAGTAGGACTAATTTTAGCAGAATAACAGAGTTGTAAGGGATCTTGAAGGTCTTCTAGTCCAACTTCCTGCTCCTTATAAAAAAATATTTTATCTAATGTGTAAGGATGTGTAGGATTAAATTTTCCATTTAGACCTGTAATAAAGAAAACACCAACTTTTGAAGTCATGTACTTCTTGAGAGGAGTGTTTTCTTTCAGAAATAATTATTTGAAACACAAACTGAAATGTAATCATATTTAGTTTAAATTAGAAAGGCTAATTTAATAGGAGATAATGTGCAAATCCTTTTCTTACAAGAACATAGAGCAATTTGTCACAAAAACGGCAGACCAATTTGCATCATAATGGGTTCCCTTATCATTTCAGAGTATAATTGTTTAGAACATTTTGATACAGTTACAGCAAACACCCCACAGAGAGATTTTCAAGTTGTACCTAAGAAGTGCTGACATTTACTACTGCCTGCATAAATCTCTGTATGTTAGATGTTAATAAGGATCATATGAGATATAGACGATTGCAGTCTCCAAAATAACATCTTCTAATCCATATGCATTTGGCAAATATAAATATTTTTAACACAAACCAAAAAGGAGGCAGTTCTGTCGGTTGTGTAGAAAGTAATCTGTGAAACAAATCTGATTCCCAGTGCTACTCATCAACATCATTTTAAAGCAAGAGACATCAAAAGAGTTGTTTATTTGAAGAAAAAGATGCATGTTGTCAAAACTTGAGACAAATAGAGATTTAAATATTCATAGGAGTGTGATGCTAGACTGAATGTGTACACAGGAGATACCTTCCATAGCTTACTATGGGACAAAAGGTGTGTCAGGATTCCGGCAGTTAACCCAATTAAATCATGAGTCTCGAGCCAAACTTCCAAAATTTAAAAAGGATTTATTGGAAGTTAACATGTCCAGCACTGCCTGGGTATAGCTGACTCTGGATTACATAATTCATTGTCAACCTTGACCCTGGTTTTTCCCCACCTCCTGGGTGTATCATAATTCATATTCTCCAAAGAGACACATCCATAGCCAAGAGTCATCAATCATGTTCTCCACTTAGAATTCATTGCCACTGGGATACATTACCACTGGGTAGATTCTAAGCACTAAAGAGATGAAAGAGGAAATTGTTTAGCATAGCATTTTTGAACTCAAACTATTGTCTGGAGAATGGGCTAAACATTAAGGATAGAAAAGCATTACTGTGCTAGAATCATTTAATTTAAATAAAACGTAAGGATATGCTGGGTGGCAGGGTGGCTTAGAAGTTAAGATGCTGGGCTTGTTGGCTGGAAAAGTGGGAGCCCAGGTTCGAGGCTGCACCATGAGACAGAGTGAGCTCCCATCTTTGCTCCTGCTCCTGCCAACCTAGCAGTTTGAAAGCATGCAAGTGCAAGTAGATAACTAGGTACCACTTAGATGGGAAGATAACAGAGCTCTGTGATGTCATGCTGGCTACATGACTGTAGAAATATTTTGAGACAGCACTGCCTCAATGGCCTTGAAATGGAGATGAGGGGTGTCCTTTATTGTCAGTGTTGATTAGCAGAGTAAAATCTGAATATTTTTTTAATCTTGTTTTATAAAGATATGCTAAAATATGGAAATCTTTGTCACAAATAGAACTTTGTCAGTTCATTGCTCTATATCCATAGGCTACCAATCAAGTTAGTTTTCAAGTGTAAACCTAATTGGCTCATGATACTGTGGAAACTAAGGCAATATATAACTACCTAGCTAGCTAGCTTGTTTGCTTTTATATTTATGTGCCATCAAATCATTGTCCACTCTTACCAGCCATATTTTCTCCATGATGATCTGTTAGCTTGGTCTTTCAGGTTTTCCAATGGTACTCTCTTTACCATTGTAAACTTTCAGTCAGACAGGGAAAATACATGCAGGGCAATGCATGTTTAGAAGCATATTCTGGCTATCAGAATGGCTGGCTACAGGTTGAGAGGGATGGGAAGCAATTGACTGATGATATGTACTGAGGATAGAAAACATCTGCCGGAAAGCAACCAAGCTCAGAGAGCACCAAGGGCCCTGCAGCATTTGATGGAGGATAATTGTGGCATCTCCCAGCCTTGAACAGACAAATTGTCTTGCTTCTGTAGCTTAAAAGCAAAGCCCAGCTGCCTCTTTTACCCAAGGTAGATGTGTATAAAACCAGGCCTAAATCTTTTGGGGTTTTTTCGTGCAAATATGAGATAGAATATAATAAGGAATAAGCAATTTTCATTTTTTCAATAGTTGCTAATGATATGCACAATGAAATCTTTATTCCACTCTGCATTCTTTCTAAAATAGGTATGGGAAAATATCAGTAATGATGAAAATAAATACTATCTCTGATAATATAAAGCTGAATACATAGTAGAACTTGAAAATCCTTTCCTATCCCCAGCTATACATCCAAGCTCCTTAAAAAAATAATTTTAATATACAATACTACAATACTTACAATACTAACCTACTTCACATATGCTAAGCCACGGTGCTTGACAACGAGTGTGTATTTGCCAAGGTTGCAGCATCCTGGATCACATGATCACCATTTGCAACTTTGCAAGCTGGCTTCTGACAAGTTAAGTTAATGGGGAAAGGTGGATTCATTTAATGATTACATGATTCACTTAATGACTGTGGTGATTTGCTTAAACAACCTGGCAAAAGTTTGTAAAATTAAGCACAACTCACTTAACAGTTGCCTCACTTCATGACAGAAAATAAAGATTCACAACTGTGGTCATATATTGAGGATTATCTGTAATGAAGAAGTGAGATTGATTTAAGGGATGGGATCCGAGAAGTTCTGTTTTAAAAGATGGTTTTGGTTATATTTTACTTTATTTTTCATTCTGTTCTTTTCTTAGCCTTTTATTCCTTATGTTGAAACTTGGCCTCGCCTACTTTGGAAATATAGCTCTTTGTATATTTAAACTCTAAGTTGCAAGTGCTGATTTAATATATTTTTGCACACAAATGTATATCTCAAGATGATGAATACTATAACATTTAAAAAAAAAATTAATATGCCAGAAGAATCCCAGTGGGTTAAAAGAAAGCAGAATAATCCTATTTAGGAGGACAATGGTTAAAGATTCATTATTGTGAATTTACTGTGAGTTATATATTTAAAAGGCAGAGCCTCCGCTGCTTTTTTTTCCTCTCCTGAAAAATAAAAAAATAATAGCGTTGCTCCAAAGGAAAAGAGCAAAACTGATTCTCCCAGGAGAAAGAATCTCAGGATGAAAGTGATTCATAGCCCGATATTTATTTTAGCTATCTCCATCCTGCACAGCAGAGATAAGGGCACTGGTAGTCATCTTACTGTATCATTTGTAAGTCTGCAAAAGTACTGGCAGTAGGACTAGAGTGTATCTTTGTTTGCAGGTAAGTTATCTTTCTATAGATTTGAAATAAAAAAAAAATGTCGCTAGGATAGAAGAAGAAGAAGGTAGTGAGGGAAAGAGAAAGTGGGGGAAGAGCCAGCATTTTCTTTCAAACATGAATGCTAGGTGAAAAGACTTTCTCTTGGCAATCAACCAGGAATGAAATGACTGTTCAAAGTTCACCGGACACTTTCATAGTGTGAAATTAAAGAGAGGTGGTTTTTTTTTTTTTTTGCTATACGGTTCTCCGTTGATGTGCAACAACTAATTGTTGATGTCCTGTTAAGATTTTTTTTGCATTGTTTTGTTTTTACATTTTGAAACGATGCTAGAAAATAGAAGCAGAAGCTCTGTGTTTGCCTTCCATAAAATCATTATCATAACTGTCCCCCAAGAAAACTGCATGTCTGTTGTATTAGGAACGGAGCTTGGCTTCAGCCTTTCATTAACTGTAATGTTAAAAAGTTTTCCTAATTCTTTACGGATTTACATCCTAAATGGTTAATAAATAGAGTGCAATTTTGTTAATCAATAATAAATAAATGTGTGAGACTTATTTATAACCAAAAAAAAAAAAAACAACCCATGAAAACTATTATGTAGTAGAGTCAGAACTCCAAATAGTTTTGGATAGCAGTCTATTAAAATTATGGAATTTTAATAATGTAAGTTAACCAGGGGCACCCTTCATTTTCACAGGAGTAAATTTCTAAAAAGAAATGTGCTGTGGGGTCTTTCAGATTTTTCTACAGTACTAAACCAACCTCTCAGGATCCTAAACAAACTTATTGCTTCTCATTTTCCTATACAGAATTGCTTAGTTGTCAAACTAAATGATTACAATAACTAGGCTTGTTGAATAAGCCAAAATGGTCTATTTCTCAAGCAATGCGTTGGACACTCTGCTGAATTGGAAGCAAATTGTATTAATTTGCTATGTAAAGGTAAGCATGGATCAGGATTCATACCAGTGGTGGGATTCAATTATTTTTATTACCGGTTCTGTGGGCATGGCTTGATGGGCATGGCAGAGAAGGATACTATAAAATCTCCAGTCAGAGATGATATTTGCTGGTTCTCTGAACTACTCAAAATTTCCACTACCGATTCTCCAGAACTGATCAGAACCTGCTGAATACCACCTCCGGTTCATACATCAAGTTGAGCCATAAGAAAGGTGATTTTGTCTATGTGATTTTTGCTTAGCAAGTTGTATCTATCCAGCAACTGTATTGCATAAACTATAGCTTATGACCTAAAGCGACTATAAATCCAGTTCTTGTATTTATTCAATCCATTGGTTAATGGAGTATCCACTACGTAGTGTGATATACAATTTAAGTCAATGTGTAGCTTGCTGTTGCTGTTTAGCTTTGAGTTCAATATTTTTATGTCCTTACACAAAAAATGTATTTTAACAGATTATATATCCAAGAAATATAAAATAGAAAGTCTGAAAGAAAATCTCCATCAGTTATTGCTGCTACTAATATGATGATGGTGATTGGTCACAGAGTTAGCCAGATATTATCTGTTCACAACAATGTAAAGTCATATGGGCCTTTGTATGAATCACATTCTTCCCAAGAACTTAAAATGTCATAATGTATCAGCATATCACATGTACAAATTGAAGGAGTATGGCCTTTTTCAGTTGACGGAAATTTTGTCGACCTGCAGAATTTCTAAGTGCTATCCAAACATTTTTGGTATCGCACCCAACGCACCACAGCTAGTTTATGCAGTAATCTTTCAATTTGGATTCTCAGATCTTGATACTTTGTGATTTTCTCCAATTCTTTGCCTTTGATTCTACTATGCCCTAATATTTGCCACATTAATTATCCACACTTATTTTCTTTTTAACCACAGTCGTATCTAGTGTTTTATGAGCAACAACTTAAGAACAACTATATAAACAAAAATCTGCAGTCACATCTGCCAGTTCTTAGCTACTGTTGGCTTCTATAGGAAGTTAACTTCAAGTTAACATATATTTAATATATGCGGGTAAAATCCAAAAGCAGGGCAGAATTTAACATTCTGCACTTGCATATTTATTGTTGCTTCACACATTTGAAAATTATGTTTGACAACTTGGCACTTTATTTTTTTCAATCCAATTAAGTTGTTGGGAGACTCAATTACTACATAACATGGGTTGGGAACTCCTCAAATGCCCTCCATCTTATCCTTCTTTTATTTCCTATTGCTTTTTATTAACAGAGTGGATGAACTCATTAGGAATCTTGTTATCATTAACTTTGCCTTCTTCAGTATGACAGACATTTTATCTCTGCGGTATTTAAGCACCACCTCATTTAGTCCAAAATTATTCAGACTATGAAAGGAACAGTGCATGTTCCATTCACTCCTCAGTTTGTGAGAGAATAATCTTTTATATGCACATTATTTGAAGTGCAAGTGACTCAGAAAAAGAAATGGTGTTCTTCAGCTCCATTGCCAAGTCATTGGAATAGTTGGCCTAAAGCATACAAGAAATCACAAAATTTCTGAATAGAAAATTTGCACTTTGGATTTGTTTTAAGGGAAAATGTTTATGGAGAAATCAGTATTTTCATAATAATGGTTTTGTAGCTACCACTATAGTGACTGTTTATATATGCTTAGCTCAATCCTCATATTCATCCTATCCAGCTTTCCAACTCAACTTGGGATTCCTTGAATAACAGTTTTCATCAGAAGTTTGTCTGACAAAAAATTGGATAAGAATGAGATTATCTTCAACTTCATTTTTAAAGAAGTTAAAGAAGAACATAAGCAGAATCAAAAGAATTATTCTTTCCTCCTATATGATGATCCTTAAATAATTATTTATAACAGTTCTGTCTGAAAAGGAATAGCAATGGACTGAATTTCATATCAAGAAACAACATGATATGTAACTGGATAGCAAACAGATACTAAAGCGAAATAAACAGGTGGCTTGAGATATATTACTATACTATTGTCAGAATCCATTAACCATAATAATACATATAGGCACATTTATAAATGAGAGTTGTAATATTGAAGAACAATATTAAGGACAATATTCATATTTAATGTTTTTAAACTGTTACAGAATGATGATACTTTTAGCACACATTATTTTAAAAGATTTGCTTTAAGCTGAAATTTATTCAATAAATTTGTAATGGTGTGCTGGTTAATTAAAACCTCATTTAGTCAACAACAACAAAAAATACCTAGAGAGATTTACAATTGAATACATTTATAAATGCCTCTTAATTTGTTAGAAATTTGGAGGTACTATTGGTCTCAGTGAGAAAGGTCTAATGTACAATCCTTATCTAAACCTCCTATAGATATAATACCAAAACTGATCATCATGACTATTAGTTATTGATTTTATAAATTCCAGAAGCAGCTATTTGCTATTTGTATTTTTACACAAACTTTCATTTTACAAAGTTTCTAGCCCTCCTTTCCATGAATATCTGCCTAATTATGGACAGGCTACAAAGGTGTCAGAATTAACATTTTGATGCTTTTTATGGCTGCCACATTCCTGTAGTTCTTCGTATTTATTCTGATATAACAGTAGCGTACATTTTGCATACATTGCTTTTGGTTCATTTATTTTTTTTAATTTTAATTAAAAGCTCCAAGTATTTTCTAAGCCTAAACCTTCCAAAAACTTATGTAAAGTTATATTACAGTAGGAATTCATTTATGAGTTTTTTTCCCCAACATTATAAAATAGTGAAAGTCCATTGAACAAATACTATTCAATGTATATATACATCCACCATCAAGCATTGCTTGATGACTTTCATTTGTAAGTCACAGTGTTAGCACAACAGATAACAATTTCACACTGACATGTTTCATTCCATCTTCAAACTACATGGATGAGTCTGATCCTTGTGTTATTTTCCCCTGCCACTTGTTCTGCTCATAGGAGTGCAAGAAAATTAAATTCATCCTTTTCTGCTCATTGTAGTTTATCTGATTAAACGAAGGTCCAACTGAAGTTCTAAATCTGGTTTGTTTAAATAAGCAATAATTAAAATAACTGCAGTTTAGGTGTGGGGCAAACCAATTGAGAATCGAAAACAGAAACAGATGCTCCTAATCTCCTCACATTCTCACCTGAAGTAAGAATGCCTACACGACTGAAACATAATTTAACATAACAGCAAAGTCACCATTTCACATGCAATACTTTCAGTGAAGCAGTTGCTACATAAATTTCTAATAGCTCTTCAGAGTGCTAAGAACTACTTCAAGTCTTCCAACAGAATGCTTAAACATTACTAAAATGGATGAATATTGATCTACCTGCATGGCTGAGAGATCAAATGGCTATTTGACTATGTGGCCATCTGTAAGATACCACAAATGTTTCATGTGACCAGAGACAGTTATAAGTCAAGTTAATAAGGTCCCAACAAGCTTTTATTTATTGTTTCAAATTTGCCTGGCATCCTAATGCTTTCTGACCATCTCTTCATTTCTTTTTTTCTTGTGTGACAAATTCCTTCTGTATCTAATCACACCACTTGGCCAAATAAAGTATTATTCTATTCCCATTCCATTCTCTTCATTTTTTAGTTTTTCACTATGTTTTTACCT
The DNA here is from genome assembly GCA_023653725.1 of Bungarus multicinctus. Classification (NCBI taxonomy): domain Eukaryota; kingdom Metazoa; phylum Chordata; class Lepidosauria; order Squamata; family Elapidae; genus Bungarus; species Bungarus multicinctus. The sequence goes on along the minus strand of CM042849.1, from coordinate 16,995,335 downwards.
GGTCTTGTAAACAAAGATAGTATATTTCTTCTCCTACACACAATTGATATTGCAAAATAGAAAGCAAGGCAGGAGCCACTGTTATCAAGTTCTGGTCAAACTCAAGGCCCAGGGAGAGGATCCGGCCTGTGGAGTGCTTAGATCTGGCCCATGGAGCCACTATGGAAACAGCGAAGGAGTGGCCCGCAGTGCCTCTGCCAGTGAAAACTGGCCCTCCCAAGCTCTATTTTCGCTGGCAGCAGGTTGCAGGAGGCCATCGCAGATAAAAACAGTTTTGGAGCCCATTTTCTCTGGCAGAGCACATGAGCCATCTCAGGTACTCCAGACATGAATGACGTCAAATTGGCCATGACTACTCCTCCACGAGTTCAAACACAACCCTGACGAGGCCCTCAATGAAATTAAGTTTCACCCCTGATCTAATAGAACATCTTTAAGAATAATTTTAGAAAAATGCGGGCACGGTGGCTAAGATGCTGAGTTTGTTGATCAGAAAGGTCTGCAGTTTAGTGGTTCAAATCCCTAGCACCACATAACGGAGTGAGCTCCCATTACTCGTCCCAGCTTCTGCCAACCTAGCAGTTCGAAAGCATGTAAAAATGCAAGTAGAAAAACAGGGACCACTCTGATGGGAAGGTAACAATGTTCCGTGTGCCTTTGGCCTTAGTCATTCCGGCCACATGACCACGGAGACATCTTCGGATTGCGCTGGTTCTACAGCTTTGTAACAGAGATGAGTGCCATCCCTTAAAGCCATAAACAACTAGCACATATGTGTGAAGGGAACCTTTACCTTTAAGAATAATTGTGGAGTTCAATCAATGATTTGCAAATAACATAAAGTGATCGTTCTTTAGTCAATCATCTCATTGTTAATTTTTTTTTAACAAATGGTACTATTTTGATCCTTTAAAAGCTTACCTCTTGGAGAACCCACTTCATTTTCAACAGCAATGTTTTTACCGCTGTGCAGTCTTGCATCATTAGACGGAAGGGCAAAGATTCCAGACCGCCACCTTCCTCCATGGCTGCAAAAGGCCATTCCACAGATGGGCTGTTGGCCAGCTGGTTTCCGCGAGGACATCGTGCTTCCCTTTGATCCACATCCTTGGATAACTTAAGAGAAAGGTTCCTGTCAAGAAATAACATCCATATGTTAGCAACAAAGGTGGTATTCAGCAGGTTCTGACCAGTTCTGGAGAACCGGTGGCAGAAATTTTGAGTAGTTTGAAGAACTGGCAATTATCACCTCTGACCGGCCCCACCCCCATCTATTCTCTGCCTCCTGAGTCCCAGCTGATTGGCTGGGTCATCTTTTGTTGCCCTTCAAAGGAGAACGGAGCTGGAAAGCAGGTTAGTAGGGTGGGAAGGGAATGGGGATTTTACAATATCCTTCCCCTGCCACTCCCACAAGGCATGCCCACCAGGCCATGCCTCATCCACCAAACCACATCCACAGAACTGGTAATAAAAAAAATTGAATCCCGCCACTGGTTAGCAAGCAACCCTAAATGTGGGGTTTTTTTTTTTAAGAAAATGAATTAAAAAGATGAAGCACTGTTCAAACAAAGGCCTATTAACTTTCCCTAAATTCCCTGCATTCCTAGCACAACGATCCATAAATCTGTTACATCACAGTGATTTCTGAAGAACTTGAAAACAAGGTTCCATACTCAGCCCATTACTTACCTATTTAAATCTGAGGGCAGCATCTCAATTAATAAGGAAAAGCTATAAAACTCATGACCCTACAAGCCCTTTGAGAAAGAGAAACTGATTCAGATTCATAGACAAATAACTTGGGGCAATAAATTCAAAAATTAAAGAGCAAAAAAAAAAAAGGAAAATAATACAAATAAGGTAATGCAGACAGGGGAAAGAGAAAGGGGAGGAGATGCAAAGTGTTAGTTAGGAGACAAACAAGAATATCTCAGCATGCATAAGAGACTGAACCATGAAAATTACTTTTCTGTCTATATACTTTATTCTTTGTATACATTTTGGTTCTAATTTTTCTCTCAAAATCCTAACAGCTGTCTATATAGCTGATCATTTTGAATTATGCTGTCAGGTTGCCTGCAACTTAAATATAAATGGCCTTCTTGCCTGAGCCCCGCAATAATTATGCACAATTAGTTCATAATCAGCATCAAAAAGAAAAAATTCTGTTCATGAACACACATGCACATACTAGAAAGAATCTTGGTTCAGTTTGCATCTTCTAATGACAAAACACTATTACACACAGTCATACCCTCAAAAATATAATCCTCTCAAAGTTATAATTAACAAATATTATCAGAGAAAGTATATATACATATACATACATACATACATATATACACATACACACATACACATACACACAGACACACACACACATATACACATACACACACACACACACACATATATAAAGTTTTATGATAATCTCACTGGATGTAACTTTGAGGACCTCTCAAAGAGAAGAGAGGGTCGAGGTATTCTCTAAAGCACTTGAGATTAGGACAAGAAATACTGGATGTAAACAATTAAGGAGAAATTTCCTGTCAGTGAGAACAATTAATCAATGGAACAGCTTTTCTCCAGTTTCTAAGAAGAGATTCAACAGTTTTTGTCCAGAATGTTATAGGATCTCCTGCTCCTACTAGTAATTAGTTGGTTACTCTTGCTTTAAATGGATGTGTAAGGAAACTGACCTTGCTTGGTGATTCTGAACCATAACACCTGGCAGTCCAAGTAACAAGCATTATGATGAGAAATACTGGGAGATTTAATTCAACCAAATCAGGGCTGTAGACAGTGCAATGAAATAAGTTTTTGATTAGTGAGAGAGAGAGAGAAGGAGGAGGAAGAGGAGAGGAGGAGAAATACATGTGATCAGAAGAAAAGTACTTTTAAAACAAAATTGTTTTAAATTTCCATGAAACTATTGTCTTAATGATCTTATTTGTACTAATTAAAATACCCACAAATGCCAATGTTAGAGTGACATTTCCTTGAACACAGCCATTCATATCTCATATCAGGAATCATTAAGTGAGCTCGTTGCATAAGAGGAAAATTGAATCAACATTTGTATGAAAATAATGTTTACCTTGAAGTTTGGAATCAATGTCTAAATAAGAATAATGGCTATAAAGAGAGAGTAGGACAAAAACAAAATGAAATAAAAATATATAAGGCAGTATAAAAAGAGTATATTACGATAAAGGTTCATTAAAGTAGGCTTCAAAAGATGAAATGTTTGGAAAGCAATTATATCATTCATATGTGGGGTAAAGTTGGGGTTGAAGGTGATTACAAGCACTATGAACACAGACATAATTTTAAAAAATACTGTTTTCCTATCTCCTTTTACTCATCAACTTAGAAATCATTTTGAATCTCTCATGGGAAATTTCAAAGATATCTTCAATAAATAAAAATTTGAAAACATAAGGAAGTATGCACTGACACATCATATTGTCAAGGTATATGAGCTGCAGTGGCACAGTTGTTAGAATGCAGTACTGCAGGCTACTTTTGTTGAATTCCAGCTGCCTGCAATTTGGCAGATCGAATCTCACCAAGCTCAAGGTTGACTCAGCCTTCTGTCCAAGGTGGGTAAAATGACCTAGATTGTTGGGGGCAATAGTCTGACTCTGTAAACTACTTAGAGAGGGCTGTAGAGCATTGGGAAGTGGTATATAAGTCTAAATGCTCTTGCTATATGATAGATATTTTATGAGTATTTAAGATTATAAGATGGAAAAGTAGATGTAGAATACTAGTTCCATACCTCCTATGAAAAAGGAACTATTGAAAAGTTACATCTAATTGCTGAGAATTTCTAACATCTGCAATATTATTTATCTTATCAATTAATGAAGAAAAAACATGAACATAAGTAGCATCCTATTCCATTATCTCCTCAAATAGTGAAAACCTAATATTACTTTTTAAATGTTGTTTATGTTAAGCTTCCACTTTATGGCCCGTTAAGAAGAAAAGTTCATGTTTTTAAAAATTGTAACTCATACATGAATAATTTATTCTTTTCAAAAGCCTGAAAAGCCTTAATTTTTTCTTTTTCTCTGCCTTTACATTTTTTTTCTGCAAAAGTATTAATTAATCCAAAAAGCTGAAAACAATGCAAACCATCAAAAGGAACTGAATGTTCACCATATATTTGACAATTCTATAAATAAGTGACAGAACAACAACTTGAAACAGATTCAAATGGATGAGTGCATGTTTGTGAATGCATGCCTGCCCTTAATATTTACTAGAGAGCTAGAGGCTTACATTTCTTCCCTTCAAATCTATACTGAAAGTCACCTGAGTTCTACTTGGAATTCAAATTCCTGTAAAATGGAAAAGAACTGAAAACTGGATCCCAAAACAATATAAGGATTCGTATGAAGACACGAAATAGTGAAAAAGAGTTTGTAATCAAGCAGAAACTTCCATCTGTGGGCAAGTACAACCATCCTTGATCTTTTCAGAAGAGAGGGGAGGAGAGAAGGGAAGGATTGTTCTCAGTACCACAAAGATGGCTGTAGCAATTCTAAAAATGCAAAATAAAAGCATCCTATTTAAAGAAGGATTGAGACATTCCTCCTTTGTTCCAAAGGTTTCATTCATACAGGTGTTGCAAAAAGTGAACAGGCTTGTCAATTAATAGAATCGAAGCTTAATTTTCAATCAAGATGTTGAGAGACAAAAAGTAATAAACTAATTAAGGGTGTAAATTAACATAATTGTGTTGTTCTTTATTACTCAAAAGCCACAGCTTTACCATTTAATTCTATAAAAATCAGAACTATAGCCCAAAACAAAGTGATTTGTGTTCACATGAGTTATTTTTTGATGGGAATATTTTGTTAGGTGCTTGCATATAATATATACTTCGCTAAGTTTCCTAGCCTACAGGATATCACTGTTAAGTTTTATTTTCCTCCCAAAATAATACAAAATAAATTCCCAAAAGCAGAGAGAAGGGGGAGAGAGATAAGCAGCTGGGAAGAGTTGAAGTAGAGGCCAGAAAATTAGGGGAGGGGAAGTATGTCCTGGCTAAAAACTGTATGGTCTTGGCCTATTAATAGCAACTGGAACTACTGGAACTGTACCTAACAGATGCATGATCTTTTACCCAATGATGAGTATGGTAATAGTATATGGGAAAGTATATGGCTATCTTATAGCAGTGCGAAGTGTACTATGAGAGTCAGTTTGATCTAGTTGGTTAAGGTATCAGACTAGAAAATGGGACATTGTGAGTTCTAGTTCTACCTTAGGCATAAAGCCAGTCAAGTCACCTTGGGCCTATCATTCCATCTCAGTCCTAGGAAGAGGCAATTGCAAATCACTTTGAAAACTAGGCAGGAAAACTACAGGGACTAATCCCAACAAGCCACTATAAATCAACACTAACCCAAAAGCACAAAAAAGGTGTATTGCATTTCAAATTAAATGACTTTTGCTGTCTTTTTCATGAAAATCTTTGTATTTGTACATCTTTTTCCCTAAAAGAAAAACCCATACCAAACAAAAGTAACATTGTTGATGGTGAATCTTTGACCCTCAAAAAAAAGAGGTCCTTTCTCAAATGGAATGACAAAGGTATCTTTTCATGTCCTTTTTATTTAGCAGAAAACAAGTGGAAGAAATTGACAATGGGCATACATAAAAAAAAAATCAGAATTCGTGTAATCCTGTCTCTACTGAATGCCCTCAAGGCCAATGTGGCAACTACATTTCATACTAGTTGAAATTCGCGATCCACATACAAGGGCAGCAGAATGATGAAAATCAAGCCCGTAAGTATTTGTCTCTAACATAGAATAAAAAGCAGTGTTTGGGTTTTTAAATAGAAAAGCACAATAAACTTGGGCTTTTCTATTTTAAAATCCCAAACTCTGCTTTCTTTCTATTTTAAGCTAATAGGGAGGGAGGGAGGGAGGGAGGGAGAGAGAGAGAGAGAGAGAGAGAGAGATTACACTATTATATTTGGTAATAAGAAAAAAAAATCATCTTCCAGGCAATTTAAAAAGTCAAACTACTGTATTATTAGCAAGGCACAGGGAGGAGGAAGAGGACAATGGAATGTAATTAACTAAGTTGTAAGTTATACTTGCAAAGCTTGGCTGAAAATGAAAGCAATTCTGCTTGGTTGAATGGGGGGGGGATGCATCAATGGGCATTTTGTACTGTACATTCCATCAAACCTTGAGAACTTACAAAAAGCCCATGACAAAGTGTAGGTAAAGGTGAGATTTCATTGATTACTCGGTGCTGCTAGCTTGCAGTGAAGGATGGCACCCTTGAAGAGCAGGAGGCACGTCAAACACATGATTATCTCATGATATATGAGATAATTAGCAGGTATGTTACAATTCAATAAGCCAGAGCCACAGCACATACGGGAGATCGACAGTTCTTTGTAATGGCTCCTACTGCTGAATCCAAAATGACTAGATCCTCCCAGCAATAGAAATGGAGAGGATTATAGCTGATCTTCAGACCAGAACCCCGTTTTTGCCCCGATAAGAATGGTGGGATGGATAAGGCTTTTTGGTAATATGTTTTGATTGTAACAAGAGGACAGAAAGAAACAAGAGGCAAATCCTGGACTACCTCAATCTGTGACAACAGGAAATGGAACAGACAAGATTCTTAAATCCTGTACCAAGAGATGTTCTTTGTCAGATTCAAAATTGTAAAGAAGGCCAATATAGAATTTGTTTTATGCTTTTTGGAAGGTCTACTTGACCATCTACATCAGGGTTCTTCAAAGTTGACAGCTTTAAGACTTGTGGACTCCAATTCCCAGAATTCCTTTTTCAGAAATTGTTAGCTCAGGAATTCTGGGAGTTGAAATCTACAAGTCTTAAATTTGCCAAGTTTGAAGACCCTTGATCTATATGAACCCAATCTGGGTTTATGTAGATGGTCAAGTAGACCTTCCGAAGAGCACAAAACAAATTCTATATTGGCCTGGATTTATGAGATTTTTAAAGTATGAGATGTTAAAATAATTATTTTGTTGCCTAATCAGGAATGCAAACTGATAACTAGGTACAAGAACCATTTATTATAATCCAGAAACAGAGTTTGTCAATACAAAATAAATGTAGGAGGTGGAAAATCAAAATCTATCAAGATACCTGTTAAAGAGATGGGGTGAAATAAAATAAGTACACAACATAGAAAAGTTAGATGTTGTTGAGTATTTGCATAGTGAATCCTCTTTAACTACTATGTTGTTTTCTGACCTGCTAATGTTCTGAGAAGCCAATACGATTCTGTTGTCTCCACAGAACTGTCTCAGTCTGGATGAGATACCCTTTTTCTCAGAATACTACTTCACTATCACTAAAGCCTTGTAAGAATTGGATGACAACCTGTTCTGTATTTTTTACCTGTTTGTAGCCCTTTTCAGGCATAAATGCTACTTTTGATTGCATATCTTCCTCCCTGTGTGAGCCGCATCCAACCACAGTCAGTTGGATACCACCAGAGGGTTGGAGAAAAAGAGGAAGGGCAAAGAAAATCTGGTGCCAAACATTTCAGGATGTGGAGACTGTAACTGTGGACCAAGAAATGTGGAGCAAGCTTGTAGCCCAAAGTGCTTAGCACAGGATGCGATGAACTTCCTTTGCCATTCTATTTCCTACTAACCCCAAAGGAACCAATGAATTGTTTATTAAGAGCTTGATGAAAGCTAGTCATAAGTAATGCAAATGAGCATTCTGGACTTCTTCAAATTTCTTCCTGCATTGCAGATTCAAACAAAGCAAAGGTTGCTTTTCAATATGAAAACCATCTAAAATTCAGCTATGAAATAAATTCCATATTTGCACACTTGGATGTTACTATATGCTTCCAGTACAGTTTTAGGAGAGTCTATCAGCATTTACCTTCAAAGAATAGAGAAATAATTATCGTGGGCTTAATTTTGTCTCCAATTATGAATAGCTGCACTATGAACAGCATCTCTTTTTCTTTTATGTTCACTGAAGAATGTTCAACATTTAGATAACAGAAACTACTGGAAGTGAAAAGGGAAGTTTCCCCTTCATACCGAGTACCAAGAACATTGATTACTATCTTATACAATTGCCTTTTAAACAAAATCTAAGAATGCAGAAAAAATGGTTCTATACAAACAGGGGAAAGATGATCAAAGTCCTCTTCTGCTATTCCTTTTTCCAAGAGAGGTTTATCCAGCAACAAATGACAAATGCTATGAAAGCAACTAAGGGAGAAATTTAAAACCTTGTGATATGGGACAGATTAGATAGACAGACAGACGGACGGACGGACGGATGTACATTGTACAGCTAGATGCGGATGGATGGATGTGGGTAGGTAGATCTATGGATGGATGATGGATGGACATACATCTTTAATCCTAGCTTTTTCATATACAACTCAAGGCAGCAAATATTCCTGATATTCTTGCTCCTATTTCATCCCAAAAAACAAGGCTGTGAGATAAATTGGACTGAGAAAAAGTAACTAGACCAATTACCCAGATGGTTTTCATGCCCAAGACAGATTTAGAACTCAGTATCTCAACATGTTAACTGCTACACCAAACTGGCTATAAACACCAGATGCATGTATTTCTATAAACATACACATTGCACACATATATACATACTATATACCCACATTATTGATATTCTATTTAAAGTCCTACCATGTGTATCTAAATGTCTGAAGGCACCTGACAAATTTTAAATGAACTTATTGAGACATATATGTTTTTTTTTTAAATTCAGGAAAAACCAACTCTGTTCTAATCTTCTAGTCTTGTCCAATTTTCTCTGTGAGGACCGAGTTATTAGAAAAATACATAAGCACTGTGTGTTTGCTTTGCTTGAATAATGTAGTGCCTTACAACCCTCTCTAAGCAGTTTATAGAGTCAGCATTTTGCCCCCAACAATCTGGATCCTCATTTTACCGACCTCGGAAGGATAGAAGGATGAGTCAACCTTGAGCCTGGCGAGACTCGAACTGCCAAACTGCTGGCAGCTGGCAGTCAGCAGAAGTAGCTTGCAGTATCACATTCTAACCACTGTGCCACCATGGCACAGATAGATGGTAGGTAGACTAGGTAGGTAGGTAGGTAGAGACAAAGAGATAGATAATCACTGGAGGCATTTGGACTCCATTAACTGATGAAAACATAGATATAAATGAACTAACTAAGCCGAATAATCTCATGCATTCCAATCTCTTGAATGATATTCTAAAAGACAAATTAATGTATCCATCTCCTTGAATTCCAAGCTAATTTGAAGCCAGTCACAGAACAATTATGCTTAATAATTGTTGTTTTAGAACACAAAAAAAAAAGCAGGGGAGAAGGGGGGGAAGGCACCTTTCCTGGCATTGGAAATTTTTCTAAACCTGTGATGACACAAGACACCTGTTATTTCCCTCTTTGAAAATCTCTCCAAGTACCATAACCCCAGAGTCACTCTGTATTGCCAATTTACCATTCACAGCTGCTTCCTTCAAGAATTAATCACTGTGAAGGAAAGAGAAAGAAACAAAGAAACAGGCCTCTCGAAATGAACTGGAGCATGGCAGTTGAAATTTTTAAAAAAGAGGAAAATCTACACTGAGCCATTAAAAATACAAATTACTCGAGAAAAAGGCAATCGATAAGAGAAACATAAATGAAGTTTACAGGACATGCAGCTTAACTGCATCTGACACAGACCATCACAGTATCTCCACCCCCCAAAAAAGGAACAATAAAAAGAAAATAAACTCTTTTAATACTCAAGGTTTTTGTTTTGTTCTCTTTTACAAAATCTTCCTATGTCTGTAATACATTAAATACTGGGAACATAAAGTAGAAAACCTAGTCCCGTTTGAACTGTGCTTTGTGAATGTGGCAGAAAAAGACATAAATATAGATTTCACTTCCTTTCAGAAACTGGCACATGACTTTGGACTATGGGACATATTTCTGGCTGTAATTGTAATTGTTTAGGAATTTCCACATTTTGCAGGACTGGCCACTGATGTACTGTATGTGATTTTAAAATGGAATTGGGAAAAAAAAACATGTTGAAGAATGATGGACAGACAAGAGACCAAGAAGAAAAATAAGGCAGAAATGAGGCATTTGAATTTTCAGGGCTGTATATGACTCTGAAAAGCATGGTGTTCAGCCATCATATCTCCTCTACAAATTTATACTACTGAATCAGAGGTGATATTCAGCAGGTTCTGACCAGTTCTGGAGAACTGGTAGTGGAAAATTGGAGTAGTTCGGAGAACCGGCAAATACCACCTCTGACTGGCCCTGCCCCCATCTATTATCTGCCTCCCATTGAGTCCCAGCTGATCAGCTGGGTCTTCTTTTGTTGCCCTGCACAGGAGAATGGAACTGGAAAGCAGATTAGTGGGGTAGGGAGGGAATGGGATTTTACAGTAACTTTCCCCCAGGAATGGAGTGGGAATGGAGATTTTACAGTATCCTTCCCCTGCCATGCCCACCAACCCACACCCACCAACCCATGCCACGCCCACCAACCTACGCCCACAGAACCGGTAGTATTTTTTTTTTCATCTCACCACTGTACTGAATTCAAAGTGTACTGGATACAGATATCCAGATTAAAATATCCCAAGTATATGGCTGTCTAGACTTCACCTGAACATCTCCAGTGAAGAGAATCCCACCATCTTTCTGGCTAATTGATTCAATTTCTTAAGTATTTATACTATTAGGAAATGTAATTATGTAAAATGCTAATATGCACATATAATTTTAATGAAATATAAATAAAATTAAAATTAGTGTTGTCCTGATTCCACACTATGTTTAGGTGGATGTGGACAGAGAAAGAGAAAGAAAAAAGGAGAAAGAGAGAGGGGGATGGGGATGGGCAGGGAGAAGGAGGAAAAGAAGAAAGAGAAAAAGATCCTGACACACTATTCAGTGGCTAAAAGTGCTCTGAATCTGGAAAAATACATTCTTCTCTGAGATCCCTCCAAAACATCTGAAGGACCACTTGAGATAAAATAAATGGCTATTTGATATTTTTGATAAGAGTTATTCAGTAGTGTAATTTTCAGCCTTGGATATTTCAGCCTTTGTATAAATGTTGAAACCCACAGTAATAGGTAAGAAATTGTTCTGAGTACTAAGAGGCAGTAAGTTGTTTCAATATCAATGTATAATGTTTATATTGGTGGGGTAATAAAAACAGTGAAGGTAGCTGCAATGGCATCTATTTAAGACTGAGAACATACAGTAATAATACATAGTCACTGGTAAACTTAATATGGCTTAATATGGTGCAGTAACAACATCCCATAGGAATGACTGTCAGACTTTAGGATAGGCATATCTATAAATATTTATTCTTCCACAGATTCAATGCCACTTTCAAAAACTAAATAATTGCAGATGCTCCAAAGAACCAATATTAATAAGAAAGTTGCTTTGTTATACATAATATAGAAATCCCATTCTGTATGCCGAAGATTTGACTGATGCAGGACAGGAAAATTAAGCCACTTATATATCAGTTCTAGTGTTTGCTCACTCTCATGTTGGAAGCACTGAGGCATTTCCAAATTGAAGAATTAGGTGACATCATAATCGCCCAGGAAACACCCAGTTTTGGGGTCCTTTCACATCCCCATTAAGTTGCCCACTGAAGTGGTACCCATCTATCTACTCATGGTTGTCAACTTTTGAACTTCTGGGATGCCAGGAGCTGGAGCGAAGGATGGGAGTTCACCCCTGTCATGCAGCAGTACTTGGTTCTTGAACATGGGCTTTCTGATTGTCAAACCAGCATCCTAACCACATGAGCCACTGCATTCCAGTTCCAGAGTTGATATTAATCTTTACTGTTTTCTTTCCACCTTTTGAGTCAACCAAATTCTGTTGTCCTTTCATCAGTTGGGAGTTCTGTATTTATACAGCATAATATTTTTTCCTGATATGAGCAACTCAGATTGCCACTATGCCAGCTTCAGTTCTTACAATTACAATATGTCATGGCAAGTGCCAAGCTCCTCAGGACAGGTCTAAATGAGGCTGAAGCTTCCCTGAGATTGGACAACACATCTAAGGCTTAATTCTTTCTAGCAATTCTGGAGCAGTTGCTATTTGACAGTCACTGAATGTGCTTGAGGATGATACAGAATTTAATCCTTTCCCAACAGTCCTCTTCTCTCTGCTTTTCCCTGTGTAATGAAGCCTTTCTTTTCTTTTCTCCAGCTAGTCCTAATTGCATGTTTACATTCCCTGCATTCATGCTCTCAGCATCTCTTGCCACTAATGGATCTTGACTTCATTTTTGCGGGAGGGGGGGAATGTATTCAAGAGAAACATGGCTGACACCCCTACACACACACTACTCAATGTGGAGATGAGGACTGGTTCCTTTGCAGAAAAACGCTTTCTCCACATGTCAGAAGTAGAATGAAGAATACAAAATGGTGGTATGCTAGTTTGCTGTAGGAAAAAGAAAGTCACAGCATCTTAAAGAAATGTATTTCCCCACTGCTACACAAAGAAGGATGGCTGATTGTTGTTGTTGTTTTGTGTTTAGCAAAATATTTATAGCAGGGCTGAAAATAATCACCTGGAACTTTGCCACTTTGATTCCTCTGTCAGAAAATCTTGATTGTTTCTCAAAATAGAAACTTACTATCTTACTCTGTCCTATTGCTTCTGTTTGCCTATTTCTGCAGCACAGCAAGAGTTTCAAAAAGAATCAATATATAGGAATTATATGTAAGCAAATATGGAGTGTGTATTTCTGGACTTGTTAAGTAGCTTAAAGAATACTGATTATTTAAAAAAAAATCAAATAAATGCTTTGGGGAATCGTTTTGAAAACAAGCTGGCTAAATGCATATTTGAATTGTTCTTGCAAAAATATGTTTCCTTTCACAATTGAAAGACTCGATACCTTGTTAGTACAATTTCCATGAGCTATTTCTCTTTCTCTCTTTAAAGCAGGGGGAAATTACAGGAAAAAATAGTCCCAATAAAATTGCAACTTTCATTATTTCTATCTATATAATATATATCAAAAAAATGAGTGGTGCGGTAGCCTAGAGGTAGACTTTCACCTTACAATCAGGAGGGTATGAATTCAATCCTAGGTAGAGACAGATATTTCTCCTTGGGTGCAATAAGTAATTGTCTGCTGTGAACTCCACATAGGCATCTGGAAGGGCATCCGGCCAGTAAGCTCTCAGTTCCATTTCAGTAGCCCCAACTCCACACCAATGCAAGGAATTACTAGGTCATTAAAATAAATATATATATTTCCTGCAAATTAGCTGCTGTTATATGCTAAAAGACCTTACAAGGCCAAAATGGAAAAAAGGAAAAAAGGAGGGATGTGAAGAGATCTAGAACAAGCAAGAGCAAACAGCAAGAGATTTAGAATCTGCTTTCCAAATAACATCCCATTTGCCTGGGTAATGAAAGAGTGAGAGATTAAGACCAACTCCATTTATTGCAATTAGCATAGACAATTATTTAGCATTAGGGAGATTTTTTTTTTTTAATCTTCAAGCAACCTATACCTTCTAATGCCAAAGTAAAGACATTACAATGTAATATTTGCCTTCACACTACAATTTAATCAGCCTAGAATTTCCGCAATAGGTTTCCCCGTGGTTATTTGAACCCCTGTATACACATCACAATTTCCTTTGTTTGCATAATATTTAGAAAAGTATAGGAATGGTAATTACTGGGTTTACATAACAAACTAAATTATGTTTGGCTACTTTGAAGTTCAATCTGCAGGCAAACACAGCTGAGGAGCTATAAATAATACAGAAGTCGGCATAGTTCCGAACTCCCATGCTTTAGAACAATTAGCTGGTGGTGTTTTATTTTCACCTTTCATAGATTCATTAAAAACTACAAGTCCTGGAGCTTATAAGCAAAAACTTATATTATTTGTATTTTAACAATACACAGGTGGCAATTATGCATGGTTCTCACCAAAAAGATGTTGAGGCTATGTGACAAATAGGATTGGCTCATTACATTATTCACTCACAGCTAATGATATAAGCATTTCTACATTACTTCAAGAAAAAAGAATAATTAAACTACACCTATTTCTGAATCACTAAAGAAAGATAAATTTATATGTTCAATGGGTCCTAATTATACTCACACAGATAAGCTAAGATAATGGATTTAAAAGCAGTAATGATATTGCCATCTATATTAGCTGTATTAACATCTTGTGGATATTCAGTTTATTGTATATATTAGATAATATTAGTCCAGTAAGAGGACACAATGGAGAGAGTAAATGACTAGCCAGTCAATTCTATAAAAAGATTCAGAAAACTGAGTTGAGTATGAAGATCAAGTGGTTTTTAGCCTTTTCCACAAGCTAGCCCATCATAGAGACAATCCTGTAGAAATAGTTAGATAGGTAATTGCAGAAGATGATTATTCTATGCATCTGATTGACCAGAAAGATAACAATTGAGAATGTGTGTACAGATCAAAGATATAAGAAACTAAAAATAAATAATGGTTACAATTAGGCAGGTGTTTTGCCATTTTGATTCAGTTTACCTTTCCCCTACATCATTAAAATACCTTGATTTTTATTTTGTATCTGCTCTAGTTGAAAATGTGAAATAAAGCTGCAGTTATATAATACAGTTATTTTTTCTTTTTACTTCTTATTTAAGAGGATAACAGAATAAGACAGTTTATCCCATTCACAAACCATCTCAGTTGTCTTAGCCACTGCCGGCCACATCCAATTTATTCAAATAATAGCATCGACAGAAAAAGAGTAATAGAGAGCCAAAAGAAATAAATACATTGTTTGTTTAAGGAAACCAGTAAAACAATATTTCAATATTAGCGCAGAGGTCACAAAGCAGTATGCAAAAAAACTTGTTGGGGAGAAAAATCAAATATTTGAAACTGCCATAACATCGCCTTCATTTAATAAAGTGATAGTATGTTGATTTATTCTTAAGGTGGAGTCGTTGAGGCACTGCCTGGATAACAGGTGTATCACTGCTTTTTTTGTGCCCAATTCTGTGATTGAACTGAACTCATCACTTCCTGGTGAACAGATATGTCACTTCTCACCCACTGAGCCTATGGTCCTGTTTCTTGGGCTATAATAGGCCTGACAATTTTGCCAGCTGCTAGGTTAATGTACTGGCCTACATAGGTTAGTCAACATGGTATCTTGTTCCTCTTCTCATCTGTCTGATCCTGATGAGCCTATTAGGAAACACTAAGTGCTTCTTGAATATGACCGTTTCAGAATGGCCTTTTCTAAAGTTCAAATTAAATAAAAGCATTTTGTAGCAAACACAGCTTATTAATAACTGTTTATGTCTGATAAGTAATGAAACCCAAAACAGAATTAGTTTCCAGCTCTGCTACATTGGTAGCAAAACTAAAGCAAAATAAACATAGAACATCCAGTCCAAGATACATACATACATATATACACATACATACATATTTGTTTTCGTAGATTTTCACGAGTACAGGTATGCAGGTCTTGGCATGTTCGGCTCCTTTCCCATGTAAGATTGAGAGTATCTTGGCGACATTTCGATGAGGTCTCACTCACCATCTTCAGGCTGGTGCTTGCACAAGCACGAAGCTGAAAGCACCAGCCTGAAGATGGCGAGTGGGACCTCGTCGAAACGTCGCCAAGATACTCTCAATCTTATACGGGAAAACACCTGAACACGCCAAGACCTGCATACATACATATATGTGTATATATATATTGGACTGGATATTCTATGTTTATTTTGCCTTATATGGGATATATATATATGTATGTATGTATGTATGTATACATATACATATACATACATATATATATATATATATATATATATATATATATATATATATATATTCATGTATACATTTTTAAATTTCCCATATTTTTGAACTATCCATCAGAGAGGCACTGAATGTATTTATGCGATATTCATCAAGAAATGATAGCTTGTTCTCAATAAAGTTGAAATTCAACTTCCTGATCTAGTCCCCATCTTTGGGTTTAATTGCTTTGGTATCAGCTAAAGTTAACCAAATATTGATATCTCATTCACCCCACTTCAAAGTTATTCAGCATACTAACTTTGATTTGATTGGAAATGAGGCACAGGATCCAAAAATTAGCCAAATATAAAATTATTTTTTTTAAAAAAATTAAGAAGTACAATTTTCGCAAATGTATATGAGTGAAAAAGTAAGAACAACATTTATTCAATAAAATACTTAGTTTACTAGGATGTCAGAGAGAAGAAAGAGATGCAAAGAGATGCCTGAAGCATGCAGCAGGAGGATTCCCTTGAATCTGACCAGCCATTAGCATGAGTTCATGTTCAAGCATCCACAGTACCAATATGAGCAAAAAAACATATACACCATTCAAAGTCCCTCTGTGAGGAAAATGGGCAGTTTCAAAACATGGATGGATGGATGAATGACCCAAAATTTTGTTATCCTTATTGAGCCTGCTGAATGCTGCCAACACAACCCTTTGTAAGTCAATGTTCCTTTAAGAAAAGTTGATTGGAAAAGTTGATTGGAAAGGCTAATGTGAAGCATTCTTCCAGCTGCTTGATGATTAAAAACACTCACATCTGAGTAGATCTGGAGTCCAGCTGAATATTGTCAATAGAAATGAACGGGGCTTCACTTTGTGAAGTGAGCTGGGATCAATGTCTCCTCTGAGCAGCTAAGGCAAGGGTGTCAAACTCAATCACATTGCGGACCAGATTGTGATGTATCGCAACATTTTTTTGCCTTTGTGGAGAGTTTGACAGGCCTGAGCTAAGGGAAGTGAATAGTCTTCTCTCTAGAGTTATCTTTGTCCCTTTCATTCAATCTGACCGTTCTTCAGAATTTTAGTGATGCCTTCAATCTTTCATTACTAGAAAAAGTAATTGCATGGAAATAACACTAGTTGTGCTTGATAGATCTAGGTGTTAGAACACTATACTCTTGGGCCCTCTATGATCTTCATCAGATTTCTATATTATCAAACATAGCATCCTTCTGGATCAACTCTATTGAACTGGATGGAGGGATCATTTTTCAGTGGTTCTTCTTTTTCCTGGTTCTATCAATGTTGATGGAAGGAGATCTGCCTCAACATCTGTAATTGTGGAATGTTTACTGTCTCTCCACTCTACCTTTTTTGACATCTCTCTCCTTGACATGAAAAAAATGGGAAGGTTATCTATCAGAATGGGGTCTGGCATTAATAATACTCAATTAAATATCTTATCCCCAGGCAAAGAGATTATACAGTAGAAATATGGATATCCAGGCTATCCAGGTGTGGATGAGGAGGAAAAGTCTCAGAATGAATCCAATTCAACTGAATTCTAAGACAGAATGTCACTGGCCTTAATAATTTTACAATTTCCTGGTCTATCAGGGAAACATTGACTCAAAACAGGGTTGTATCCACTCACATACAAATAGTGCATAATCTAGGGGCCATCCTAAACTTGCAACTCGTAATATCTGTGCCACCACAGCAATCCATGATGGGGAAACAATGATAAAAATGTATACATGAAATTGCTCAGCCCATAGGGTGAAATGTTGGAGATCGCAAGAGTTAGTTATTGTCATGTCCCTATCAGATTCTGAATCCGAGAAGGAAGACGAACAGCTGACAGGGAGTGAGAGTGTGGCTCCGTTGCTTGTGGAGGAAACTGGGCAAGGGCAAAGTCCAGCTGGGCAGAGCAGGGAAAAGGTAAGACAAAGGAGAGGGAGTTCAGAGGAAGACCCAGGCCCATCCCTCTTCATCTTAGGGGATGCAGGGAGGAACAGAGAGCAACATGGGTTGTGTGGCTTACAGGGGAGGAAAGGGCCCTGATTCCCTTTATTAGCCACAGCTGGGAAGGGAGTTTAAAAGAGATGCAAGCTGAGTGAGGTGTCTTCTGGGAACAATGTGAGTTTATCTTGTATTGACTTTGATTATCTGCAATCCAGGTATCCTCCCAACCATGTTGAATTACTATTGTTCCTTCGTGTCTGGAATTCCATCTCTTGTCCTACTGGACTAATTACCTCATCTTGTCTTGATTGGACTTATAGTTACAGTTTTTGCTGACCACATTTTGGACTTGATTCTCTGCAGCCAAAGACTGTTCCTAGGATAGTTTTTCTCCAGCCAGCCAGAAGGCAACCAGGACATTGGAGGAAAAGTTGGAGCTAATAAAGGGGCTCCTACTGATTATCTGACTGTGTTGCCTTTGTGCCACGCCCCGGGTCATCGCAGTTATTCTTAATCTCAAGGGCTACTCCAGCTCAACTGCAGCAAATGTGTCTTCTCCAAACAGATCATGAACCATGAACTGTTGTTCATTTTGTTAAAAGGTTAATAAACAGCAACATAGGAAATTGTTGATGTTAACTCAAGTCTCCTTATCTGTTATCTCCAATCTCAGTTCAAGCTGGGTCAAACATGCTATTATTATAGGTCCTTTAAGGACTTTTGTTTGTTTGTTTTTAAGGATAAAGATGAACATGTATCTACAAATGCTTCTTGGAAGATGCATCTTAGTATTGTGTTCTACGGAGTACATATTACCCATTCCAGTCTTCACTAAAAAAAATATTTAAAAAGTAGTTGAGAAGCTAGTAAACAGCAAAACTAATAAGATTCTGAACAAATGTAACTTTGTTTCTATGCATAATGTGGCAAAAAGTAGGTCTCTAGGTAAATATTACTGGTATCTATAGGCTATCTATCTATCTTCAGTTTTCTGTTCTAATTAATAATTATTATTTGGTGTTTCCTCAGGACTAGGCTATTCAAATGAATTATGTTATCCTTTATGGATTTTTCTCAGAATTTAAGAAGAAGAGATACATGTCATATTTTCAGCACAGGAGAATGTGTACTTATAAAGTCATTATGAAAATGAGGTTGCAAATGCTCTTGGGGAGATGTAAAATAATGGTATTTTACTGCATTTGTATAAAGCTTAAAATGTAAATAGTCAATAAAAATCAAGGCAACAAGTTCAGATTCATTGCAAATGCAATGAATAGAATAAACATGCAAAGGAAATTTTTAAAAAATGAGCAAAGAATCCATTTATACAACACCATAATAGCTAATTAAAACTAATTCCAGTGTATTTACAACTCAGGTTTCAGGTACAAAATCTTGCAGCCACATAAATGCGCTGTTCTCCTGTCCTTGAGTTGGAAGGAAAGTATAGCAACATAAAATTGTGCTGCTTCCATAGCAACAAGACCAGACAGTAAAGCTTTTAACATTATTTAGTAAGAGATAGGTTCAAGGCAGCAAATGGTAGAATTCCCTCCTATCTGTTCCCTTTCCACTTTCCCCAATTCTTGGTATGTTTGGAGTTGAACTCTTAGATTTATATTGTTTATTTATCTAGTCAATATTATTTACACCAGTCTTCTTTTGACAAGACTGAATCCAGAAGATCAACAGAATTGTGAATAGATTTCATTGGATGAAAAAATGTCATTGGATGAAACATTTGGTATAGATTACTAGATTACTGCAGATTTGAATCAGAATCCTGGGAGACTGGTACTCCTTCACAGAAACAGAAAAGAAATATGTCTGGTATGAAATCACCCACCCATCAGCAAAATCTCTTCATGTAATCAGAAAAATTGATTTGAAATGGAATGCAGTATATCTCAAATCAGAGAGCTTTCAATGTAAATGCTTTTGGATCTTTCTATCTTTTCTCTTCCCTGAAAATCAATTTCTTCTACAAAATATTTTTGTTCAGGAAATTAACTATAAGATTTGACCATTTCCAAACTGGACCAACTAAAAGCAGCTTTAGGCTGTTTTATCAATGGGCTGTAGAAAAGAAGGTGGCAATATTCATATGAAGCTGCTGGGTGAGATCATACGTGGCTTTGGGGTAGAGTTTCATCAGTACGCTGATGATACTCAGCTGTACATTTCTACCCCAAGCCACCCCGGCAAAACCATGGAAGTGATGGCCACCGCGGTGCCTGGAGGCTGTGCGGGGTTGGATGGGGCAAAACAGGCTTCAGCTCAACCTGGCCAAGACCAAGTGGCTGTGCTTTCCGGCACCCCGATACAGCCAGCTAACTCCAACACTGGCTGTGGGGAGGGGAAAATTCTTGCCCCAACAGAGAAGGCGCACAACCTGGGTGTCCTCCTGGATGTACGGCTGTCGTTAGAAGATCATATAGCAGCCGTCGCCAGGGGGGCTTTTTGTCAGGTCCTCAGGATCTACCAGTTGCGGCCCTTTCTGGATCGGGATACACTTTGCACAGTCACATCCGCCCTTGTTATCTCCCGCCTAGACTATGCCAATGTTCTCTACATGGGGATCCCCTTGAAGAGCATCCGGAGGCTCCAGTTGGTGCAAAATGCAGCCGCGCGGGTGGTTTTGTGGGCTTCTCGGAGTTCCCATGTTATGCCACTCTTGCGCGAGCTTCATTGGCTCCCGGTGGCCTCCCGGGTGCGATTCAAGGTGCTAGTGACCATCTTTAAAGCGCTCCATGGCTTGGGACCTAGGTACTTACGGGATCGCCTACTGCCGCCATTGATCTCCTGTCACTCAGTGCGCTCCCATAGGGCGGGTCTCTCGGGGTGCCGCCGGCTGGAAGGCTGGCGATCCCGAGGGTGCAGGCCTTCTCCTTGGGGGCACTCTCCCTCTGTAATGAATTGCCCCCGGAGATGAGGACCATTCCTGACCTTTTGACCTTCCAGCATGTGTTGAAAACTTACCTATTTCATCAAGCCGGTCTGGCCTAGGGTTTTTATAAGGTTTTTAATTGGTTTTTAATTGGTTTTAGTTTTATTTTCTCGATCGAGTTTTACCTTTTAGCCACCTTATTTAATCTTTTTTAATTGTTTTTAAATATTTTATTTGCATTGTGTTTTTAATTTCGGCTGCACACCACCCTGAGTCCCTGCAGGGAGAGGGACGATATATAAAACTAATAAATAAATAAATAAATAAATAAATATCCTAAGAACTTGTTTGAAGAAATGTTTAGTATAACGTATTTGTGCTGTAATAAACAACTACTAAATTGGACATGCCATATTGGCCTGCAAAAACCCAAGAAATCATTAGGTGGCAAAAAAAAAAGAAGAAGAAGAAGATGTCAGAGATTGTGTATCTTTGCTTCCATTTAATTGCCATGTGCATTTTTGTAGTCACCAGAAATATGGGTAGTTTGGAAGCCATTAAAATCTGAGGTAGCTGGCCTTTTTTTAGTAACAGATTTTACAAATAGAGACAATTATCTTTTGTTTTCCAAACATATGAGCTTCAAAGGTTGGTAGGAAGGGGAAAAAATGCCTCATCCAAGATTTAGGATATGTTGAAAGATTTTCTGGAATAAATATTAAAAATAAACCCCCAAAAAGATCTAACAGCAGACCAATATGATTTGCACATTCTAATTTTCAAAGAGAATATGCTTATCATATTAATTTCTAAAAATCAGTATAAAACTCAATTTTAAAAACTGCAGAATTCAATAACATAGCACATGGCAATGGCTTCTAATTTAGTTGGATGCATTTATATTCATGGAAGACATATCTACCAAGGGCCACAGGTGTCGAAGACTCAATGCTACTGTCAAGTGCTAGGGAAATTGGGTAAAGATTTATTACAAGCTTAAGCTCTCTACAAGAATCTGAACTACAAACAGTTAAAGCAATTTGGAATAAAGAATTCATGGCGGGCTGGATGTAGATCTCTTATGGGACTCATGATTGAGGATGCATTTGGCCCCTCCTTTGAGCTCAGCCCGGTCATCTCCTACAGTTACTTTTGGATTAGAAGCATTAGCAATAGCACTTAGACTTATATACCGCTTCACAATGCTTTACAGTACTCTCTAAGTGGTTTACAGAATCAGCCTATTGCCCCCAACAATCTGGGTCCTCATTTTACCCACCTCGGGAGGATGGAAGATGGAGTCAACCTTGAGTCTGGTGAGATCTGAACTGCCAAATTGCAGGCAGCTGGCAATCACTAACTACAATTCTAACCACCATGGCTCTTGTATGCCTCCAAACATTAAAGGGAACAATTATGGCAGAAAAATACATCTCAACTTTTTCCTTGTAGGTACCTATCCCTTTCCCCACTCCAGAGCAACTAACAAAATGATGCACCTTGGCTTGATCCAGCACAGCTGTGCTTATGTTCTTAAATGCCAATGAAATGTTGTAGAATCCCATTTACATCTAATTCCCATAAATAATCTAAATCAAGAAATCTCTTTTCCTTGGTAAAGAAGCAGCCATGCATAGTAAGACAGGGTGTTGGAACAAAAACTTTAACAAGGAAGGTGCAGTGTAGAACTATTGCAAGAAAGGTAATGCATATGCAACAATACATTTGAGCATTTTAAGGGACTAAAGTCTCTATACTATTTTTGCTGCAAAAGCCTAATATGACCATCTCCCCAAAAACATAATTATTATTTGACATTTTGCTATCAATCTTCATATCATTAATAGATATTAAAAGTGAAGCTCTCAAGGAGGGAGAAAATGCAGCAGTTTGAGCAATATAAGGAATTGTGACTTGAGGCAAAGTTCCATGATGAAGTGACTTAAGTGAAAATGAAACTGTAAAGGTAATTAGAAATACATTTTTAGTAATAGAGATACTGTACATATTCACCTGTAACTTTTAATACTTCAATAGAATAATCTTGTGGTTATTACCTTACTGAATATGAAAGATGAGAGATATAATGATGTAAGTAGGGTCAAGGACTTACAACCTATTATTTAAAAATGTAATGTAACAGTTCTTGGATCTTTTCACCATATCCTTATACAAACAAGCTGTGCTGTGATACAATAGTTATTTTGGAAAAAAGATTATATTAGCTTCTAAAAAATCCCTGAATACAAATCTCCCATCAACTGAGTGCAATTTAAAATTCAGGCAGAAACATTAAAAAGAAAAATCTGTTCCATAATTCCTCCAATGTATCTTTCCAATAAATGAAACTTTCCTTCTCATTCCTTCCTAATTAGACATTTTAGATATTAGATATTTTATTATATGACCTTCAAAGATTCTTAACTGTCCAGGATGAATCTATCAACACTCAGACCTTGAATATTTAAATCAACTTTGCAGCTCCAAAACTTTCCTTCAAGCTTAAACCTTATAATGCAAAGTTAATGTAATCTATGAAAATGGATTTCTTTCGTTCAGTCATTTGTTCGTTTTTCCTTAATAATAGATCAGGAGTGCCATAGGCGGCCCATGGACCGGATGCATCATGCAAAGGCCACACCCACCCCACTTCCAGAAAGGCAAAAAAAATGCAATACATTGCAATACATCACATGACACGATCGAATCTGACACCCATGTAAATAGATCAATGTTCTTGAGAAGGAGTTCTGACAGCTCTGAGAAAAGATTTAGAACATTACATAAAATTAATTTATATGCCAAATTTGTTTTTTTAAAAAAATCATTTCTATATTTTTTTCCCAGAAATTGAAGTGAAAAATATGTCCTATTTCTTGGAAATAATTGTAAATGAGAACATAGCCAAAAGGAAGAAAGTCATTCTAGGAGTACCTGGTATTCTTTGGCTTTTGCCAACACTGCTTGTATTTGGGAGAACCTGAACAGTTCTGTAGCAGCACAAAGCCAAGGACAACTCAAGTTATGTTATTTCTTGAGGTGAAACTTCCCAGAGAAGCAGTGATGGGATAAACCTTTCTATTGCAATGGAGGACAGAAAGCCAATTTTTGTCAATTTTTCTCTTTCCCGAATCCTGTATTAAAAAAAAAAAATAACATAGCTATCTGTATTTTAATCATGGCAATTTCTTCAAACAACCTCAACTATTTTGCTATAAGCAGCCCTATAAATATTTTGTAAGCTGCCATCACTGAGACAGAATATGTAGAAACTTCAATATAGCTACTATAAAAGTACAACTGTTTCACTGTGAGGTCAGAAACACTTGAACTACGTATGTTTTTGTCTATCTACTGAGAAATTGCAAGGGAAATTGACTTTTTTTTCAAAAGGAAGAGGTGGGAAATAATTTATTCTAAAAGAATAAGTCATAACAATACAATTTGAATTAATTTGACTAGTTTATAATGATTTTGCTTCTTCATATTTCTTTTGGGATACATTAGTGGTCTATTAGCTGTATTATGAGCTACCTAAAAGTTATTTGTAAGCTTTATAAGAATAATGAAGCATACATCCAAGGTGAGTGGTGAGGAGAGTTGGATTCAGGACAGGACTTGGTCAATTATGGCTAGTTATAGACCATTAAGAGTCTCTACAAAGGAAGAACTATACAAACACCATAAACAAATTAGTTCCCAATAAGTAACAAGCAAATATCCCAGACTATTAACAATCAATAAAGTGCATAAAACTTCCAGCACGTGTTAACAATAGAAAAGAGCCACAAACAACATATTCCTAGATATAATTTACAGAGTTAGGCAGTTGGTCCCATTGAAATAATAGAAAATGATAATAATTGGTCCCCTTTCTTAGGACCTAAATTATTCTGGTGGCCAATAGAAAATAGAAAACTATAAAGGATTAGCCAGTGACATCACCATTGCCCTGAGGATGCCCAGTTGGGGTTCCTTTCATGTCTCCGGCAGTAGCTGGAGTGAAGGACGAGAGCTCAACCTTGCCCCATGGCAGCTCTCAGGTCTCGAACGCAGGCTTACTAACCTCCTGCCTAGGGTTCCAATCACTTGAGCCACTGTGCTCTTTATAGAGGTATTTATTTCACTTAAAGTCATTTCACAAAGGTGTTAAAACTGTACTTATTCTCTTAAATGCAAATGCCATTCTTTGAATTCATGTAGTATGCACCAAAATGAGGCTGAGTTTGCCTAGTGGCTAAAACCAAGGTTTTACAAAATATTATTAATATTTCATTTCCTTCATTCTTCAAAACTCCAACAAAGGGATCCAATTTTCTTTCCTCATTTACAAGGATTTCATGGCTACAATTTTAAGAGTAAATTTCCTTCACATTAAATATTTACACACTGTACTCTTAAAATGAAGTAATTTAGCAATCAAAAAAGATTTCCTAGCAGACTGGCAGTAAAAAGCAACAGCTCTCTAGCTAGCAATGATGGAGAGAGCAAGTAAGAACATATCAAATCATAAACCCCAATGATGGGAGCAAATAATTAAAAATAGTTTTACACAAGGCACATTTGGCATCCTTTTGTGGAACATGCAGATACACTAAAAATCTGTTTACGAAAAAAAAAGCCTCAACCTCATAAGGAATCACAGAGAGGATTTATTTCTTATGATTTCAGTGTTGTTTCTGACTTCCTGGCTCTTAAGACTACTAGGTACAGAGCCAAAATTCCAGAGATGCAACAAAAATGACTATTCAGAGAATATTCAATGGCTTCAAAGTATTCAGTGACTTTATAGTGCTTAAATGAATATTCAGGGAATATTCAGTGATTTCAAAGTGACAGAGAAAATGTGTAATAAAAGGATTTGGAATTGAAATTGGGGATGAGGAAAATACAAGTGTTTGGCTGCAAAAGTTGGTGGAAACATATGGTGAAATTTCATCAGCCTTGTAATAACTCACAAATACCTATCTGTGAAACAAAAGATGTGATATTCACCACCATTCATGGATGGTAATTCACCAGAAGTGTTTACAAGTAATCTTTTACTTATGATGATTGTTTGCAGTTGATGGCCTTGGAACTTGTGCTTTATGACCCATATAGCATTTCAAGCCACTGTAATACATTGCACTGCCATCTCTCTAGTCATACAACTGCATTTGAGGAGTTTGGCATTTACAATTGTTTGTTGAGTACTCTGCAATCATGAGATCACTATTTGTAATTTTCTCTGCTGGCTATCTGAGAAAGTCATTGGGGAAGCTAGCAGGGAATGCTGCAAGTAGAGAGAACATAGGATTTGCGGTCTGTACCCCCAGCGTGCCATGGAATTTCTTCCAATGGTGGGATTCAAAAAGTTTACTACCAGTTCTATGGGTGTGGCGTGGCTTGGTGGGCATGGCATGACCTGGTGGGCATGGCAGGGAAAGGATACTGTACAATCTCCATTCCCACCCCATTCCTGGGGGAAGGATACTGCAAAATCACATTCCCTCCCCACCCCACTAACCTGCTTTCCAGCTCTGTTCTCCTGTGCAGGGCAACAAAAGATGACCCACCAATCAGCTGGGACTCAGGAGGCAGAGAATAGATGGGGGTGGGGCCAGTCAGAGGTGGTATTTGCTGGGTCTCCAAACTATTCAAAATTTCTACTATCGGTTCTCCAGAACTGGTCAGAACCTGCTGAATACTATCTCTGATTTCTTCTCTTCTCCACACAAAGAGTGGAAATTCTCCCAATCTTTGGAAGAATGGATCTCAGATCTGGCAAAAACTAGTCAGCATTTGAATAGATGGCATTGTTTTTGCCCCTATGGAAAGGAAAAGACTAAACCAGCAATTCTGAGCCCCTGGAATTAGGGGATTCACCAGAGTTTTTGCCAGATTTAAGATCCATTCCTCCATGCTAAGGGAGTTCTCTGTTGGAGGAATCAGGGCAGGCCAAATGGACCTCAAATTTGGGGAAAAGGTTGAAGTTTGAGGTTACCAAATGCCAGCATTGCTGCAATTGTTCTCTCCAACAGGGTGAGGAGAGGGCCCAGACCTCCCAAATGGTGATGGTGGTGGTAGGGCCAGGCCCTCTGCCCACCCATCATGCCAGGTTCTTCTCCACAGCGGTCAGCATTATAGCCTACATGGTCGATCAATAAAGAAGATTCCAAGCCCAATTATGATCATTAGTGGAGGATTACCTGTACACTTTTCAAATGAAGAATGTTACCTTGTAAGATGTCAAAGAAATGAATATTTATTTCAATTTATACTTAGCTTTTTTATTCAATAGGCATTTTGGAATTCAAAAAAAATATGTTAGAATACAATAAAATCATTATTCATTTGGCCTGAGGTGGACAGAATGGGTATATTACTAATTTTTAAGAGAGGGCATTCTTTAGATGAACAAGTAAAAGCAACATGAAAAAATTCTACAGGAGGACAAATGGAAAAGGAATAATGATTTCAAAAAGCTTTTTGTTGCATGGCCCAAGAAACCTTTTTCTCTGCAACATAATAGCACTAAACAAGGACAGCATGCTTTTGTTAGAACTATAGTGAACTATGTGGAAAAATGTGAATTTTGGGGAACTACAAATATCTGTCCAGACAGTCAGTAGGATTCTACACTGACTCAAACAAACATGCACAGAGATATATGTATCAGCTTCTCACACACACACATACACACACAGAAACCCACTTTATTCATGACAAAGAATATAAAGAAAAAGTAGCATGCACATAATTTGAGTGCCTTATTATAGAATTTGCCTCCCCGAAGAAAAGAGTAATTTCTGGAGAGGGAAAATAATAAGAGGATACAGGTCTAATGGAAGACTCTAGCTTAATGGCTGGTGTACTCTATAATAGGAGCATCCAACTTTGGCAACTTTAACACTTGTGGACCTTAGCCAGTGGTGCTTTTCAAAAATTGTTACCAACGGTTTGGTGGGTATAGCTTGGTGGACGCGCTTTGTGTGCATGTACATGCGCACCAAACATGCACTTTGCTCATGCGCAGAGGCATTTTGAGTCACCTCCTGCAATCCTGCACTCTCCCTGTCGCTAACCCTAACCGGTTCAGTTTCCGCTGCTTATCACCACTACCGGCTTGGCAGAACCGGGCCAAACCAGTAGAATACCACTGCTGACTTTAGCTCTCATGACTTCAACAACCATAGCTGGCTGGGGAATTCTGGGACTTGAAAGTCCACAAGTCTTACAGTGACCAAGGTTGGACACTCCTGCCCTGTGTCTATCCTACATTGATTCTAAATGATGAATCTGTCTTCTTTTCCTGAATTGTCAACACAGTTAAATAGTGAAGTTGAGGCTGCCACACAGAATGTGGAATTCATATTTAATTTTGCCATCAGTTTTAGCAGGACAAAATTGCCTAAGATTTGAAGATGTTTTTCAACTTATAATTGGAAACTATTCTCTCATTTTTCTAGATGGAAGAAGATTCCATTTTCCAACAAGGCATTTTCCTTCAGTTTGTAAAACTTGTGAGATTCATACTTCTGAGATGCTGTCAAATATATTAATGGCAGCCATACAAACGTACGGTGAAGTAATCATCACATTCTTTGTTCTAATCATAGGATGAAATCTGATTATATTCTGGAAAAAAGTCTCAAGTTTCCTTAGGTATGAACTTTGATTCAATAAAAAGTTAAATTGAAGGACAACAGCCTGTATTTCATATTAGGCTAAAATATAAAGAGTGGGGAAAATCAATATCATTCATTTTTTCTTCTTCTTTGCCCCTTGAGGCAAGATACATGCTACATTTTCTAAGGCAGGGGTCCCCAAACTTGGCAAATTTAAGACTTGTGGACTTCAACTCCCAGAATTGTCCTGGCTGGAGAATTCTGGGAGTTGAAGTCCACAAGTCTTAAAGTTGCCAAGTTTGGAGACCTCTGTCCTAAGGTACCATTTTCTGAAAGAAAGCATATAATATATTTATGTATTTATTTCCTGTAGGCTTCCAAGACTAAGGTAGAACTTGAACTCACAGTTAATTTCTAATGTGGTGCCTTAACCACTAGACAAAACTGGCTATTATCATGTGCCCTTCCAAAGATGTTAACTTCTTATGTAAATAGTCATATTTCTAAATTTTAAGAAATTATATTATTTCTCAGGAGGAGGGACACCACTAGCTTTTGGAACTGAATTTTGTATTCAGTTCCAAACAGTGAATTTTGTATTGAAAGTAAAGAACAAGTATTTATGAAGTAGTGTTCATATTTTAGAAGCAAAATGCCTTCATATGAAAAACAGCACCTTTTTTTAGAAAAATAACAAAGAGAGTTAAAGTTATCTTGCCCTTGTATTTGACCCTTAAAGAGCAATCCATTTTTTACACCTGCCAAGGATGTAAAAACTGAATAGTGCCTCTAAATGCTCTTAGTATAATGTATGTTGCTGGAAAAAGTTGTAAAAAAAAAGATTGTATAGTTAGAAAAGCAATGTATAGAAAGGTATTTCTGTGATTGCTGTATGCAAAAAAAAATATGTTGGGGTAAACTGTATTTAACTAACCACTAAATTAATGAAAGACTTTCTATGTACTAAATTAAAGAAAGAAAGGATTTAAGTTAATTTTAAATTAAAGACAGGATTTCTGTGTACAAAAATCTGGTTAGAGATTTTGGTTAGACAAACCAATTGCATAGACAATGTATAAAAAGCTTGAACAATTTAAAGACTGTAATTTAAACTCCATACAACTTTAGATTTATTTATTTATTTTTGTTTAAAAAAATATGATGTTTTGGAAATAGGTGTCAGCCAATGTGCTATTACAGGAAAGGTTCTGCATTAGGAATAAAGAGTTACATGTTCTAGTTTTCCCTTAGGTATGGAAGCCAGCTAGGTGAGCTTGGGCCAATCCACTTTTCACTTGACTTCAAGTTCTGCAAGAATGAAGTTTATAAACAAAACCCTTCCTTACAATAGGCATAAGTAAGTCTCACTGTAAAGTTCTTAGGGAGTGCAGTCTTGCAGCTAAGCAGGACAGATGCTGAGGAAAAACAAGTCTATAAAATAGAGTTGTGCAAAGTATTTAAAAGAGGTGTTTGGCAATGCAAATTAGTATCAAAAAAGCAGGACCTCTGAAAGGCTCATGTGGCTCTTTTGAAGGTTTGTTCCTGTACATGGCCCTGCATGCAGAGCTGTTTCATTTTTGCTAGCTATGAAAGGATTGTCTGGATGTGCAGTTCAGATCTGTTAAATTCTAGTATCAAGTTCAGGTATGAAGCTTACAATCATTTCGAAGATTTGCTGTGCTTCTATGATTTTATTGGTTAAAAAAATAAGGAAGCAACCAGAGGTGGTATTCATCAGGTTCTGACCAGTTCTAGAGAACCGGTAGCAGAAATTTTGATTAGTTTGGAGAACCAGCAAATACCACCTCTGACTGGCCCCGCCCCCACCTCTTCTCTGCCTCCCAAGTCCTAGTTGATCGGCTGGGTCTTCTTTTGTTGCCCTGCACAGGAGAACGGAGCTAGAAAGCAGGTTAGTGGGATGGGGAGGAAATGGGATTTGTAGTATTCCCCCAGGAGTGGGGAGGGAATGGAGATTTTACAGTATCCTTCTCTTGCCATGTCCACCAAGCCACACCCACAGAACTGGTAGTAAAAAAAACCCCACCACTGGAAGCAACACTACGTAATACATAGTGCAAAAGACAGATGATACCTCAATATACTATTAGCAAACAATAGAAAAAAAATGTATTTACCTGTGGGTGCTACTTAACTTAGAAACAAAGCTTATCTTAAAGGGGTTTCTGCAGGATATATACTTCCTTTCATACAAATCATTGATTTTTTTTTTAAATTACTGCCATTCTAAAACCTATTTGTGCTTTTCATATTTAAAATGTCACTAAGCATAAATTTGATAAACTGTCCTCAAGGAGAATTATGAAAAGATTTCTTAAAGTACAGGCAGCACAGAATGAATAAAACCAGATTTTAAATGAAATACCCATTGGTGATAGGTAAGCAACAGCAGACTAGAGCCAACCCAAGTGCTCTAATCTCAAATGAAAAGATTTAGCTTTTGATTGAAATTAAGAGGGCATAAAATTCCGCTGTATCATAAGTTACATTTCGAGCATCTTTTACATCTAAAAATGTATAAAATATAAAAAGAAAAGGGCACCATCAGTTTTCAGTGTGCAATTAGGAACTGTGTTTTAACACAAGGTGGTATTCAGCAGGTTCTGACCAATTCTGGAGAACTGGTAGCAGAAATTTTGAGTAGTTCAGAGAACCGAAAAATACTACCTCTGACTGGCCCTACCTCCATCTATTCTCTGCCTCCTGAGTCCCAGCTGATCAGCTGGGTCCCCTTTTGTTGCCCTGCACAAGAGAACGGAGCTGGAAAGCAGATTAGTGGGGTGGGGAGGGAATGGAGATTTTGCAGTATCCTTTCCCCTGCCACACCCACCATGCCACACCATGCCCATCAAGCGATGCCCACAGAACCAATAGTAAAAGAATTTGAATACCACTGACAAGAAGTATCTTCTCTCTTTGCTGGCATCATGTGATAAATAGAAGAAGTCAATTAAGAGCAGGGGCCAACCTCTTTGATACAGCAATTAATAAGACAATCATAGCATTTAATAATGGAATGATAATATCATCCATAAACTGTTCTTGCTCATTGCTCTTTCACATTGCCAAAATGACTTCCAACTCTGCAGTTGTTGGAAAGCATCAGTTTGACACTACATAATAGTATGGAAAATGTTGGGTCCTGTTTGATTTTGCCTACACATTCACCCAAATCCAGCTAAAAATTCACAATCTGCATAATTATATAGATAAATTTGGGGTTTTTTCCTTCACAGAGCACAATGGATTTTCTAGATCACAAGAAAGAAATTTCGGCAGACATCAGGTCCACAATTGTGGAAAAGATATCACTATTGTGGAAAAGTTAAATAACGTCTGGTTCATTGACATTGCAATACCAGGTGATGCATGAATTAAAGAGAAACAACTAAAAAAAATAACAAAATACTGCAATCTGCAAATTGAAGTTGAGCAATTGTGAAGAAAGAAATCAGTGGTTGTACTAATAGTAATAGAGCCCTTGAAGCCCAAAGGGCTGCCTAGATATATGGAGATTTTGAACTTATTAGATCTGAATATCCTGACTTCGCAAAAAATACACCTTATCCGGACTGCTTATTTACTCAGATGTTACCTTAACAGCTCTTATGTCCTTGGTTAGGATTTGAACTATTAAGTTTTCCCCAGTCCCAGACTGTGAATTGAATTTTACGTCAACAACAACAAAAATAATACCATAAGAAAGACAAAGAAATCCAGATAGTGGATGTGGAGACAGCAGAAGAGAAGAGAAAAAACTGGAGAAGATAACAAAATACAAACCTACAAATAAAAATAGAATGACTGTGTTCTGATCAAGGCCTCCTGAGACAGTAACAATCACACACTGTTCCCAAAACCCTTTTGTTTTATTTCAACGGCTGTGAATTATATGCATTCACAGCCTGTAATGAGCCCCAAACAGTTCAACAGAAGTCTGGCACAGTCTTTTGGGATCTCCCTTGAAATATTGCCAAGGACTAAATTGCCAATTAGCTGTACAAGACCAAATGGAGCACAAAGTCAACATGGAGCTTCAGAGTTTAAACTGACCAGAGTGAACTAAGTTGCTTCCTGCAAAGGCTCATGTCCCTTTGCTCCTCCTTTATGTCTTATGGGAGGGGCCAATATATCCAAGCCTTACTCCAAGTCACCCCTTTTGTCTTAACTATTCTTGCCTTCTGACAGCTCTGCACAAGTGCGCATTAGGAACCGGCTCCCCCTGTTCCTCTGCATCATTGATGACAGATTCTGGAGGCTCCGGAGTCTACATTACTCTCAGATGGCCCTGGCCCCATCTGTGTATTGGATGCAGATCCCTTGTCCGAGCCCTCCCCAGACTCCAGAACTGGCCCATGTTCCTCCCCACTGTCCAACTCTGCTGCCAGCTCTGCAGGTCGTCGGCGGACCATAACAGACTGTGGCAAAGGCAAGCAAGTATAGAAATAGGTGCCTTGGGTGCAATCCCAAAACAAATGGAGCATCACTTGAATGCCATAGGCATTGACAAATTCTCCACCAGTCAATTGCAGAAGTCAGCTTTACTGGGGACAGCTTTCATCCTGCGACGATATCTGTAACACCATCAAACATCCAGATCTGCCTATCCCAGGTCCTTGGTAAGGACTCAATAGCTAGACAAAAATGCAAAATCCAGTCTGAACATCTGGCTGACTGTGTGATGATCAATAATAATAAATAATAATAATATAAATAAAGCAAATTGAAATTGAGCCATTATGGAAGAGGAAATCAGTTTCTGTACCAATAGTATTAGGAACCTGTGGAGCAATACCCAAAAGGCTGCCTACGTACATGGAGATTTTGAACTTATTAGACCTGAATATCTTGACTTTACAAAAAGTCATCTTACTCGGAACTGCCTATATACTCAGATGCTACCTTAACACCTCTTAGGTTAGGACTTGAACTGTTAAGTTTTTACTAGTTCCAAGTCTGTAAATCAAATTGAAGATTTTTGTTGTTGTTGTTGATGATGATGATGACGACAATGATGATACAATGATGTCAAATTACACAAAAAAAGTTAAGTTGAAGCCTAAAAAAGAATTTATTCCAAGGCGCTGAAACAAGGCACTTTCTGAGGACTTAAAACTTGAGATCTCTGGCTCTGTAAATATTAATGAGATTCTAGACAAAATCTGGCAACTCCTACTATGGTTCCACTTATTAATTAACTAAACAATCCCTGTCTTTGGAGGACTGCCTTAATTAACTGCAATGCAATCTGTGGCAACACATCCATATCTTGCCCTGAATTATAGCTTGAGATCCACATTGTTTTTCTAAGAGAGCATATAGCATTCTAAGAAAGCAGTTGCATTGGGACCAGGTTAAAAGGCATTTCCATGACTAACTGCATATTTAAAATGCAGCTATGATAGCAGTGAGAAAATAGTCCAAATTCAAATATTTTATCTATGAAATGGTTAAACCCAAAGGTTTATTCTGGCAAGCTTTGTTTTTGACAAATCTACACTGGCTTCTGATAATTATGACAATGTATTTGAAGTATATTGCAAAATTGCTTTGCAATCAAATCTAAAAATATATCAAGTACTGATGTCAAATTATGTATGTACTCTTTCCAAGTAAGTTCTTCTTTTTGCTTTCTATCTAAGTTCCTATCTGTTTTCCGATCTTCATCAAACTTTTGGGCTTTTATTGTTCTTCACTGTTTTTTTCTAAATTCCAAGAACAGCTAGCAATTGGGATTTTAGCCTTCCCTTGTTAGGAATTCTTACCCATCTTATGTCCTTTTTCCTCTTAGTATATTCTGCCATGGTATCTTATTCTGAATTTATTAAAATATACTTCCTTGGAATTTAACTTCCGCATACAATGACACCCAGCTTTAGTTTCTCTTAAAACTCAATAATTCTGGGATAGGGTCGCTTTTCCCAGTGTTCTTGTTACAATCACTTCTGTAACAAATTCTTCATTGTTGTTAGTGTTCAGTGAAGGACAACAGATTGAATGTTGAGTCATTCCACCCTCTAAAGTAGAAAAATACTAGCAAGAAAATTGAGGGTTTACTGGGAAAAAATATTGTCACTTGTGAACAAACCTTTTCACCAAGAATGGCTGATTGGATTTGTCATTTTAAAAAAAATCAGTATTGGGGAGATCATACGGGGAGATAGAGAGAGAGACAGACAGGTGGATGGTCAGAGGGAGGGAGGAGAAAGAGATAGACTGATGGATGGATAAACAGACAGACTGGTATACATATTGAAATCACTGGTGAACTGGCTGCTATGGTAAATAATCATTGTTCTATATTTCTCTGGGGAATAAGACTCATTCTAATTTTTAAGTAAACAGATTACTGCATGCAAATATTTACAGAGCTGTACAAATGTTATGTTCTGTTCAAAAAGTATATTATACTGCAGATGTGCTGAACACACAACCCATGCTGCAGATCATAAGCTATCAGGCATATTTTTGAGAGCAGCAACCACATTACAAAATCAAGCATGAGTCGCACAAGGAGAGAAGTGTGGACTATGGATAACCATGTCATTTTTTAGGGGCCTAGGAGAAAGAAACATGTACAGGTATAGAAGTGTCTGATTAGTCAATATGTCAATACAGGCAGTCCTCAAATTATGACTGGTCGCTTAATGACTATTCAAAGTTACTACCAACCCAGGGGTGGTATTCAGCAGGTTCTGACCAGTTCTGGAGAATCAGTAGTGGAAATTTTGTGTAGTTTGGAGAACCAGCAAATACTACCTCTGACTGGCTGGCCCTGCCCCCATCTATTTTCTGCCTCCCAAATCCCAGCTGATTGGCTGGGTCTTCTTTTGTTGCCCTGCACAGGAGAACGGAGCTGGGAAAGCAGGTTAATGAGGTGGGGAGAGAATGGGGATTTTGCAGTAACTTTCCCCCAGGAGTGGGGAGGGAATGGGGATTTTGCAGTTCCCTTGCCACGCCCACCAAGCCAGGCCCCCAGAACCGGTAGTTGAATTCTACTGTATAGTGCAATATAAATGCAATATCAGGGGTTTTCAATTCAGTGTATAGAATATGAAGGATGTATGTTTGTGTTTATTTTCATAATCATAATGTACACTGAAGATATTTAATTTCATTGTACAAGGTGCAATGACAATAAAGTAAATTAAACTAAACTAAAAAAAAATTGAATCCCATCACTGCACCAACATCAAAAGGGGAACAAATCTAAAATGGGGACTTATGATCTGAATTCAAAGTTTTGACAATTGGGCCCTTTCCTCAGTAATGTGACTGAACTTCGAATGCTTGACAATATGGCCACATTTATAATGGTTTGCAGCACCTTACGTTCACATGACCGCATTTTATGGTATGTTTTGCTGAATATTAGCACTTATTACTGGTTTTCAGCAAAACGATGCCCATAGCAAACCACTGCTTTGTTTAACTGTGGGATTATACCAAAAAAAGTCATAAAATCATGTTGTTCGCATGACTGATTCATTTTACGTTTGTTACCATATATAAGAGTATACAATAAGTTTCTATTGCACTCATATGTCCAGGACTTCTTGCATGTTTAACAACTTCTGGCTAAATTCAGGTGAATCCTTCATACATAATGATGATTCTTGACTCTTGAGGAATGTATCTTTTTCTTTTTTATGTACACTGAGAGCATTTGCACCAAACAAATTCCTTATGTGTCCAATCACACTTGGCCAATAAAGAATTCTATTCTATTCTATTCTATTCTATTCTATTCTATTCTATTCTATTCTATTCTATTCTATTCTATTCTATTCTATTCTACTCTACTCTATTCTAATGGTTCTCCAGTTCATAATGAGTGGCTACATAAATTTGTGTAATGGAGAGATGGAGGGGGGAGAGAGATACCTTTATCAAGCATGCTATCTGTGTGATACCAAAATACTGCTTGTGCAAGCATTTTTAAGTTTCTTAAGTATGTGGGCTCTGTTACATTCCCTGAGGATTCTTTCTATCGAAACAAAATTAATATTTTAGAGAAGATGCCTAGTTTAAATGCTGTATAGTAAATCATGTAACTCCTGCTTATTCTGCACATGAGCATAACTCATTTATTCTCCAGAATTCCATCTCCCTTCGCTGACAGTTCCCTAGCTAAGATTGTGGTGCTTTTTTAATTGGATATGACTGACAGACAAGCAGACACATATACACACACAGAGGACAGTCACTTATGATGTATGCATTTGGTGCTTCACTACCTGATTCAAAAGAAAGGAGGAAGAGGGGGAGGAAGAGGAGGAGGAGGAGGAGGATGTTACTATAAACTGGAATAATTCATACAATCTATTGTGAAAAATACATCTGAAAACCAATATTGTAAAGTAATTCTCCAATCAAATAATAACATGTACATAAATGTGCTCGTTGGCAAACCCATGTACATTAAACAGAAGTGCTTGTACCATTTATCAAATGATTTGTGCAAAAATGTGCATGTACAAAAATGTGTATGTATGCAGAGCTTCAGAGAAAAAAAAAACTAATTTAACTAATATAATGGAACCAGGAAACTGCAACTGACACAAGTATCTTGTGTTCTCCAGCATTAGATCATTGAGTAAGTATCTTACCTTCTACCTATCTTGACTAGAGTTAGGGTGTTGTGTAGAACTTAAATGTACAGATGTTCAGGGCAAAGCAGCCCAACTAGGAATCTCAGCATGGCAGTAGTAGACACCTGGGACTTTAAATTGATCATAAACCTGAAGCAGAGAATAGCAAAAGAGCAAGGGCTTCATTTTTGTTCCACTTAGGACACTTGCTTGGATTATAAATTGATGAGCAACAACTAAACAGGTGTGACAATAGCAGCTGTAGTGTTATTGATCTAGCAGTCTAGAGTGCAATTCTCATTAGTTGTCTTTTTTTTTTCTCTCCTCCCTCTCATTCATCTTCCTTGTTTTGTACACAACTCCATGTTAGGGGATAGTGATGATTTCAAAATAAAGTGTATTGCTCCAAAAAGTTAACAGCCAGAAGTGATGAGCAATCACAAATATAGCATATTACCCAAACTGAAAGAGGAAAAAAAAAGTCCAACACAATTAATTTGCTTACCACATATAGATGACCACCAGATCTGAAAAGAAAACCTTTTGCAAGAATAGTGTTCGAGTCACCTATTTCTGTTGCTGATAGCAACTGGGATTTAAAAACCCATGTTGGTATATGTCTTTTATCAGTATTCTGTGACTGGTCAAACCATTATGGTGCTTAGTTTGCATAGAACCTTCTATGTTACAGCCATTTAGCAAGATGCCTACACCATGGTCGCAGCATTCCAAATGTGTTCACAGAATTGAAAACACTTGACAGATTTTCTTTAAATGCTGTTGTGGTCCGCCAGCAGCCTACAGAGACGGCAGCAGAATTGGACAGTGGGGAAGAACATGGGCCAGTCCGGGAGTTCGGGGAGGATTCGGACAAGGGTCCTGCATCCGATACAGAGATGGGGCTAAGGTCATCTGGGAGTTATGTGCTGACTCCAGGGCCTCCAGAATCTGACAGCAGGAGGCGGAGGAACAGGGGGAGCCTGTTCCTAGTGTGTGTGTGCGCAGAGCTGCCAGAAGGCAAGAACAGTTAAGACAAAAGGGGCGATTCGGGAGTAAGGCTTGGAGGTGATTGATCCTCCCATAAGATATAAAGGAAGTGCAAAGGGACAGGAACCTTTGCAGGAAGCAATGTAGTTTGTTCTGTTTGGATTAAACCTTGAAGCTCTGTGTGGACTTTGTACTTTGTTTGGTTTTTTTTATAGTTAATTTGGCACATTAGTTGTTGGCAGCAATTCAAAGGAGATAAAGGTGGGTGCTTATCTCAAGAGACTGTTTGAATTGCTTGGATTAAGTGTATGCTTAATTACGGTCTCAGGAAGCCTTGGTCAGAACAAATGCTATCTACAGCATTTTATAGCCTATCATATATATTATTTATTCTTTATTCTCACTACCATGTATATGAGACATAGCAGGGATGGATGGGGATTTTAAGATGATGTAGATTTTCTTTTCACCAATCACATGTCATTCCACGTTAATCTAATCACATCTTCAATCCATCCAGCATATATAGGATTGTGTGACACTTTTCTAAGCAAGTTGCATGCAGCCCTTTCAAGAAATTAAATCCAGCAATCCAAGCTATTTCAATCTAACAGATTACATGAATATTACATTCAACAGTCAGTTTGTTTTACAGCAATCTTGTGCAATGGCTCAAATTAGTTGACAGTCTGCCCTGCTGGGATTCTTCTAATGTAATTTTAATGCTGGCATTTGTTTGTGCGCTATATTAAAATGGCATTGTTTCATTATTCTCCCTTATAAATTTTATGTGACTTGCTGATAGCTCCCTTCTGACTTTTCCAGATGGGCTCAGAGAATGGCTGACATTAAAAAAAATGCTTCATCAATAGATGGAAGATGTCTGGGCTTGTCTTGGTGTCCTGCATGAAAGTGGATCCTCCAGTTACACTGAACTGTGGTGCCATAAATTTGAATTTAGTCTTCTCCATTACTCTTAGAGATAACCATTGAGGCTTGGGCTATTGAAAGATGCAAAGGATTTATGATTTAATTATATTTTGTCTAGAAATTTCCCCCTGTTCTCCATTTCCAGATATAGGGGCATCCTAAAACAGCTGAAAATAACATTGCTGCTCATGGTAAATTTGAACTCTTTCCTCTCCTAGGTTGGATGGGAATGTGAGTGCCCAGAGTATCCATGGCAAGGTGTCAAACTCAAAGCCCAGGGGACAGATCTGGTCCCCAGGGTGCTTCCATCTGGCCCCCTGGGCACCCTGGATACAGCAAAGGACAGGCCTGCGGTGCCTCTGCCAGCAAAAATGGAGCTCGGGAGGGCCTTTGCCATTTTCACTGGTAGAGGGTTGCAGCAAGTCATTGCAGCTGAAAACAGAGCTCTGGAGCCCATTTTCGTTGGCAGACAGCTCGGGCCACTACAGGCACCCCTGACACAAGCGATGTCAAGCTGGCCATGCCCACCCTGACCACTCCCACCCAGTCCCTTGAGGTCAAACACAACCCTGATGCATTCCTCAATGAAATTGAGTTTGACACCCCTGATCTATGGAATGTTCCGAACAGGTAGACACACAACCAACTATGAAACTGCTGGATCTTGATGTACCTGAACCATTAAAGAATCTGAACTAAATACAGGAAGGTTA
The DNA here is from genome assembly GCA_023653725.1 of Bungarus multicinctus. Classification (NCBI taxonomy): domain Eukaryota; kingdom Metazoa; phylum Chordata; class Lepidosauria; order Squamata; family Elapidae; genus Bungarus; species Bungarus multicinctus. The sequence continues at coordinate 16,955,809 of CM042849.1, read as the reverse complement.
GGAAGCCTGAAAGGCATCAAGAGATATGTAGAGGGATACCTAGTCCTTGTGAGAGCAATGTTGCCTGCTTCTATACTATCATTCAGGGATCTGGATCCTACCATGAAATTTTGAATTTGAATTTTATCCAAAATTCAATTTAATCATATTGGAGTGTCTGCTTGCTTTATTATGAGGTTTACTTTATTTGTTTAGTAAGGGTGACCATGTTGTTGTTGTTTTCTCCAAAGTCAATATATACTCTGAGACCTTGTAAATCCTTCCACTTAACACTCTATTCTTACTGAGTGCTTTGGTGTTATCCAGATATGTTTTGACAATTCACTGAGAGAGAGAAAGCATAGGCAGAGTGGCCTTTTTTCAGTGAGGAACTGCACTTCATTCTTTTTAAACATTCTTACACTTTCTCAGGCTATAACTAGTGACACAGAATACCTGGTTTAATCATCTGGGAGGAAATTTGAGAGCCAATTCATCTCTTTTGCACCATTTAGGGAGAAAACCGCTAGAATGTTGTATTCTAAAAAACTGATTTTTGCACCAAATTTTAGGTGGACCTTGGGGCCATAAAACAAAAGCTGTATTGAATGCATATAAGTAGATTTTAGTAGTATGGGGGTGTGTGGAGAAAAGGAATGGGAGTTAAAAGCCAAATAAAGTTCAATATAAATACAAACTATAAACAATATAAATTACTTATAAATATAAGTAATACATGTGGGGGTAACAAGGTCTGAATTAATGGTAGCTATTCAAGAAAAGGATTTCGTCATTTACAAAAAACAGATTAATGAAAAAAAATTGAACCAGTGAAGATGTTTGTAAAAGGAGACATATTTCATACTGGAGGTTACAAGGAAAATAGATTTTGATATGCCAATATTCTGTTGCTTTTATGCAAATGCACCATATGACCATGCTTGCATAGATATGATCTCCATTGCTACACAATTGCAGAACTGGGGATGAAAAACAAAACATGAGGACACAGATTGTTGGGGGCAATATGCTGATTCTGCAAACTGCTTAGAGAGTGTTGTAAAGCATTATAAAACGGTATCTAATTCTAAATGATAGGCTATGATGTAGACGTTTCAAGTTATACACAATGAGAATATATTATGAAATGTGTTTGAATATTAGTAGCTCGGGTTGGTAGTTAGGCTGCTGGTTTCCCACCCCACTAACCTGCTTTCTCCTGTGTAAGGAAACAAAAGAAGACCCAGCCAATCAGATGGGACTCAGGAGGCAGAGAATAGATGGGGGCGGGGCCAGTCAGAGGTAGTATTTGCCGGTTCTCCAAACTATTCAAAATTTCCGCTGCCAGTTCTCCAGAACTGGTCAGAACCTGCTGAATACCACCTCTCCTCACAGTCCATATCTCAGAATTGTTATTGCTGGGAAAATTTGGAAAAGGAATATAGGTAAGCCTTTGGCTGTTTAAAAACAAAGCTATATATCTAATAAATGACCAGAAGGAAAAGCAGCAACAAAGAAAATCTAATAGATCTATTTAATCTATTCACAGAATAGACAACTGACTGAAAGCAGGATATCAAATTTTTCACTGCTGTCAGTCCAAGTGTTTTACTCTAAATCCATTTGCAGTATAAAAATGGTTAAATTGGTAATATACATATTTGATACATTATAATTAAAAGAGTTAAAATTCAGAAGAAGCTTCTTTGATTCTTCCATTTTCCTATAGTTATTAAAATAAACATTATAGTACTAAATCATTTTTAACACACACACAGAGAAAAATAGATTAAAAAGGCCAACAATATACATTTATCTCAAATTTAAATTCTCAAAGCATCTGTAAGCAAGAATAAACAAATAGGATAATATTCATATGCCGATAGGCCTTCTTCCTGTAACTTATAAAATAAATGAGAAAGATATTATTTGAGTTTTGCTGAAGAGACTATTTAGTATGAATATAACTTGTGCCACAAATGCAAAAATATTTTGTGTATCCAAGATACAGACAAGAGAAGAATGGAGTTAAGTAGGACTCAAGAGACTGAGTATTGCAATTATCCAACACAAGGCAAATAATGAGCATTAATGAAGATAAAACAATGAGCTAGAAAGAAAATTATTCTAAAAGGATATCTTAATGCTTCCTTGTTATAATTTCCCTAATAATATGATTTTTAAAATAGTTTATAATATAAACTGGCATGACATATTAATGCCTTTTAGAGTTAATATAATACCATGGTGCATTTAATTTTACTTGACATTGCAGACAATTCATCATCTACCTGTTGAAATTATTCCCTATAAATTGCTCCATTATCTTCTCTTAAATATTTGGATCTTAAAAGTAAAACTTGCACTCAAAAGAGAACTTTAGACAAAATATCTTCCAAGTCTTAATTAGAGTCACAGCTCATTATCTCTAAAACTCTGTTTCAATGGCACAATTCAGCACAGGCCATGTAGAATTCATATTCATGTGTGATTTTGCTTCATTAACACATAAAACAAGAAGTCTAAACATACCTGGTATTAAAAAATTAGATGAAGGTATTTACTTGCATAATTTCCTTGCAAAAATAATATTTAATTTTAATATTTTTATTAAGGTATTCAAAAATGTTAAAGAAGAAACAGAATGTCCAGCAATGTAAAGTTTGTTCAGGCATTAAACCCAATTAGACCTCTAAATTCCCAAAGTTGGAAGACTGTGCTTTATAAATTCTAAAGAATATATGTGGGTACAATTTTTATGAGCGGAATAAAGCATTTTTCTATTAATTTACTTATAAGATAGCTTTGCAACAGTGTGCACTCAAAATTCCTGTTCTAATTCTTGAATTCCCGAATATATATTGTACAGTTATAAGTAATACCTAATAACAGAATTTATAGTGTGCTTATCATCATAAACAGCTTTACTATCCACTAAAAAATGTAATTATCAAACCTCTCCTGCCAACATTAGACCGGAGATTAAAAGCTGTCAATCTAGAAGCTCTATAGATAATCCTTAATTTACAACCTCAATTGGTAATGAAACTTTTGTTTTAAGTATGTTTATTTTGTTTTTTTTTTATAAAAGATAAAATACAAAGGAGAAAAATAAATAAACTAAACAAAAGGAATACATTCAGACGGTATGAATTCTATATGTTTAATGCAGAGGTAGTATTCAGCAGGTTCTGACCAGTTCTGGAGAACCGGTAGCAGAAATTTTGAGTAGTTCAAAGAACTAGCTAATACCACCTCTGACTGGAGATTTTACAGTATCCTTCCCCTGCCACGCCCACCAAGCCACACCCACAGAACCGATAGTTAAACAGTTTGAATCCTGCACTGATTTAATGTTAAATTTACTTGATATGTGGGTCACCTTTTCTCCTTGGTATTGGAACTTCTGTCGCTAAGAAATGTGATTGTTAAAAAGACTTATATCCAATTTTATGGCATTTTCTGCCAGGATCATTAACCAAAAATGCAATTGTTAAGTACATTCAGCTTTCTGCTATAATTGACTCTAGTTTAGTTTAGTTTATTGTCATTACACCTCGTACAATGAAATCAAACATCATAACCATGACCATGAAAATAAACACACATCCTTCACCCTTCACACATTGAACCGGAAACCCCCAACACCACACCAACACTGCACTATACAGCAGAATTCAAAAGAGCTACTGCCCTGGAATAGAAGCTATTTTTCAGCCTATTTGTCCTTGTTTTTATTATTCTGTACCATCTGCCAAATGGTAATAGTTCAAAAAAAGGGTGCCCAGGATGAGATGGATCTTTGAGGATGTTTTGAACTTTCTTAAGGCAGCGAGAGCTATAAAGCTCTTCCAAAGAAGGGAGTGGGCAACCAATGATCTTCTGGACAATGACATTAACCCTCTGGAGTGCTTTCCTATCTGTCACTGTGCAATTGGCAAACCATACAGAGCTGCAGTATGTTAAAATGCTCTCTATGGTGCAGCGGTAGAAGGTCACCAGCAGTTTTTCATTCAGTAATTGTTTTCTGAGAAGCCTCTGGTAGTATAATCTCTGCTGGGCCCTTTTGACCAGTGCTACAATGTGGGTACCCCAAGTCAGGTCCTCTTTTAGGATAACATCCAGAAACTTAAAACTGGCCACTTGCTCCACTCGGTCTCCATTGATAAGCAAGGGCTTAATATCTGATCTGATCTCTATTTGTTGGAAGGAAGTTAGAGGAAACATGTTAGCTTGTCTCTGTAATCAGAAGTTTCATTCGTGAGGCTAATTTGCAAAGATAAGGTATTGGCAGTTTTGCAATTGTGGTTCTCCTCTCAGCCCCCCGTGTATAAGATGCTCCTCCATTTTTAGGTAAATATTTTTAAGAAAAAAGTATGTTATACACGGAAAAATATGCTAATTCCACATACCCCCCTAAAATGATTTATGGACTGATGAATAATCCTTTAGTTGGATGGATATTTACAGTACATTAAGTGGTAAACCATGATCTAAATTCTGCACATTAAGATTGAAAAAAATCTCATAGTTTAAGCCAGTTTCTCTATATGTTAAGAGTTCAGATGCAGTTGCTTTACTAAAAGGGAAAAAGGGAGGGAATGGGGATTTTACAGTATCCTTCCCATGCCATGCCCACCAAGCCATGCTCATCAAGTCGTGCCACACCCACCAGGCCACACCCACAGAACTTGTAGTAAAAAAATGTAAATCCCACCACTGGGGTGGACTTAAGATAAAGTTGATATATCATATCTTGATAATGTCATACTTCTTGTTAAGAAAAATATGTATAACTTGGGAAAAATTCTAGATCAAGTAATGTTTATAGAAAACTGTACCACATCTGTAACAAAGAGTGCTATCTTATCATTTGCAGCTGATAAATCAACAGGCTCTCTAACTGGAAGAATACAACTTGGTATTGGTGCTTCATGCAATGATAACCAAAACTTTGCAATATTACAATGTACTTTTTTATGGAAGTTGTATGACCAATAACTTTGTTTAAAGAAGATGTTAAAATATTAACTATAATGTTGCTCAATGGATTACATTATATAATGCCATTTATAATATACCCTTCTCAGTCTATATTATCTGATAATATCTGTCTGACGACTGGTATCTTTGGATATTGTGGCACATAAATTAGAATTGTGCTTTCTAATCTCAGATCTAATTAAATACTGAAAAAGCCTGTGATGTACTTCCAACTGAATTTATGAAGTATGTTGTCTACTGGATTACAGATTTGATAAATTTATGCCATTCTCAGTGTTGTCCTCTTGAATATTATTCTCATGTGGATCAGTTTGCCTCTTATGCTTCTTGAGTTTTTGAAACATAATTAATATCTGGGTGTTTCAGCAAAAGCTTAGGGTCTGGAAAATAGGATAGTTGGTTCACATAAATTATATGATTTTTCCTCCAGCACGTTTTTTTTCCTTGTTATTATTGCTGTTCTGTTGTTGTTAGCATGATTTCTTTTTAACTAATGAAGTATGTGAGCTGCTCAAAGGCATCTGTTGATTGGAGAAACAAATAAATAATTAAATTGTTGCTGAATAGGTTAATTTGATAGAATGATATAAGACAAGACTGTCAAACTCCCAGCCCACGGGCTGGATGGGTCATGCACTGGCCATGCCCATTTTAGCAAAGGTGGGGAAAGTCCCGATACATCATGTGATGCTATTAATTGATACCCCTGGTATAGGATGAGAGGCATTAATAGTACTTAGCACCTTTGATTGCCTATGTAATTATTAAAATTCTTATTTCCCTGAGAAAATCTAACATAAAAATAACAGCAGATTCACCCTTGTGCTTTCTAAAAATCCTTCATGAATTTTATATATTTATTTATTAGTCAATTGCTTACAAGATAATAGGTATAAGTAAAACATACATGGATACATATAAGAAAAATAAAATATAAAAGAAACAATAGGACAGGGATGGTAGGCACGTTGGTGCGCTTATGCATGTCCCATACAGACCTCTTAGGAAAGGGGTGAGGTCAATAGTAGACAGTCTAAGGTTAAAGTTTTTGGGGTTTGGGGAAGAAACCACAGAGTCAGAGAGTATTCCAGACATTGACCACTCTTGCTGAAGTCATATTTCCTTTTTTTTTTTTTTGCTGGTTCGAAGTCAAGAAAGAGAAAAACCACTATCCATTTACTTTCATCCAACTTAAACTATCCCAGGTGAGCAGAATAAAGGGAAAAGGGAACAATGGCAATTATTTCTTTTAGCTCCATTAAGTCCTTGGAGATCAATATTTTCTTCCTCCATCTTTAAAATGGAGATGAAAAGAAGTCATCTTAGTAACAAAGTTATTCAGAATTTGATTGGGCTCTTTTAAATTTGACCACAGGGAGATATTATAGAAAAAAAACATGCTATGAACAGGATATTTTAAATAGATGCAACTATATTTAAACATACAGTATATACCAATACCATATCTTTTTTTTCTCCTGAAGGAACTTGCAAAATGAAAAAGAAGTTATTGTAAGAATTGAATTTGGAGAAAATAAAACTGGAAAGAAAATGTGGCGAGGATGCATATTGGCTCCATATTTGTTTTAACATACAGCAAATATATAGAGGCCTAGGAAAGTTCATAGATAGAATCAAAATGGGAGGCTGGAACACTAATAATCTGAGATATGAAAACTGAAGCTACTGACAGTCAAAACTAAAGTTTGTATGAAATCTTATTTAACTAAAAAAATGGAAAGTGAAATATCTGAATTAATTAAAAAGACAAAAGTAATGTCAGTAGCATGCTTAGTGAATTTGGTGGAAAAGCAAGAAGCTAAAGCAGCAGACAGCTATTTTTTCCCCCTTGGGCTCAAGAATAGAGATAATAAAGGAGAAAAGAATTTATCCTAGAGAAATGACAATGACAAATCTACATACAATAATTATAAGGATATTCTTATTATACCCTTATAATGAGTTGTGTGCCAGTTAACCCATTCCTGGATTGACTGCCCTTCTCACAATCACCCCCATCATGGTCACTTCCCATTGTAGAAAGTTAGCACCCACCCCTCTCCTAGAAGAATGAAATGTTCTAGGAAATATTAAAAAGGCAGAATATTATACCTCCCTGGATAAGAAAAGGAGAAACATGTTTTTTAAAGACAAAGCAGCTTCCTGTAGCTCCCTGTCCCTACCCCCTTTCAGCTCCAGGGTGATGGGTTTAAGACATTGCTCTCAGGACATGATAGGATTAGCCCTCTACCCATCTCACCACATGGCACCTGGGGAGATTACATCACCCAGCAAGGTTCAACCAAGCTTGGTACTCAAGACAATCTACAAAAGTCACCCCTGCATGGCCCCATGGGAGTCTGACAACCAATCAAGAAACATTTCTTGCCACAGGAACAGGAAGCAAGTTCAAAACCCAACAAGAGTATAAATATATCTCACTCTCCACTCTACGTGGTCAGCTACCCAGAATCACACGTGCTTGGTGGTTCTGCTTCACCATTAAACCATCTTTCCAATCAGCCTCCATGTTTCCAGTGTTTTTCTTCCCACTTGGAACTGAAATCAGATGGACATTTCTTCCAACACCATGTAGACTACTGTAATGTGCTCCACATGGAACTACTCTTGAAGACTATCCATAAGCTTCAATGGGTTCAGGGTGCAGCAACCTGAACAATTTTGTGCATGTCTAGGTTTCTGCATGTGTCACCTCTTTTGCAGGAACTGCACTGGCTGCTAATCTGTTTTTAGGCACTATTTAAAGTGCTAGTTATCACCTTTAAAGCCCTACAAAGCTTGGGACCAGGCTATTTGAAGGACTGCCTCTCCTCCATTATATCCACTGGCCCATTTGAATGAAAAAGAAGCATATTGCAGGTCTCATCTATTAGGATGTACATCTAATAAAGGGGAATATTTATAGCTCAGGGTGGAATGAAGGGTCCTTGGTGCTCTCTGTTATTATTTTTTTTTCTCTTGCAGACATTTCATTACCCAAACTAGGTAACATCATCAGTGCTAGTTTGGGATGTACTGTACACCTGGTGAGACCACAACAAAAGGGGCTTTTCGGTGGTGACCTCTTCTCAGTGGAACCTCACTATCCCATGGGTCCGATAGCCACCCCCCCACATCTTGTTGCTTTCTTTCTGAAAGGCACTGAACTGAAGATGTGGCTTTGTCCTTATTCCTATTAAAACAAGATAGAAAAGAAATATAGGCAAACATAGAACTATGCTTGGGTCCCTCCCCCCCCTTCCTATAAGACCTGGAACAAAACAATTAACATGCTTATCATACTGTTTCCAAGCCAGGTCTTAGGCATGTTGGCAAAAGGCAAGCAAGTAGCAAAAGGGACAGGAAAAAGCAAAAATCAGAATACTGTTTTAGTCAAACCAATTATAGTTTTGGCTAAATCACAAGATTTTCTATAATAGTCTATGGATTCTCCAAAGACAATTACAATCTACTGTGCTGCCTGCGTGGAAACTCAATAATTGCACTCAATCTAGTGCCAAACTTAATGTATCCTTTAAATCACAGTTGCAGGCTCCAATTTGACATTTTATCTTGATGTACAGCTTCCAAAAAATCAGTTGGGGGTGTGATAATCTAATAAACATAAATGTTAAGATATAAGAATGACTTCTCACATTGATCGATTGTAAGATGTTTTATTGCAAAGGAAAGTTTCACTCATTATTCATATGAGTGAATAAAGCATTTAGATTTATTATTATTATTTACTTATTATTTGATTAGTCATAAATTAAATAGGGTATTTAAATATATTTAACAAGGACAAACTGCTTTAGATGTTCTTGATCTTGTTGACCTGAAAGTGGGTGGCTCACTTAACTGTTTCTATTAATCTTTGGTTGAATGCAAACATGTTCGTTCTTAAAATCTTGCAACTCAAAACAAGGTATCATATCCACCACAATATTTTTGAGGGAATGGAGTTACAATCATTGACCTATTCCTCTCACATATGTTGAAAATACTGTTCAAGATGGTCACTATAATTATACATATGAAATACTTTTCTGTGAGATAGTGTCATAATTATGGTATGCAATCCATAGATGTGCTGAACAGAGAGTTGATGTTTCAATCATCACATGAATAATATGAAACAGGTAGTCCTTGACTTATGACTACAATTGAGCCCCAATTTTTGTTGCTAAGCAAGATAGTTGTTAAATGAATTTTGCCACATTTTACCACTTTTCCTGCCACAGTCGTTAAATGAATCACTGCAGTTGTTAAGTTAGTAACATGATTGTTAAGTAAATCTGCCTTCCCCATTGATTTTGTTTGTCAAAAGGTTGCAAAAAGTGATCACATGACCCCAGGACACTGCAATCTTCATAAATACGAGTTAGTTGCTAAGTGTCTGAATTTTTATCACATGACATTACTCTGGTAAGTGTGAAAAATGATTATAAGTCACTTTTTGCAGTGCTGTTGTGACTTAAAATGGTCACTTATAAGTCAATGACTAACTCTACAACATGAATGAATAAAGTATAATAGATATTTCTCATATTTGTGACTTAAAACCAATTTAATTGGAATAAAAGAAGCCCTTTCTCCATACCCAATAAATTTTACATGGGAATAGAGATATCTAGGTTTCCTAAACAAAATCCCAAAGGTAAAACAGATAGATAAATATTCAGTATGAATTGGAATATTTACAATTAAGTTAGACTCTTACAGTCAATAATGGTTCACAATATGCCAGTAAGGATTTAAAAGCTATTTGTTGTGTGTTCCCAAGAACAATGCCCTTAACTATATTCATAAATATTTTTGTTTCTATCTATTAACAAATAGTTTTTTTGTGAAGAGTGAATCAACAATTCTTTCCTTATCTAGAAAAAAAATTGAATTGAAACAAAAGGGAGAGTTGCACTTGGAAAACAGACAGGTTGTTGAAAGACTCTAGATATAAGATTTGTCCTCATCTCTACATGTCACTACTTAATTTTCACATATTGATCCCTCTTGGTGACCAATGCAAAATTGAAGCATCAATTCCAAAAATACCTCCATGTTTGTATCTGCACTGAGCCAATGTACTTTGAGACTTCAATAATAGACTAATAAAAAAAGTGTCTGATGGACTGCAAAAGGTATTGGCACTACATCAACAAATTACATAAATCAAATATTGAGTAATGGGCACTTTCCAGCTAAATGCTGTTATAAATAAAGGTATGGTCTTATCGGATGGAGGTCTTCTGCCTGTCAGCTGCTGATAAAGATTCATTCTGTAAATCACTGTAATTTCCTCTTAGCTGCCAGGAAGAAGATTTAATATGGTGATAAAGAAAATGGATGAAAAAAGTGTGTTTTGCTTTCTAAATGACTTGTATATTTTTATATACTTATTCCGAAGTAGCGTTTATAAAAGTTTATGTTCATATAATGCCATTAATTCATTCAAACAGATGATATCCTTTCTGACAGTCTAACAGAGACTCAGCTCTTGGATTTTGACAGACAAATGCAGTACCATACAATACATTTTCATATCAAGAAGGCATCTCAATATATGCAGTGCATACAGTACATATGCATAGACGGACACATGTATTTCTGAGTTGATGGGACGTAGGCAAAAGTATGTTGGCTTGCAAAGAAATTTCTAAATTTCTTCTGGCTTGCACAGAATTTTTTGAGCATCCTTGGGTTAAACTGAGCTTTAATAATGCTTGTAGGTTTTTTGACCAAAATATATCAAAACTCACTGGTATGGTCTTCAGTGTTCGCAGAGAATGCTGAACATGACATACAGTAGGTATGACTAAAACTGATAGTCAATCTCGTCTCACTATTATTGAGAATGCTGTAACTTCAATTATGTTGTACCCAAGGCTGGGCTGCTGGAGGTTCACAGGGATTCAGGAGAGCCCCTAGTTAAGATTCTGTGCAGTTTGGAGAACCTCCAAATCCCACTCCTGGCTGGCCCCGCCCATCCCATTCCACCCCTCCCAGGAATCCCCACGCAACCCATTTTGGATGCAGATAAGTGCAGGGTGTGTGCAGAGGATCGGAGAAGGTGAAAAATGGGCCTCAGGGAGGCCAGAAATGGGCCTATTCGGGCTTCCAGAGAGCCTCTGGAGCCTAGGGAGGCCAACCCCCTCCCCCGCCGTGGTGCTGGAGGCTGACTAAGCTATGATCACCATGACCACGCCCACCAAGCAACCAGACAGAGAACCATTTGCTAAAAATTTTGAAGCCCACCCCTGGTTGTACCTTCAATTGGCTAACATAAGTACTATGGATTTGCATAATTGGAGGGAGACTGATCTTGAAATGGCATATTTCCTTGAGGAATTTGAAAGACCAGCGTAGCCTGGGAATACATAAGAGATAGTGTAATGGATCCAAGAATCTCCCTTTCTGATTATTCCTGGGAAATTTTACAAAAGCAATCTTAATGTATGTAAATGTTAATGTATGTAAAAGATCTTTCATCTGAAACTGGTACATAGTATCAGGCTCTTTAGGGGACTGCGTAATAGAGAGAGGTCAACCACATGCAATCAACAGGGATTTGGTCAGGACTGTAATAGATAGGTACAGTGTAACTAGGCAGTTCTTGAAGGGCCGTTAGAGTAATGAGCATATATGTGACTGTATGTTACATGCAGGGATGGACTTCAAAAATATTAGCAATGGGTTCTCTGCCCAGTTGCTGGATGGCATGGCCAGGGTGGGCATGGCCTAATCAGTCTCCTATACCATGGGGGGGGGCATTTTTGCCATTCCCGGGCTCCGGGGGCTTTCTTTGAGCCTTCAGGAAGGTGAAAATGGTGTACCTGGATTCCGGAGGCTCTTTGGAAGCCAGAAACAGCCCATTTCCGGCCTTCCCAAACTTCCAGGAGGCTTATTTTTCACCCTCCCCAAGCCTCCACATGTATCCTGCACTTACCTGCATCCAAAACAGGCCATGTGAGGACTCCTGGGAGGGGAGGGGTGAGGTGAGCGGGCCAGCCAGGAGTGGAATTTGGGGATTCTCCAAACTGCACAGAATCTTAGCTAGGGGCTCTCCCGAACCCTTGTGAACCCCAGCAGCCCACCACTGGTTACATGTAAATATATTGGATAACATGTTTTAGAGCAGAATCAAAGGATGTTGACAGTCAGAGATGCTACAGATATGTCTTGGATTTAATTAATGGTTATTTATCATTCTCGTTTTTCACACATAAGTGGAAAGCAATTTCCTCTGAAACCAAAATAAAATTAGTAATGGCTAAGTAATAATGTATGAAATGAATTTATGTTCATGTTTGTTCATATTACTTTTTTTTTTAAATGTCCCCTGGCCCAAATTATACTATATTACATTTATGCATTCCCGGAACTTCTGCTTTTCCATTTGCTTTCAGAGTACTGTTAGAAAGAAAAAGGTATTTCCTGCTTAGCAGGCTCACAGCTTCAAAATCAAACTTGTTAAATGAAAGCTTTTTTTTTAAAAAAAAAAAATGAAGTTGCTTAAGAGAAACAGCAAAGATTAAAGAGTTGTGATTTTATTGTTTTGAAAAAGAACACACACATTTCATATTATATTTTCTAGCTTCGAGATAGGATCAACATTTTGGATGTACTAAAGTAACACTCGTAATTGCTAAAGGTAAACATTGTTTTTTTCCCCTCCAACAGCTCCAATTTTACAGAAATTAATTTAAAAAAACAGAGAATTTTTATGAGCAAATATTCTCCAGGGGACACACTATGGGCTGTCATAATCATATTCTCAGCAACTGGAGAATCCTTTTTGACACAGCCTAATAATAGAGAAGGGGAAATAAAATGCACAGCTAAAATAAAAAACAAGATTTGGGTTATATGTATTAGGGAAATGACAGCAATTTGGGGCTACTGACAATCCCCAATTCAGAAATTTCAGCTATTGTTGCTGCTTACATGATGAAAACATTCCATGCCAATGTGGCTAGTTAACTCTTCATTCACCTACTGCATACACACATATACATTTGAAACTTATTGAGTTGGTTTTAATGTAACATATTGTTTCCATCTAGAAAGCAAGTGCTAATGATACATTACTATTTTGTGCCCAACACATCTCTTGTGTTGGCCCTCTCAACTAAATCAGAACAGGAAACAGGACCAAATGAACTAGTTCTACTGTACTGTAGAGCTATACTAACATAATCTTGCAAGATTAAAAAGAAAATTTCCTGCCGCCATTTTGACTGTTTGATCCATTAAGGTGGGTCCTTCCTAAGTGTCTATCTCTGATTGTTAGGTCCAGGGGTTGGGCTTCAAAAATTTTAGCAAAGGGTTGTCTGCCCAGTTGCTGGGTGAACATGGCCAGGCTGGGCGTGGCCTAGTAGGCCTCCTGTACCACAGCCGGGGAGGGTGTTTTTGCCCTCCCTGGGCTATGGAGGCTTTCCTCAAACCTGCGGGAGGGCAAAAATGGCCTCCCTGGGCTCCAAAGGCTCTCTGGAAGCTGGAAAGGGTCAATTTCTGGACTTCCCAAACTTCCGGGAGGCCCATTTCTTTGTCCTCCCCGAGCCTCCATGTGTACTCTGCACTTACCTGCATCCAAAAAAGGCCGTGTGGGGACTCCTTGGAGAAGTAGGGGGCCAGCCAGGAGTGGCATTTGGGGGTTCTCCAAACTGCACAGAATCTTAGCTAGGGGGTCTCCCAAACCCCTGCGAACCCTCAGCAGCCCACCCCCGGTTAGGTCATTGGGGGCTCCTGCCTGTTTTGTCTGATTGTTTCCTAGGAGCATCGCTTCCCCTCATTCCCCAAAAACACATCCATACATTCCGTTACAACTAGCCAAGGAAGGCTGTTCATTGTTGAATACAATGGAGAATATTGCAATTGCACTGTAAGGTAACCCCAAATTATGGTTTATTATTATGAAAACAACCTTCAGCCAAAATTTTATCTTTCTTTTTCTGTCCCTTCACTTATCTAGCAGCATAAGATCACACATTTTTTTTACATCTTTACAGAAACTATGACTTTACATAAACTGTAGCGACAGAGCCCTAAATTCAGTTTAATCCTATGTTCATTGAACCATTCCAGCTTCATAAATTATTATTTGAAGTTGCAACATGCCAGCTTCATAAATTATCTGAAAATATTGGAGACTGACTGCAGTCTGTCCAGGTTGGGAAAGATGATAAAGCAGTTAATGTAAAATGCCTGATTTTAAATTAAAAACAGAACAAAAGCTCCCAAATCCACAAAAGCTGTGGCTCCTCTCGATATGATCAATACGGCTTGACATTAGATGTTCAAATTAGTCTGTTTTCCTATCATTGATTTCTCCACTGGTCATTTTTCTCATGTCAAAAGAGAATTACATACACTCCTAACCACATTACCTCAGATAGAAGTGAAAACATATGTATATCTTCTTCTTCCCTCCCCCCACAAAAAATGTTTTCAAAATATATTTCATCAGCTGTTTCTCATACTTTTATGTGAAAATAAGTTTAGGAGATCAGGCTTTGATTAAGTTACTACAAATATTTTTTTTAAATATATTTTTTCATTAAGTATATTTTTTTTCTAGTATTTACATTATCTGCTATTCAACCTAATTACTAAAAATAATAGAGAAAAAGAGTAAGTTACAGTAGACTAGCTCTAATTAAACTGATTAAAATCAAATTCATTAACAATAGTACAAGCGATTCCCAGAATCTTCTAATTTGCAAACCCATCTAAAATACCATGCACTGTTTTTGATACATGATTGCTTCCTCATTACAGATAGCAGAAATAAATTAAAGTATTAATATCAATGCAAGTAAGAGATAAACAACACAAAAAAGCTTTTAGTATACTATTCCCTGTCCTCTGCCACTTTGAAAGCACAGTGAAACAGTAGATACTTTTAAATTCATATCATGGCCAGTAATAAGAGATATTTAGAAATTTATGTCACCTGTGAGGATAGAAGGAATCGACACACAGAAACTCTACCCAGCCAAAAGAGCTGTTTTGATCATGTTACTTTGGGTAACATATGGTATAATGCAGGGTAGTCTGGCCGAGGTTTCATCAAACTTAATAAAACACAAACTGAATTTAAAAGTAAAACCTTCTTAATGTCACGCTGGGAATTACTTGGATTCCCAGCCAAAACTCATTATACACAGTTCCTCCAAATAAGAGCATGCTTTTCAGTGCTGTCTAATGCTGACAAGAAACAAAAGTCCAATTAAGGCTAACATAAACCAACCCAAAAAACTAGAAAACACCAACCAGAGAACAGAGCTTCAAGAAGGACTCGGAGATTACTGAACTGTTTTGCTTCCTGCAAAGCTCTTCGTCATTGAGGTCTGACTTTTATCCCTTATGGGAGGGGCAATCACTCCCAGCCTTACGCCCCTTCTGCTTCAGCTGCTCTCGCCTTCTAGCAGCTCTGTGCACATGCACACTGGAGTCCTTTGCTTCACTGGAGTCCTTTGCTAGACTCTGAAAGCTCTGAAGGGAGCGCCCCGCTCTTAGATGGTCCTGGCCCCATCCCTGCATTGGATGCAGGACCCTTATCCAAGTCCTTGCAAAATTCCCTGACTGGTTCCCTTTCATCCTCACTGTCCGATTCCTCTGCCATCCACACCGGCTGCCAGCGAACCACAACACAGTGATAATAAGTCAAAAAGTCAAACTTGCATAATCACAGCAGCATTACATGATGTATTGCGACTTTTTTCTCCTTCGCTAAACTGGGCATGGCCAGCGCATGATGCATTTGGGCTGCGGGCCACGAGTTTGGCAGTCGTGGTATAGAGATTAGGTGAGACCATCACTGTGAATTTGTCTTTCATATGACTGGAGTTGGGTATGCCTTTGACTGTCATTACACTTATTTTTGTTACTATGTTTGGCTTAGGTTTCAATCCTATAGAGACTGTCCAGAGTTATAATTAGGAGATGGGCAGCTATATAAATGGATGATTAAACAAACAAACAACTTCATTTGATTCAGTCTCCTAGAAACAAAGTTTTCACTTAGGTACGCTAAACAATGGGCATCGTTGTTGATCTAAACAAGCTATGCAACAGGATTAAACTTAATTCCTGATATAGTAATTCTATTTAATCTGAAATCTTTCTGCTTTAACTTGGAGTGCAAACCAAAATATTTATTTGGAAATATAACTGCCTGCATTTATAAACTGTTGCTGATCTGCCGAATTGGAGAACATTCTCAAGAATAATGCAATAGATGAAGAAAGTGTATAACAACTTTTAGACAAAAAGGTATATGTGGAAGGTGACAATATTGAAAATTGGATGTAATGTAATACAATACTCAATATAATAATGGTTAATGTAACAATTAAAATATAACATTTATAAAAAGAATTGAAATGGATGACTTCTGATAAATATCACTCTTCTAACACGACTACTGCTAATAATTTTCATAAATTTCCAGATTGTTTAACCTTACCTATAGGAGAGGAAAATCCAAAGGGTTCTTTTCTCATTTTTCCAGTTTTATTTCCTATAGCAATTTGTAGAAAAATACCATACATGCAGCAGCATCCACAATACACTACCTCATAATGACTAAATGATAGCACACAGAGGACATAAGTGCTCAAATACCATCCCTACATGTTGTGGCCAGCGGAGCTGGCAGCAAAGTTGGACAGTGAAGAGGTTGGGGAGGAACATGGGTCAGTCCTGGAGGCTGAGGAAGGCTTGCACAAGGGCTCTGCATCAGAGGCAGAAATGGAGCCAGGGCAGTCTGGCAGTCATCAGCTATCTTCGGAGTTGGACAGCAGTGAGGCAGGGGAGCAGCTGGAGCCGGTTCCCAGCCTGCGCATGCGCAGAGCTGCCAAAAAAAAAGAACAATTATGAACTAAGGATTGACATGGGAGTAAGGCCACCGGTGAATGGTGAATGGCCCCTCCCATAGGGATTAAAAGAAGAGCAAAAGGGGAGGGGGCTTTTGCAGGAAACAATTTGTTCGTTGCAGCAGTGTGAAGATCTGTCTGTGCATCTAAGAGACTCTGTGCCAAGCCTTTCCTTGCCAGACTGCATTTGAAAATATTTACTTGGCAGCTCTCCAGGCCTCTCCATGGTCTGCGCTCCTAATTAGACCCTTAAAAGATTATTTGCCAGGCCTTTGGCTGAATGTGAATGCAAGAAATTCACCTTCATTTAATAAAAGGGGTTTTGCCGGGACAAAAAATCTGCTTAGTGCTTTTTGGGAAAGCCTAGATCAGAACCCTACATTTGTCTCCCTGTGTCTGATGCAAAGAAATAAATAATGGCATTTGAATGATGTCATAAATCAGGTTGCCCTGTGTCCTCCCTGCCCATCTTGTGAATAACCATCACAGAGCAAAAAGTCTGTGAAATCTCAAGGGAAAAAGACACAACAGAATGAAATGGTAGGGTTGGGAAGGAAAGAAACTGATTTGTACTATACTCAGAGAGAGGAAAGAAATATTGTCAGGATCAATAATTTCCATGTAAAAATATGGCTTCTTGAAAGACATTCTATTTTTTAAAAAATGTGTTATTTCTTAGCATAAGGCTGACCCTCCATTACCCAATTAAATAAAATTTTAAAAAAATAGTTTTGTACCAAATTATGATACAGACTCAAGATAACAGTTTGTAAACAGTGTTTTAGAAAAAAAAATCTACCAACATGAAAATGGTCATTTTTTAAAAAAACTTTCTTTTCCCATCTGTCACTGGTAAGACATGGGTGCTTTGGGCTAATTAAATGTTAATGAAATCTAAATAATCTGCTAGTCCTAAAGCATTAGCCAAGCCCAGTAACTGCTGAACAGCTGTTGCTGTTTGACAAAACTACTTCAGTCAGCACCTTCAACTACATGTGAAGATCTGGACTTGGTGATGCATTATGCATAATGCATTTCAGAAGAACCTGTAATCATTTTTGCTTGAATTACAGGTTAAATGTCTCCAGCATGGAAAAAAAAAGTTTGACAACAGAAACATAATGTGGGAAAAGGCTTTCAATGACATTTTAAAAAAGCAAAGTATTTCATTTACTGCTCTTATTTTTTTAAATTCACCATGTATAGTACAGTATTGAATTACTAGATTGGGACTAAAAATCTAGTCAAGTCCCCATTTGATCAAGTTCAACTGATGGCTTTGGCCCATTGGCTCTTTCTCGTGGAACCAACAACCATACAAATCTGTTGTGGGGATAAAAAGAGAGGAACCGTCCTAGTTTAATTTATTGATCTGTTGATTGAGCAAGTCAGAAGTTCAAGAACCTGCAACTAGTTGTACCTACACAATGGAATCTTATTATCTTCCACTTATCCTCACAATAACAATCCACTTGTTTACAATTAAGAAAGCCTACCCCAGAACGACTTGAAGTTTTTGCTATGATGTCTGTTTAAAAAAAAATCCACCTCTATTGGTACAATTATACAAACTTTCATACTCTTTGTTTCAGAGCTTATTCCACAAACCAAAATAATTACTTTCTCCTGAGGAAAAAAAATCCAGACAATATAAATAAAGGCAGGGTGACTATGAAACAGCATGTCACCTGATACTTCCTAGCTGAAAAGTATGGATACATGTATTTTTATATGTTTAACTTTATGGATTTAAGAGGACCTGTTGATTCTATCCTTAAAGGAAAAGTCTGGTGGAAGTTGTTTTCTTAATGTTAGAGCAAGGCTTATGTTGTTTAATTAGGTACTGCATGAACACATGTAGTACCTAACTAATACAGCTCATCTTGAATACAACTCATTTGTCTGGAATCCACACTGCATATTAGACATTAATACAATCAAGAGAGTCCAGAAATATTTCACGAGAAGAGTCCTCTACTCCTCTACTTGCAACAAAATACCCTATGCCTCCAGACTTGAAATTTTAGGCTTAGATAACTTAGAACTACGCTGCCTTTGGTCTGACCTAAGCGTAGTACATAAAATTATCCATTACAATGTCCTACCCGTCAATGACTACTTCAGCTTCAACCTCAACAATACACGAGCTCACAATAGATACAAACTCAGGGTAAACTGCACAAAACTCGACTGCAGGAAATATGACTTCAGTAACAGAGTGGTCAATGCCTGGAATGCATTACCTAACTCTGTGGTTTTTTTTACCAAACCCCAAAAACTTTAACCTTAGACTGTCTACTGTTGACTTCACCCCATTCCTAAGAGGTCTGTAAGGGGCATGTATAACAGCACCAACGTGCCTACCGTCCCTGACTTAATGTTCCTTTTATTTGTATCTATTTCATGTATTAATAATCATGTTTATACTTATATATACTATCAAATGCATGCTTAACAAAATAAATACATAAATTAAAATAAATAAATAAAATAAATAAATAAAAACCACAGTTAACAAGTTAGGTAATACTTTAGCAGCATCGCTCTGCTGACATCTCAATTCAAAAAGGAAAAAAAAATAAGTGTATTGTGAGCCATCTCATCTTTAGTATTAATGTGAAAGCAAGTCTCAGCTTATTTAACCACCTCAATCAAAGTAGAATTCCTCTTTTTAAAGTTTGAGATTAGACCAGGCAGGGGAGGCAACGAAGACTCCTTTATGACCTGTGGACTTCAACTCCCAAGAATTCCTAAGCCAATTAAGCTCAGGATTTCTGGGAGTTGAAGTCCACAGGTTGTAAAGGGGCCATAGTTGCCCACATCTGGACTAAACAGTTGCCTGCACTTGTTTATGCTAAGGATGCAGCAAGTTTCTCTGTAACTCTAGTTGGTCTTAAAACTCCTATTATAGGGAGGAAAGGCTCGCAGTCAATATTACAAATGCAAAGCCATGGTTCTCATGAAAGGACTTAGATATCATAAGTACTGAAGCTGATAAATACAGAGCAGGTTTCATTCTTCAAATAACTCGGCACAGTTTTCCAACCCTCTGAAATCTACAACTAAGCTAACTTTCTGACAAGGCCATCATTGTGCTAAGATTATACCGGGCTGCTTTTACACTAAAGGAAGCAAAAACATGCAGCTCCCTAAACTCTTTGAAGCCAAATCGATCTGTCAGCTCTCAGGTATGTACATATGATAACTTAAAACTCTTAGACATCATATCCAGTCCAGAATCCTAACAATGCAGTTCAAGGTTTTTCTTGGGTTTCAAAGGAAGCACTCCACGTAAACTGGGATTTTCTCTGCTTGGCATTACTGGCTGCTGGTGCAATGGATTGCAAGAATAATTGAAAGAGAGAAGAGGAAAAGCTAGGGACAGACTCAAAAGAGAAATCTGAGCCCAAGGAAGAGATGGGATGGACAAAGCAACTCAAAATTAACCAGTTCAAGTTCTCTAGAAAGTAAAGGAGAAGGGGTTAAGCACTTCAGACTTGCAATCATCTGTTACTGTAATCTTACAATAAAGGTAACATTAGTATTGTTGTTTTTCATTTCCTGTTCTTGACTACCTTGAAGTGCTGCCAGCTGCCAACAAGATAGCAAGCTGGATGCCTGTCACAGTCCAGAGATAGATAAGTTCAGGCAGAGCTTTTAAAAGTAAAGAGCCTTTTTCCTGTAACTCAAAATGGGGATTGTAATGTAGTCAAGGCTCAAGACCAAGATTCCAATAAATAGATTACAAATCCAAGGAAAAAGATGAGAGATAGGCAGAGATTGAATCCAGAGTTCAAAGCATGTCACAACAAGTTAAACAGGACAAAGCTGAAGCTTGAAAAGGAGTTCACTGCATTTTCTCTCATGGAGGGTGGCCAATAAATAAGCTATCATCTAAGTGCACAGCTGAGGTATATTACTCCTTAGAGTCTGTTCTTCTGCCAGCCTACTTCTTGGCTACTCTGTGTAATCTGCAGAGCTCAGTTCTCTGTTCCTGCATTTTTAAAGCAAGTCTTTGCCTGGAGTAGAAAGAGTGAACTTCAGAGAGTCAGAGGCTGTCAGTGGGTGCAGGCAGGGAGTCCTGAGGGTTTGTTAGATCTATCCTGGCAGCAGTTGGCATCATGAGTGCTCCTTCAGGGCTGTTATCTCTGGAAGCTCTTGACTTTATCCACAGAAGATGAGTCTAGCAGGGTCATAAAAATGGGATAATCATGCTGGAATCCACATATAACAGATCTACCTCTACTTCAAAATTAACTTTTTGGGTGAGTCCTTGGTCTCCGTAATCATTCTAGATCAGGAATCACCAACCTTTTGGACCTCGGGGACCACCAAACTCATCATTTTAAATCCCATGGACCAGAGACCCTGGAAAAATCCCAAAAAAAGTCTGCAGGAAAATTCCCCACCCCATTTTCCTATGGATCAATCGTTCTTTATTTGGGATCGCATGATACTGTCTCAGCTCCAATCTCAGGGGGAGAGAAAGAGAGAGAGAGACTTTTGGTTTCATGCAAGGAAAGCAGCAAAAGCAGCAGAAGTCTTTCTTTCTCTCCCCAAACCCCGCCAAAAATGAGTATTTGTGAGACTTGTCATGCCAGCACAGCCTTTTGGAGCAGGAGGCTTTGCAGGGTCCCAAAAACTCAATCCTGGTGGAGTTTGGGGAAGAGAAAGAAAGACTTTTGCTGCTTTCTTTGTGTGCAGCCAAAAGCAGAAGAAGAAAGAAGCAGGAAGAAGCAGCCCGGTGGCCAGGTAAGGCACGTGGGATGAGTGGGGGCACGTCCCGCCTCCACCCTTTCCCCCCTCCCCTCACTACCTCATGTTGTTCACAATGCAAGTGACACAAGCCTTGGGTTTCTGAGGGCCATTTGGGCGGCGCAGCTTTGGGTTCCCATGCAGCCTGGATTAATTGCTTTTGGGGGTGCTTTGGGGGTGGCATTTCTCTGTGGACCACCAAACTTTTCTTGTGGACCACCAGTGATCCCCAGCCCACTGGTTAGCAACCACTGTTCTAGATGATTTGTTAATTCTTCCTGAAAAACTAGAATAGAGAATAATTTAGGCCAGTGCGGCTTCTCATGTCCAGTTCTCCTGGCCACGTATCAATGAAGAGCTGGAGATGCCACCTAGCAACAGATGTTGATATTGTTTTCCAGCTGGATCAGGGCAACATAGGCAATCAATACAGGGAAGATAAAAACAATAAATCCTTCATAGCTACAAATTACTTATTCAATAATATCTGCCAGTACACTGTTTGTAGATTTGAACCTGTATCTAGCTCTGGTGGGGGTGGGGAGTTCAAATTCTACCTTATGTTTTTTCTTTTGGTATCCTTTCTAGAATAAGTTGAGCCCTACATTCCAAAGCTTTTATGTTTGTTTTTTAAAAATTCTATGTCTTGCATTTATAGTAAGGGGTTCTTTTGGATTCAAACATTTTAGGAATTTTGATGTAGAAAATTTCTACATAATGTAATTTCAGCTCTGAAACCTTTAATGAAAACTGTATAATATGGTAGCCAGGATTACTTCTGTTTGCATGATCTTAAAAATAGGTCTCTATAAGGAAAAAAAAGGAAATCTAAGAATAGCCCAGATTTCTATGACTTCAACACTGACTTATTTGCTGGTCAAGCCACCCCAAGCAAGAGCATCCTACTCAGTGGTGGGATTCAAAAAATTTTACTACTGGTTCTGTGGGCATGGCGTGGCTTGGTGGGCATGGCTTGGTGGGCGTGGCTTGGTGGACATGGCAGGGGAAGAATACTGCAAAATCCCATTCCCTCCCCACCCCACTAACCTACTTTCCAGCTCCGTTCTCCTGTGCAGGGCAACAGAAAAAGATCCAGTCAATCAGCTGGGACTTGGTAGGCAGAGAATAGATGGGGGTGGGGCCAGTCAGAGGTAGTATTGGCTGGTTCTCCAAACTACTCAAAATTTCCTCTACCGGTTCTCCAGAACTGGTCAGAACCTGCTGAATACCATCTCTGATCCTATTCATCTGTATCTATTTTGTTGGTCATTAAGAACTTATGTGTGATTGGAATGTCATAATTATGGTCTGATTTCATTGTACTCCCCAGTTCTATTCCCCTATGTAAATCTAATGCTGTTTTGCAATAATAGGTGTTTTATAGAAGCCTCAATGACATCACACATATCATGATGCACACAATGCCCTTGGTCCCTATTGTCCCAGTCTGTTGCTATCCATCATAATGTTGCAGCAGAAAAGTAAAACCATGGTACAATATCAAAAAACTGTTCACGATTCAAACAGAAAGCAACATTTTTCTGTATTTCACTCTATACTAGAACAACATCTCCTGGAATAAGATGTATATTGAACAATCACAGCGACTTTCCACCTTGACTGAACAACCATTCAGTTTACAATTGTATTTTAAAAAGTAACCTAAGTTATTGTAACATAGTCCTAAAATATTATACCTCATGATGCAAACATTTTAAAATAAACCAACCCTACTTAATATAAAGTCTATTGCAGGGGTCTTCAAACTTGACAGCTTTAAGACTTGTGGACTTCAACTCCTAGAATTCTTCTTTCAGTCATGTTAGCTCAAAAATTCTGGGAGTTGAAGTCCACAAGTCTTAAACTTGCCAAGTTTGAAGACCCTTGGTCTATTGTATAGCCAGATTGCCATCATACTGTATGAGAAATAGCTCTTCTGTGAAAAGAAGGAAATAAAATATTACAAAATAAATTTATATCATTAATTATTGCCATGGCATAAGTTCCAGATGGCTGTACTTCAGAGATCAATCCTGGCTTAATGTGGAAGTTCCATGCACTCACTCACAGCCAGCCATGTGGAAAAGCAAATGCATAAACTACTGTCAACCACTGGATTATCTCTAAACCACGAAATATGTTTGCTGTCTTCTAAGCCAGAATTTCTGGGTCTACATTTCCTATAATTGCTTTGTTTAAATTTATTTATCATGTTTTAGAACACATGTAACACATGCATGATTAAAAGCACCATGTCTGCTTGTGTAAAAGGATGAGTGCAGGTATATAAAAATAATTAGTGTCATGCCAAAAGAACCAGGTCCAAAAGTGAAGGCTTAAAATTTACTGATTTATTTCTCAAGCATATGCAGAGAAGCTACTCAACTAACAATTTGCACCTGGGTACAATAGATAAAGTTCAGTAGATAAAGTTCAGTAGCATTCAAGCATTCATAGAAACTGTAAACAAATTACAGTTTGATTCCTCACCCTGACTCTGCCAGTCTCTCTCCTAAATTAGTGTACTTCAGTGGACATAATCATCTAGATCTATCAATGCAATTCTCTTTGAGTGAATATATATAGGCCATTGTACTGCATATGAATTAAATGTCCATAGTTATCGAGGTCATGGTTGTCTCAAAAGCAACTGGACTATTTTTTTCCTTGCAGAAAAAGATGTTTCACTTCCCATCCAGGAAGCTTCATCAGTTCTTTTGAGATGCATATAAGTTACTTTCAGTCTTATAGCTTTGGCTATCTAAGTGTATGTAAATGCAGAGTAACATCAAGCAAACATGAAAAATTAAGTTAGGAATTGCACAATATCATTTAGAGACTGAAATCTTTAACTATGGTATAACAGCGGAGACAATTTTTTCCAGACGTCAAGAAATAAAGATCATTTGAAGCTAAAAGTAGCATTATACCAAGAACACAGAGAATTAATTTTTATCCTGCTGCTTAATTGTTCATATCAGGAAAATACACTTATGAAAACACCGAAGAATTTAATCATCAATATGCCAACCACACACGTGCATTTTCAATTTACACACAGAGAAATTAAAAGAGAAAAATATTATGAAGAGACAAGTGTTTAAATCAATTATAAGTTTCAGCTTCTTTGATGTTACATTATCATGGGAGCTGTTATTTCCAGAGGAAATAATGGCAAATGGAAGAAACAATTTTGATTTATTCTACACGAATAAATGTACAATAAGCATTGCAGTTCATTATCTATAAAATAAAATTTTGCCAAATGGGAATTTTGCAAGTCTGTGGGTTTATATATGTGATAAGCCTTCTGTTAAATCATTGTAGACACTGATTTTTCTGAATATTCAATTAATTACTTTTTCAAAATCATTTCATATTCAGGATTTATTTTTAATTTCTTTTTAAAGAAACCTGGTGTTAATGTAGTTAGTGCAGGTATTTTGGAAATGACAAGGATGAGAGAATAAATATCAAGAGAGTATAACTGTAGAATCATCTTACTAGCAGTAGAAATTTGGCAACCTGCTCTTAAAATAATGCACAATAACATGCCATTGTTATAAAGCCAACTCCTAGTGAGTTTGTTAACATCCAGTTGTATCAATTCCAGCTTTTGAAGTGTTAAGATAAAACATGAAGAGTGTACTCTTTTTACTTTGACCTCC
The DNA here is from genome assembly GCA_023653725.1 of Bungarus multicinctus. Taxonomy (NCBI): domain Eukaryota; kingdom Metazoa; phylum Chordata; class Lepidosauria; order Squamata; family Elapidae; genus Bungarus; species Bungarus multicinctus. The sequence continues at coordinate 16,930,527 of CM042849.1, read as the reverse complement.
AATGTCCTATTTATGTATCATGTCTCTGTGGACTCAATCCATACCACTTTCTGCAAAGCAAATAAGGAATACCAATGACTTCTGATTTTTGTACTCATACTGCTGCTGGGAAAATGTAACTGAGTGGAAGGAAATAGCAATGAAGAAGGAACAGTATCAAACTCCAAACATTATGAGTGGGTTTAGACTAGAGGTGGTATTCAGCAGGTTCTGACCAGTTCTGGTAGCGGAAATTTTGAGTAGTTCAGAGAACTAGCAAATACCACCTCTGACTGGAGATTTTACAGTATCCTTCTCCTGCCACGCCCACCAAGCCACGCCCACAGAACCAGTAGCAAAAAAAAAATTGAATTCCACCACTGGTTTAGTCCTTAACAGTATAGACTAGATGTGTCAAACTCAAGGCCCGGGGGCCAGATCCAGCCCACAGGGTGCTCAGATCTGGCCCAAAGGGTTGCTCTGGAAATAGTGAAGGACTGGCCCATGGTTCCTCTGTCAGCGAAAATGGGGCTTAGGAGGACCATGCATGGTCTCACCCATGGGTTGCAGTCACCCAGGGGTTGCAGGTTGCAGTCTCACCCAAGGGTTGCAGGAGGCTGTCCCTGTCAAAAACAGAGCTCGGAAGCCCGTTTTCACTGGCAGAGTGCTCAAGCCACCACAGGTTCCCGACAGAAATGATGTCACTCTTGCCACGCCCCCACCCCCACCCCCCTGAGGTCAAACACAACCCTGATGCAGCCCTCAATGAAATCGAGTTTGACAATCCTGGTATAGACCTATAGTTTTGTGGATCAATAGTTTATTTGCAACCTGTGATACCTCCTTATCTAATTTAGCATTGCACAAACAGGAGGTCATCTCATCTAATGCCATATCAACTGGGCATTAGGTAATGTGACTCTGCATATGGAGAAACTCCTTCACTACAACACTTACCTTGGCAACAAGTGTCACTGTTGAACTGCCCTAACCATATGGATGTTTTTGTTGTTCTTGTGATTTTCCTAATATTTAGTGGGAATAATTTGTTATTTCATGTCCTACACTCTGGGAAAAGGGAAAACTGATATTGATCACATTTTATGGGACATCATTTCAGTACCTAAAGAATGCGATCACATTCCCCATCCAATTTTTTCTTCTAAAAGTTAACACTCTAAAGTTTCTTCACACAACTTTGCACAACTTCAGGATCATCAGAGCTATGGTGGCACAGTGGTTAGAATGCTGCACTGCAGCCTACTTCTGTTGCCTGCCGGCTGCCTGCCGGCTGCCTGCAATTTGGCAGTTTGAATCTCTGTTTATTGATCTTTTCAATAAGCATTATTACCGCCACCTATCCTAAACCAGCACATTTATTTTTTCCTCCTGAATAAAAAACTTTATATTTATCTCTGTTGAATTCTATTCTATTATTTTCAATCTATTTCTCTATAAACTAATTAGCCACTCCTGATAGATATCCCCAGATTGTTTTCAAAACAAATGTCAGTCAGGACAGGGTGCTATATTACAGTTGACATCAATTGTATATGTATATAGAACAAAAAAAAGAGAGAGAGTATGATTCAAAATTCTCCAAGGAATTCTCAAAAGGAAGAGGTGGATTAGCATTTTCTAATATCCTATTATATTATAGAGAAAATTGCCTATTATGGATAAGAGAATGGTTAAAATATCTAAACAGCAGGGAACCAATTATGGAGAAAGCAGACCTTGCGATTGGACTTCATAGATGTCTATGGTATGAAGAATAAAAAATCTGAAAAGACATATAGATGTGTTTTTTTCAATGCAGAAACTTCTAAAAACCAGATTATGTCTGGAAATTTCACTATTAGGGTCACCTCAACACCTTTGCACAAAGGGCAATTACAAAAATAAAATATTTAATTATAGATGCCAATATGAGATATCTGAATGCAGGGAAAACAATAAAAATATGACAAAGATGATCCAATGAAGGAAGGAATTAATCATGGTTAATGTATGTGCAAATAACTGGAAAAATAAAACACTTTCTTAAAAAGAATGGGATTCTGAGAAAGATAATAGAACTTGACACAGTTAAATGTAGCCAAAATCACTTATTAGGATGACTTTACAATTTTGTTAGTAAAATAAAACAAATCTAAAGCTGCATGATAAAATTGATGTAAAGCTTCAACAATGCATCAGAGTAAAAAAAAAACCAATAAAATTTAATCCGCATTATAATTTAAGGGAAAATTGGTAAGATTTACAGATGGTATGAAACTCCATTTACAATTGCCAAGATAGACAAAGCACATAATGACAAATGCTAGAAATGTCACAACGAAGATGAGACATTTTACCACCTGTGGTGCTAGGTTGAAAAAAAAAATAACCCTTATACTGGAAACAAATCAAAATATTAAAATACAAATCTGAAAGTAAAAACTGAATTGAAACCACAGTTATTTTTATTCAGCATAACTGCAGAAAACATAACTGGAAAACATCACAATGATATATGTTGACAGGTGTGAGAACAAACTTGGCACAACAGTGAACAAGAGACACCTTGCCAATAATATTAGATTGGAGATAAAAATAGAAAAATATGTTGCCATGGCAAAATTGATAGTATATATACATAATAGAAGTTAACCACAAATTCAAGAAAAATGGATTCTTTACATGCAACCAATTACACAAGGAATATCAAAGAATGAGACAAAAAGGAAAAGAAAGAAGACAATTTAATATGGGAGGAAAATCTAGGAAACAACATAGGACCGGAATTAAATTCCAAGGAGTTATCAAGCCAAATGCTTAGAAATTGAAGTTTATCTCATTCTTCCTGGTATAAATCATCTTCTCCCTGAGAAGTAGCACTGCAAAATATTACTATTCTACAGTCACCTGCAAGAATGCAATGCCAAAGGAGGGATGATGATTGCTTTTCATAAAATCACTACACAAAAGGAAAAAATGGGTGTATGATAATAGCTTTATCATGCGAAAGGCATGCCCCACTCCTCCATTCCTTCTTCATACTGCTCAACATTTGGCTCACTTGAACAAAGAGAAATATAAGCATTAATGAAGCACAAACTTGTCATCTGAATCAAGGGAAATGTACAAAATAATTGTTATTCTTATCCTTCAATTTCGGTGTGGGTACGGATAATTCCTAAATTTAATTACAGATTCCCATTACAATAACAGTGACAGTAACATTGTTTTCAAAGACACTTTTTATGCATATCAGCACTCAACGAGATTTCATTTTTAGCGATGTTTTAAAAGACACCCTGATTACAATGTCAAGAACAAAAAGAAAAGTAGGTAGTGTTTCCTCTAATTATGACTTTGGGTACAGTGAGTTTGGCCAAAACAAAAATAAGCTATATACCATTGGGATGGGAGGGGAGTACATTTCTCAAATAGGTGGTGTTAGAAAGAAAAACTATGGAAGAGAAAAAGTATCTCAACCAGAATCTTGAGAATCTAAAATGTACTATCTGTGGTAGGAATGGTGAAACAGAGAAGAAAGTTAACCTTGTTGAAATATTGTTTCCGGCAAGGTGATTAGGTGATGGAGAGAAGAATGTATATTGTCAAGGGCAAATCCCTAAACAGAGCCTTTCCTTTCATGATGCACAGATTTTTCAGGAGGGGCAAAAATTAAAGATGGAATTAGATTTTTCTCTAATGCCACTCATCCCCTCCAGCAAAAAAATTCTTTGAATTAAGGTAGCATTGTAAGTCAGATCAGTTTTCACTCAAACTTCAAACAATATGGAAAAAATACAAAAGATGTCTCTAATAATCCATGCAGCTTAAACTATAAATACTTTGTACAGTTTCATATCTTAACATTGGCTCTGTTATATGCCACCACTGTCATGGTTTTGCAAATCAACTTTCCTAGAATCATAAGGCTGGAAGGGTCCTAGGAGGTCCAATCCCCTGTTCAAGGTAGTAACCTTATATCATCCTGGTCAAATGGTTGCCCGGTCTATTTTTTCAAAACCTGCAATGAAGGACCTCCCATAATCCCAGAAAGCAAGCTATTCCATTGATTGTGCTCACTGTCAGAAAATTTCTCCTTACTTCTAGGTTGGATCTCTCTTTAACAAGTTTCCACCCATTGTCCTCAGCAGAGTAAGTCAGTCCCCTCTTCTTTGTGACAGCCCCTCAACTACTGGATAACAGTTAGCATGTCCTTCTCTTCAATATGACATATCTAACACCCTCAACCATTCATTATATGACTTAACCTCCAGACCCTTTTTCATCTTTGTTCATACTTTCCCAGTCTCAATTTTCATTTGTCCAAGCAGATATACTTCTTCCCTAATCATGATGATGAAGAGCCATGGTGGCACAGTGGTTGGAGTGCAGTACTGCAGGTTACTTCTGCTGATTGCCAGAAGTTTGGCAGTTGAAATCCCACCGGCTCAACGTTGACTCAGACTTCCATCCTTCCGAGGTTGGTAAAATGAGGACCCAGATTGTTGACTCTATAAACTGCTTAGAGAGGGCTGTAAAAGCACTGTGAAGCAGTATGTAAGTCTAAGTGTTATTGCTATTGCTAATAGATGTATGTCTCATACTCCTCTATGAAGCTAAGGGGCTTTTTTTTTTTCAAATTTATCTACAGTAGTAATTGTGCAGACAAAAACTTCTAATCTATCCACAATTACTTTCCATAAATATGCCTAGTAGATTTCTGCCTAATACACAACTATGTTCTTCACAGTATGTTTATATTTTCATTTCCTGCTAGCAATAATGAAAGGTTCTAACTTAGTGTATTGTAGAAAAGCAGAAAGCTTCATCAACCACCCCCATATTCAGTCCTGCAAACACCCTTTTGTCGCCTTTGTCAGAAAAATTCTTAAATGACTTCCATAATTATTACAGATGCCCAAAGCTTAGAGTTGTTGTGTATTTGCTAGAACTTTATTTGCAATTAAAATAGGCCTTTACCCACTTACCAGCTTTAAATTGATAGGGATTTTTTGAGGGGGAAAAATCAAAGCACAATCTTGAAAGATGTTCAATATTTCTAAAAGCAGTTCAATATCAAAAATTAACTCTTTTTCTTTAGTGAGAGCCAGATTGCTTTAAAATATAATGAGATCTTTACCTTCATAAAAATAGACAAATTAAATTATCTCTTTGAAGTCAATGCCTTTAAAAGCCCTGCTGACCTTTTTTTCACTGGAATCAAGGCTTATGTGTTTGTGCCATTCAATTTTTCTATTAAAAAAAACCTGCCTTTCAATTTGAATTTAAATACTTCTATTCTCTCCCTCTTTCACAATGCTGTGGCTAAGCCGCTTTTGAGCAATTCCTGCTGTTATCTGAAGAGTGGAACCACTAGTTTATATCTACTTTGGTTTTCTTCCAATTTACTTAATTAAATATCGATAGATCGCATTCTTTCTTTAGACACGCCTCAGCAACCTCAGTTGAATTCAGGAAATATTGATCCATCTTTTGTTTAAAAAAAAAAATCAGTAGCTGAAACTGATTTGAAAGAGTAAGTGCTTCTCCTAAAGGAGTTGTGTACGGCTGCTTGGACAAAATGCTTTATGACTTTTGCTTTCTTGATGCTTTAAATCCAAGAGGAGCTGGGAAATCAGTCATATCCTTGAAATAAATATTTCTGAATACAGATGATTTTTTTTTAAATGCTCTAATCTAGCACCTTCAAGGTGAATTAGAAAGCTGGAGAAAATGACTAGCCAGGACTTCAGAATTCTGCATAGCACAGAAGTGATTTTAATACTAAACAGTGCAAGGACTCATTAAGACTGTGCAGTACTCTAATGATTCAGAAAGTGCATGCTCAAGTAGCATCTGTGGCCAATTTTTTAAAGCAACCTCATCGCTTCCTAGGATCACACAGCTGCTGGGGGAAAGGATGTTTGGTTTAAGCGGTCATCAATAAGTCCTAGGTGTGATTACACACGTTATGAAGAAGCTTTTTAAATGTCTGAATCAGGAAAGGAAACAAACAGTGCATTTTGAATCACTTGGCTGACAGTCGAGAATGCCCAGTCTAAGTTCAGGACTTATTCTGTGTGGTAGGTCTATATCAGGGGTGTCAAACTCACGTCATCACAATGGCGTCACGTGATGTATTGGGACTTTTTTCCTCTTCAGTAAACCTGGCAGGATTGGTGGGGCAGCACGTGACGCATCCAGCCGTGAGCCATGAGTTTGACACCCCTGGTCTATATACTGTGATCATAGCTGCATTGTATTTCCTGTCCTTCCCCTCTTCCCTCCACTCAGCCAATTCAGCTACATATTCAAACCAACAATTTATATATATAAAATTTTCAGTGTCTCAAACCAGATTTTGGTAGCACCTTTGGCATGTCTCACTTGTAAATCAGTTGTCAAAAATATAAGTAAAATCCTTTCTTGATGTCACACTTGTCTATCTTACTCAGAAATCCACAGCATAACAGAATGTCCACTTTATACTTGTTTTTAATAGGAAAAACAAAATAAAATGAACACCTCCTCTGCTTACCCTGTCATCTAGCTATAAAGTACATTATAAAAAGTGGATACTTAAGCAAAAGGAAATGATTTATCAAAATGATAAAGCTAGTTTTGCATTAGATTAGTTAGCCTATGTGCTACTTTCATACCTCCAAAACTTCAGAAAATGAGGCAAAATGGAGGAAGCATGTAACTTGTCTCACGATAAAGAACACTGTATCATAGGTTGTATATTTGTATGCCAATGTATGGTTGATAAAACATTAATAAATGCATTATAGGTGGTGGCACAGCTATCTCATTTCTATCTATCCCTCCCTGAAACGAATCAAGAGATTAAGCCTTTTAGGGATTATGGGATCCCTTCCCAAACTTTTAAAATTCAGTACAAAAATATATTTCACTGTCTTTGTCTGTCTTTGATAAACAGCTGCCTCTTATGTTCATACAGCAACAAGCTATCAAGTTTAAACATGAATTTTAAGAGTTTAGGTCACATAGATTAAAATGGCTAAAATACCTTGATAATCAACCCAACTAGGAAAACCAGAAAAGACTAGTAAAAATGGATAATCGATTAGAAATTGATTTTATTTCAACGTGGATAAAGTGCCCCCTTGCTATGCCTATCTAAGGGGCTCTCAGGCTCTCCAGCTTGAGATCAGCAGAAGGTTACATAGACACAGAGCTGATTATGGTAGGTAAAAATCTTTATTCAGTTTACATATTATATCACATATTATTGGGAAGCTAATTTATGTATTGATTTGTCTCCATCAATATGAAAGCACAATCTCTTCCTATCCATTGCAGTAAAATATAGCACTTCCCCCACCACACACAACTTAATGACAGCTCAGCTTGCAGTTCCCAGGGCTAAGGCTAGATAGCATTTGATTGTTGACACTGGGGAAACTCTCGGCCCCAAAGAAATTCCAAAATTGAAAGCTATTTATACAACACACTTCATATTTATACAACACACTTGGTCAGATGCCTATGCATCTGACCAAGCCTAGCCATATGTATTTCTATGTTTCAATGTACTGTGATGCTTCTGAATAATTACATCTTACAAGATAGTATTCAAGAGATGCTCAAAAATTGTAATTCTTTCACTCCAAAAAGGCACATGATGGATCAGGCTAGAACAATTACTAAACAATTACTACCAACCTCCCTTCCATGGAGGACCTGGGCTGTGAAAATATTTACAGACCCCTCACATTCTGGACATAAACTGTTTCAACTCCTTCCCTCAAAACGACGCTATAGCACTGCATACCAGAACAACTAGACACAAGGACAGTTTTTTCCCAAACATCATCACTCTGCTAAACAAATAATTTCCTCAACACTGTCCAACTATTTACAAAGTCTGCACTACTATTACTATTAACCTTCTTATCACCCATCCCCTTCACTTGTGACTGTATGACTGTAACTTTATCTCTTGTATCCTTATGATTTATATGGACTTGTTTCCTAGTATGATTTGATTGCTTATTGTACCCTATGATTATTATTAAGTGTTGTACCTTATGATTCTTGACAAATTCCTTGTGTGTCCAATCACACTTGGCAATAAAGAATTCTATTAAGCTGAAAGGAATCAAACCCAAGTATTTAATGATGTCACATACTCATGATTCAAAGAACATAGAATGGTCTTGTCTTTAAACCTTTATAGAAAAAATGGGGAATGAACCATGGGTAGGATTCAAATTTTCTAACAACCGGTTCTGTGGGCATAGCTTAGTTGGTGGGTGTGGCTTGATGGTCATGTTATTGGTTGGGCGTGGTCAACTCAATATCATTCACATCGAGGCACGCATCTCCTCATCTGGCCTCTTATGACTGTGGGGATGTTGCAACAGTTGTAAATGTGAAAAATGGTCATAAGTCACTTTTTTCAGTGCCATTGTAACTTTAAATGGTCACTCCACACAAGCAAAGTACCAGCAAAGGAGGGGAAAAAAACTCCAGAGAAGTTCCAGAGACAGGAAGTCTAGTCCTGCCAAGAATGTAATAAGGGTTAATGGAGAGGCAGTTTCTGTAAGCAACACCAGAATGTTTCATTTCTGCCTTCCTTACAGGATTAAGCCTGTAATTTCTTCTAACAACCGGTTCTCTGAACTGCTTAAAATGTTAACAACCGGTTCTAGCGAATAGGTACAAACTGGTAGAATCCCACCCCTGGAATGAATGTCTAGAAATAACTATGGTTTATAGATTAAAGTTGGAGGGGAGCAATCTTTGCTTTTCTTTGCGGATTGTACTCTGATCTATGTTCAAGTCTGTTTTTGAAATGTAAGGCATAACTTTTAAAACAGAGTGAGCTTGACACCAGAGCTTGACAACAGAGTATTTTCAAATGCTGTACTGTTCAATAGTGACAAGATAATCATATACTGTAAGTCTACTCAGAAGGAAATGAAAATATATTTGCAAATAAATCAGTGGAACATACTTTCAAATGTAAGATTATAACTTAAATTATTTTTTTGTATTTCTTTCACAAGACATCATTTAGAAAATTTAAATAGATATTCCTAAGTGATTTATATAACGCAGGCTTATAATTTATACCAGATTCTATAAGTATTTTTTTTTTATCTATATCATAGGAATTGATGTTTCACGGGAAGTTCATAAACTTCTGTATTGGAATTCTTCTAAATATTTTTTTAGAAGAAAATAAAACTAATTATGAATATATCAATTCAGACAATGATGAAGAACACTTGAAATATGATTAATCTGAAACACTCATGGCAGGAAGCTCAGCAATTGATTCATCTTTTTTAGCACTTTTGATTTTTAAAATGATTTTTTTAATCCTGACTTCGTTATTTTTATGAGTAACTCAAGGCAGACAACATACCTAATATTCTTTCATCCTCCTATTTTCTTCTGTAAATATATATGTACATATATATATATATATATACTTACAGTGCAAATAATTCTTTTATTGTAATAAGGTTTCGTATGTGACAATTATTCACTCCTTAAAAACACTGTAATGGATCATGAATCTCTGCTTCTTAAAATAAAATAGCTGTGGGGAAATTATGAAAAACTGAAGTAGGTTACTTCCCCATAGGTTCCCACTGAATTGGTTTCAACATTTTTTTCCCAAAAGCAAAATGTCTTGGCCCATTTTCTGAGTCAATCTGACCAGATTGGAATAACTCTTGGGAAAAGATTACTTCTTAAAAGTCATTGAGGTTTTTTTATGCATGCTGCAGGAGAAGGAAATCTTTTCTTTTTTAAGATCACGTCTTCACTGTCCGGCCTAATCTAATCACACACACACACACACACACACACACACACACATTACATACACATACCACAGTGGTGAGATTAAAAAAAAAATTACTACCAGTTCTGCGGGTATGTCTTGGTGGGCAATGTGTATCTTGGTGGGCATGTCTTGGTGGGTGTGGCAGGGGAAGGTTACTACAAAATCCCATTCTCTCCCCATCCCACTAACCTGCTTTCCAGCTTCATTCTGCATGCAGGGCAACAAAAGAAGACCCAGCCGATCAGCTGGGACTTGGGAGGCAGAGAACAGATGGGAGCAGGGCCAGTCAGAGGTGGTATTTGCTGGTTCTCCGAACTATTCAGAATTTCCGCTACCGGTTCTCCAGAACTGTTCAGAACCTGCTGTATACCACTTCTGATATACCATCTTTCCTCCATGAGTTTTCATGGAAATATACATTACTCCAAGAACCTTGGGTTGGCTAGAGAGAATGGATGATCCAATTTCCTATGCTGAGGATGAAGCTGAACCTGGGGACCTATCCTGTGTCTTAACATTTTCATGTCTTCTCCAAATTAGCTTTTTCAGTGTCTATCCATTGCATTAGTCTTTTATCAATAAAGCATTTAATATTTTATTGTGTTTTTTTAGCTAAAGTACATCATGCTGTTAACATACTTTGTCAGCTTCAGTGCAATTTTCATGGGTAATTTCCCTTTTGGTTATACTATGATTGCTTTTCCTGATAAAATAATTCCTGTTAGAACACTGCCAGCAACAATCTTCATTCTCATATCAACGAAACATGGTATATACTGGGTCTAACAAATAAATCATCTTATTTATAAATTCATTCATTCCTTCATTCAGGACGTCCGACTAAAAAGTCAATTTATAAACTGTAAGTAGTCCTCAACTTTCAAACACCAACTAGGGCCCGAATTTCCATTGCTAAGCAGGGCGGTTGTACAATTAAGTTGTGAGTGGCCTTTTTTTGCCATGAATGTTAAGTGAATCATTGCAGTTCTTAAGCGAATCAAAAAGTTGATAAGTGAGTCCAGCTTTCCTTGTTGACTTTTCTTCTCAAAAGTCAGCTGGGAGGTTCCAAATGATAACCCTGTAACTTCAGGATAAAACAGTCGTAGTAGTACCTCTAATTGCAATAAAACACAGCAGAAACTTGCGTGTTTATAAAACATTCATGTTTAGTCTAGGTTTGTTCCAGTTTCCTTATTTATAACATTTTTTTGTGTTTTAAATTATTCATCTCAGATAGCTTTCATAACTTTGTTATAAACCACAGCTACCATATATTTTTGAACATGTTAAATCTCCTTGTTACTTCCTATGAGGCATGAACCTATGCATATTTCTAGTTCAGTGTAATACGAAATTTTTATTTAATTTGATTGTCAATCGCTTACAAGATAATAGATATAAGTATATATATAGTTATGAATACATGAAATGGGTACATATAAGAAAAATAAAAGAGACAATAGGACAGGGACGGTAGGCACGTTGATGCGCTTATGCACGCCCCTTACAGACCTCTTAGGAAAGGGGTGAGATCAATAGTAGACAGTCTAAGATTAAAGTTTTTGCGGTTTGGGGAAGAGACCGCAGAGTTAGGTAGAGTATTCCAGACATTTAATTATATAATTTAATTAAAATAATTTGATGTGACTGATCAGTTCTAAACCAAGGAGCTTTTAATGTGAACAGAAAACCACTATGTTTACACAAGCAGCATTGATTTTGCCTCCCAGTTACAACTTCCTTCTCCTCTTCCTCCTTTATTGTCCTTCTTTCTTTTATGCTGTCTCAAAAGGACTGTCCTGAACAGTTTTCAATTCCTACATACCTAATGAGGTTAAAACAGTAGAAACAGAAACAATGCACTAATGATAACAAATGAAACCATAATCTACTACAATAAGCCTTCTCATTATACCAAATATCCTAGCGGCTCTGGAGAAATGTTGATACCATTATCAAAAGCCTCAGGGAAGAACAGGGTCTTCATTGTCCACATGTAGGAAAGAGATCATTCTTATGCCAGGAAGTAAGCTGTTCCAAAGAAATGCAATGAAAACTGAAAATGCTCATTTGGGGTTCCTTCTGAAATCACATCTATAATCTAACCTCTATCAAGAGCTTTTCCTGGATAGCAGATTCCATGTGAAATATTTAATCATGGAGATGCTTAGATCCAAGCTAGGTAGGGCTTTATAGGTAATAATAAGCCCCTTGAATTAAATGGCATAGTGGCAAACAATGCAATGCAATTAAAGATCAAATGGCATTATTACATTGGCCACTGCATTTAACATCAGCTGCATGTCTTTAGGGTAGCCCCATATAGAGCAAATTGTGGTAATCTAGAGACAAACTTACAAGGGCAATAGGGCATGAGTGATTAGTAATTAGTAATTCCTATTCTCCAATTAAGCTTTGCTGTAAAAGGGTCACCCTGCTCATAAATTGATCCACTCCTCAGCAGAACACTGACTTCAACAACTCCCTCTCTGACAACCCCCAAACTACACAATTGCTGCCTACAGCAGACATCTGCCTTGTCTATAGTCAGGGGTAGATTTATTGTGGGATTTGAAAAATGACAGCTACTTCTCCCTATGATTGAAACTGAAACTGTTTCTCCTCATGTAAACACCAGGTACCAGATCAGAACATTATCTCCTGCTAAGCCTGAGGTGATGATATATAGTGGCATATCATCAGCATATTGAAGATATCTCATCCTGTCCCAGATGGATAATTTCCCCCAGCAGCTTCATCTAGATATGTGTGAAATTATATTTTATTATGTTATTATTGGTGTGGAGATTACTTACTGTGTTAATTGTGTTCTCTGTTGGCCTAAGCCATCATGAGTCTGTAACGTTTGGTGGTATGTGGAGGAAGGAGGAGGAAGAAGAGGAGGAAGAGGAATAAGAATACCCCTGGAACCACTGCTGAAGGTAATTCCTCTGCTTATTTGATTCTGAGAATTCTTCATTTTCCTCTGAATCTCTGAATCATAAAATGAATGCAAACCAATTTTGGCATTAACCTTTGACTTGCAAAAATTCCACAGATTGCAAATGTAGCTATATGTGCTTTTGAATTCATCAGAATTCTCTTTTGCACAGATATTTATAAAAATTAGAATAGCCAATCAATTTGCCTATTTTAACTTGGCTATTTCTGAAGACTCCTAAAAATATTTTTGGGAATCATATATTGGATCATACCTTATTTGTAATAGATCATAAGTTCTGTTCACTTTTACAGATTTAATATACACTGCTCAAAAAAATAAAGGGAACACTTAAACAACACAGTGTAACTCCAAGTCAATCACATTTCTGTGAAATCAAACTGTCCACTTAGATAGCAACACTGACTGATAATCAATTTCACATGCTGTTGTGCAAATGGAAAAGACAACCGATGGAAAGCACAGGCAGTTAGCAAAACATTCCCAATAAAGGAGTGGTTCTGCAGGTGGTGACCATAGACCACTTCTCAGTTCCTATGCTTTCTGGCTGATGGTTTGGTCACTTTTGAATGCTGGTGGTGCTTTCACTCTAGTGGTAGCATGAGACGGAGTCTACAATCCACCCAAGTGGTTCAGGTAGTGCAGCTCATCCAGGATGCGAGCTGTGGCAAGAAGGTTTGCTGTGTCTGTCAGCGTAGTGTCCAGAGCATGGAGGCACTACCAGGAGACAGGCCAGTACATCAGGAGATGTGGAGGAGGCCATAGGAGGGCAGCAACCCAGCATCAGGACCGCTATCTCTGCCTTTGTGCAAGGAGGGACAGGAGGAGCACTGCCAGAGCCCTGCAAAATGACCTCCAGCGGGCCACAAATGTGCATGTGGCTGCTCAAACGGTCAGAAACAGACTCCATGAGGGTGATATGAGGGCCCGACGTCCACAGGTGGGGGTTGTGCTTACAGCCCAACACCGTGCAGGACGTTTGGCATTTGCCAGAGAGCACCAAGATTGGCAAATTCACCACTGGTGCCCTGTGCTCTTCACAAATGAAAGTAGGTTCACATGAGCACATGTGACAGACGTGACAGGGTCTGGAGACGCCATGGAGAACGTTCTGCTGCCTGCAACATCCTCCAGCATGACCGGTTTGGCAGTGGGTCAGTAATGGTGTGGGATGGCATTTCTTTAGGGGGCCGCACAGCCCTCCATGTGCTCACCAGACCTTATTTTTGTGTTCCCTTTATTTTTTTGAGCAGTATACTTCTGTAGGACTAGAGGCTTAGTAACTTCTTGCTAGAAACTGAAAGAAATGAAAATTTAATTTTAGGATTTGACAATTATAATTGTTTATACCATAGAACTATTGTGTATTATTTTTGGTTTTACAGTGAGAGGTTAATGTATTTTATATCTGCATTTGTACCAAAGAAACTTGGAAGTTATTCCTTTTTTCCATTTCCCTTTTTTTTTCTACTCGCCCCTTTGCACTCATTTTTACTTTTTGTGTAATGTCTCTTTTCCCTAAATCCTCCTGTTTTATATTTTTGTATTTTATCCTTTACTGAAACTTACTTTAAAAAAAAAACTATAAATTTAGTTGTTTAGCTTGGTTTTATAGTTTTAATATTTCATTTATACCGTATTTTATCATGTTGCACTGTATTGTATTAAATACTAGCCATTGATTGGGTAAAAAAAGTCTTCTCCATATATTGCATCACTTCTAACACCTGTGGTTGCACACAGGTTTTGGCCATACCATGGGAAAAGGAAATTTGATTTTGTGCACAAAGACTTGCAAACTGATATTTCCAATGTTATTTCTTCATGCTTGTCTGCTGCACTTTATCATTTCCAGCATTTAAAAAGCAGGTATAAAATTGCCTTAGCATTCTCTTGATTGGTTGGTGGCCATGCCAAGTATAATGAATACAGGATTTCCAAGATGTAATAAACTTATAGACAGTCGTGTATCTGGCGGTGGATAAAACAATACAGCCATGCAATCAGAAGTTCTTAAAAATGAATTTAATTTTCTTGATACAGAATTAGATTTGATGTAGAAAAAGTAAGTGCGTGCATGGAGGAAAATAGGCATCCTCTGTAAATCATTATAATCTATTTCTGTTGTGCCATCAAAGCAACCTTGGCTCTATGCAGTGTTGTGTTTGAACAGCAATTTAGCATTATTCTGGTTGGCAATATGTTTTATGAGGATGTTAACAGCTGCCACACAGGCTAATAAAAAGCCTCACCAGTTCATTACAATAACAAATCTGATCAGACACTTTCTTTTTCAGTAGCAAAATAGCTCTTTCTGAGTATCTGCACAGCGAATGCACACAGAAAGTTTTATTATCTATTTCTAATTTCACCTTATACCTTGAGGGGTCTCTCCATCTGACTCGTTACTTGCTTTCATAATTCTGCCTCCTTCGTTGATGTCTTTATTCCATTTTTAAGACCTAATACGACCAATTTATCAACGCTAGTGTATTACTGCTTTGTCTTTATGTTTTATTGTTTTTGCTGTGAGCAAAAACTGAGGTTGGCCATAACAGTTTTTTAAATAAATAAAAAATGAATAAATAAGAGAATTTAGATTAAGCAGCTAAGACTAATAAAACATGGCTTCCAGGGTCCAAGTTCCTCTTTCTTCTCTCCATACTTTCTCTCCATACTTATCGGGTGGATGGTTTTGTTACAGCAGAAATTAATGCATACGTATTAATTTCACATGACAGTATGAAGATAAGACTAGAGGTGAGCTTCTGCAGGTTTGTATGGGTTCGCCTGAACCCCATGTTCCGATTCTGTGTGGTTCGGAGAACCAGCAAATTGGACCACTGGCTGGCCCCACCCCTGCCTGTTTTGGGGGCCATTTTCAGCTAGTTTTTTGGGTGAAAAATGCCCTGTAGAGGCCCAAAAAACACCCTGAAAACAGCCCAAAAAACGCCCCGAAAAACAGATCGAAAAATGGGTGAGGGTGGGGCCAGCCAGTGATGAGATTATCCCCAACCGTCTGAATTCTATCTATTAAGGTGAGTGGCCAGGAGGCAGGGCTGAGTGTGATGAGTGACATTACCTACCCAATCACATGACCAACCGGCCATGCCTACCCAGCCAGAGAACCGGTTGTTAAAAAATTTGCAGCCCACCACTGGATAAGACTCACCCCAAAACATTTGTTTTGGCCTGCATTTTAAATGACAAATTCACATATCAGGTTCCAAAGAAACCCTTTCCATTTCCAGTTAAAAAAGGATGTTGGGTACAAATCACAGAAAGTAAAGCATGATTCTCATAAATTTTGAATGGACTCTTACTAGGCTATTGTATCTCCATAGATGTAATATTTCCTATTTCCAACCACTGACAATTAGATTCCTAAATATCTGAAAAACTGTAAATCTGCTCGATCAGAAAAAAATTGATTTTCCAATTATAGGGCTATTGATACATTTCTTGGTCAATAAGACCACTTTTGCTTCAGAATTATTTTTGTAATTCATTTCTATTTTTTCATCATGGCACACAGAATACCTTATTCCACCAGACTTGAAATTTTAGACCTAGACAACCTAGAACTATGCCGCCTTCGGTTCGATCTAAGTATAGTACATAAAATTATATATTGCAATGTCCTATCTATCAATGAATACTTTAGCTTCAACCAAAACAATACAAGAGCACAAAATAGATACAAACTAAAGATAAACCGCACCAAACTTGATTGCAGGAAATATGACTTCAGCAACAGAATGGTCAATGTCTGGAATACTCTACCTGACTCTGTGGTTTCTTCCCCAAACCCCAAAAACTTTAACCTTAGATTGTCTACTATTGACCTCACCCCTTTCCTAAGAGGTCTGTAGGGGGCGTGCATAAGCGCACCAACGTGCCTACTGTCCCTATCCCATTGTTTTTTTCTTATTTGTATCCATTTCATGTATTTATATCCATGTTTATACTTATACCTGTTATCTAATAATTGTTTGACAAAATAAATAAATAAATAAATAAATAAATAAAATAAAAAATAAATAAACAATATTGTTAAAGTCTGAAGAGAGGGCAAATTCAGTCGCGGAAAGAATAATGACATTGTCAGCATACAGAAAGATAGAAAAAAGTTTGTGATCTAACTACAGAGGAAAGAGTATTTGAAATTGCCTATATTGTACTATTGGATTACTATAAGATGTAAATAAAATGGAGACATGGATATACTTTGTTTAACTCCTAGTAATATGGGAGATACAAAAAGATCTCAGATTATAACTGATTGTTCCGCTATTAAGTCAGGATCAACTCTTAGCATCCACATAGATTTTCCCCATGACAATCTGTCTCTAATTTGTCTTCCAGACCTTCCAACAATGCACATACTGGCACAATAACTGAATCCATCAACTTACTGCTTGGTCATATTCTTCTTGTTCCTTCTACCTTTCTCGGCATCTCAGCCTTCTCCAGAAAACTAGATCTTCGTACAATGTGTCCAAGTAGGATAATTTGAGCCAGGTCATCTGTGCCTTGAGAGTGGGAACTCTGCCAACAATATATTTTATCATCATTTAAATGTTCCCATACAGTATCATAATCAAATAGAGTAGATGGAGTCTGCAGAGGATGCTGCCAATTTCCTTCATAATCTCTTCATTGACTATTATTAAAAGCCATCCTTAGGTTCGCGGAAAGCAGCATGGAATTCATTGAAGGCAACGGGAGTATTTTGCTTTCAGATGATTTAAGTGGATAGTTTTGTCAAAAGTTGCCAGCTAGCACTTTTCCTTCAGCTGACAAATTAATCATAAATGTGTCTGGCATTTACTGTAGTTTCCTTATAATATTTAATAAGCAAATTGGCTGGAAATTAATCTGGTAGGACTTGGAAGCTTTTTGAAAGATTTGAATTGTCGTAAATCAGCCCAAACTCTTTGGACCTCTGTAAGAAATAGTAAACGTAAATGAGTTAGGATGCCAGCACAGGAATCCACCATTCAGAATTTAATTCCAAGATGGTGCAATAGTTAGAATGCAGTACTGCTGGCTGACTCTGCCAATTGCCAGGAGTTTGATCTTGATGGGCTCAAAGTTGACGCAGCCCCCCAACCTTCCAAGGTTGGTAAAATGAGGATCCAACTACATAGATTGTTGGGGAAATTTGCTCTGTAATCTGCTTAAAAAGATCTGTAAAAGTACTATGAAGCAGTATAGTATTATTGTTCAATACTTAATGCTATTGCTATTCAGCAGGAATCAAATTCTATTCCCCAACATCCTGAAAACTTTACCATGCTTTATCTTGCAATGGTTTTGAAGGCCTCCAGCAGTGGTGAGTAGACAGTTAGATGTAGGGTGGGATTCAAATTTCTTACAACCGGTTCTGTGGGTGTGGCCTAATTTTTGGGCATGGCTTGGTGATCATGTGACTGGGTGGGTGTGGCTTGCTGACTGGGCATGGCTTGGTGGTCATGTGACTGACAGGGCGTGGCTTGTATGTAAATATTATATTTATGTAAATATTGATTTTTTTATTAAAAAAAGAGCAACTTTTACCCAAAATCAGGCAAAGCAGACAGGCAGATTGAGTTGCTCACAGAATCACAGATTCACTTAGTGATCTATGATTCTGCAATCTGACTCTGCACTGAAAAAATAGAAGCTTCAGTCCTAAGGAAGATTCAGCTCTGCTTTTATATTAGTTAGAAAGCAAGGAATCCAAAGGTTTCCTGCTTTCTAGCTAATCTAAATCTCCCGGCACAGCAGAACAGCTGATAGTCAGGTGGAAAAAAGGAAAAGTAGCAACTTACCAAATCCAGCCAAGTTTGATGATGCACATGCCAAGTAAGGAGTGAGTGGGTGGGGTGGAGAGGGGAGGGGTGAGCTAGTGATGTGATTTGTCAGTTCTCTGAACTGGGCAGAATAATAACAACTGGTTCTATAGAACTGACCGACCAGGTAGAATCCCACCCCTGGTTAGATAAAGGCTCAAATTCACTAGCTGTTGTAGCACAAAGCTCATGGAAGTGATTGACTAATCTCTTCTGCAGGGTCTAAAGCAGGGGTGTCAAGCTCACGTTGTCACGGTATCATCACATGACATATCAGGACTCTTTTCTCCTTTGCTAAATCAGGCATGGGCATGACCAGCATGTGATACATCCAGCCCACAGGCCGTGAGTTACCCTGCCCTGGTCTAAAGGCTGAGCTGGCCACAAGATTAAGCAGCAAAATTATTCAAGCTGATAAGGTGTTTTTTTAATTCATGTTTTTAAATTTCTTCATGATCCAGGGAGAAAAGAGATTTAAATATGCGAGAGAACAACAGCAACAAAACCTAACAGATTCATTCATCCAAACAGTGAGCTTTAAATACTCTGCATCTAACAATTCTAATTTTATTTGCTCTGTATTATATGTATAATGTTACATAGCTTAACAACTTTTTATTTATAACAATTTCCTTATTTTTAAAGCTCCGTGGCAAAGAAACAAAACCTGATCTTCTCTATTAAGAAAATAATTGCACCATAGTACTTGAGAGTGAAAGTTACTTTCTGGTAATAATATTAATATTTCATTTGCTACATGCTTCTACATAAATGTGATACAATATTGGGATAAACAATTTTCAAAGTTCTACAAAGTTCTCTCTCTCTCTCTCTCTGCATGTGTGTGTGTGTGTGTGTGTGTGTGAACACACACACATGAATGTGTATAATTTCCAAAGACTACAGAATGGA
Organism: Bungarus multicinctus; assembly: GCA_023653725.1. Lineage (NCBI taxonomy): Eukaryota > Metazoa > Chordata > Lepidosauria > Squamata > Elapidae > Bungarus > Bungarus multicinctus. Next base: position 16,911,020 of record CM042849.1, on the reverse strand, counting down.
AAGTGATCTGGACAAACCCAAATTAGGATATGTTTTTGAGGTGCTTCAAGGGGCAAAAAGGATGTGCTAGGCTGCAGTAATCTTAGCAAAGACTTAAGTTCCTACACACACACATACACACGCACCCCACACAAAATTTGCCTTTTAACACCTCCCAAATTAGGAAAGAGATTACATTTAGCCCCTCCTATCTCTTAAAGGAAAGTTTTCGCTTCTGAATCCTTGCATGTTTTAGCATCTAAATCCTTTCAGCATTGAACCAACTCTTTAGCAGTACCATGGCATCCTGGAATGTATGCCCCCAAATGTCAGTGCAGGTTTTTTTAAATGTTTTATTTCAATGAATCTTAACAGTAAATTGGTTCCCAACAAATGTCATATAGCAGGAAGAGTTATGTGCAAAAAATGTAATAAAGACTTGAAGTACTGGAAATTTCTACTTTATTAGTTTTCTATCTCATTTTCCTCTAAACCTGCTTATAAAATTGCTTAAAATATCCTAGGCATTGACATGGTATGAAGGGAGTAAGGGTGGTTGGAAACAAGAAATACAATCTATTTTGCATTAACAACCTGTTCTGCATTAACGTTGCCTCTCTCTAGATTATCAACCAAGAGACATCACAGATGTTAAAAAAACTGAAGATGAGACAAAATCAAAAATAAACACCAGTTATGAAAAATGCATTGGTCCCAAATATTATTAAACTAGAACTCCAACCTCTGTAACTATGAGGGCTAATAGTGAGGGACCATAGAAACTCTAGGTTAACAATTTCAAGAGTCATAGTTTTTCATCTCTGTTTACATATGATAGGTTGGTATAGACTTTAAGCCAAGGTTGTCACCAATTCAACTTCCTACCAATATCAAAATCAACTGATTAAGCCCTAAGGCCTTGAATTTCAGAAAATTTCAGACAGCTTAATACCTAAGGTATAAAATCCAAATAATGTCTGTGATATATGTAACATTTCCCTTTAATTGCACCTATTCCTGTTATCAGCTACCCAGAGTAGCACATTGCATCAATCTAATCATGGGTGTCAAACTCGTGGCGTCACGTTGCCCTCACGTGACGTTTCACAGCGTTTTTTCTATTTGTGGAGGCGGAGTGGGCATGGCCTGCGCATCCATCCCGCAGGCCCACACTTTGATACCCAATCTAATCTAACCCAATCATATAGCCTTTCACTTATAAGAGTGAAAGAGCCTCGGTGGAGCAGTGGTTAGAGTGCTGTACTGCAAGCTACTTCTGCTGCCTGCTGGCTGCCTACAGTTTGGCTGATTGAATCCCACCAGGATCAAGGTTGACTCAGCTTTCCATCCTTCCAAGGTGGGTAAAATGAGGATCCAGATTGTTGGGGGCAATATGCTGACTCTATAAACCGCTTAGAGAGGGCTGGAAAGCACTGGAAAGCGGTATAAAAGTCTAAGTGCTATTGCTATCTTCCTTCCTTCCTTCCTTCCTTCCTTCCGTCCTTCCTTCCTTCCTTCCTTCCTTCCTTCCTTCCTTCCTTCCTTCCTTCCTTCCTTCCTTCTCCATGGTTAGAATACAGAATTGCAGACTAACTTGCCCAAATTGCCAACAGTTCAATCCTGACTGGCTCAAGGTTGACTCAGCCTTCCGTCCTTCCGAGGTGGATGAAATGTGGACCAAGGTTGCTGGGAGCAATAGGCTGACTCTGTAAACCACTTAGAGAGGGCTGCAAAACACTATAAAGTGGTATATAGGTCTAAGTGCTATTGCTGTTGCTATTACAGTTATACTGCTTAGAATATTATATGGCTACAGATATTTTTCATTTAGTGTTGATTTTATGACTGTTTAGTTACAACAGGCATAGAAGAGCCCATAAAGCCAAGCATCACAAATGGTCACACCAGCATCACTCCATGGTCACATAACTGCATGTCAGGTGGGTCAGCGGCATTCTCTAGTCACCTGACCACAATTCACAATGATTTTTGCCAGTTTCTGGCATTTTGTCACAAAAATGGCATACTTCTACCAAATTAGACCTAGACAATTTCAGTGTTCTGGTGTAAATGTGAAAACCAAAATACTATTAAACAATATAATGTATATATTGTATATTGTACTGTGTATGTTAATCTATTCATTTCATTACTACTGTGGTAATTCCACAAACACAAAATCCCATTTAATCTTCCAATCACTCATTAGTCAACAATATTTTACATTCAGATCAACATTTACCAAGAACAGTTTACTCCAGCAATTAGATGGGTTGTCAGGATTCCAGCAATTACCCTGCAATTAAATCATGAGTCTTAAGCCAAACTTCCAAAACTTCAAAAAGATTTATTGGGAGTTAAAATGTCCAGCACTTCCTGGGTGTAATGGACTCTGTGACACATCATTCATTGTCACCCTTGATCCTGGTTTCCTCCCACCCCCTGGGTGTATCGTAATTCATATTCTCCAATGGGACACATCCATAGCCAAGAGTCATCAATCATGCTCTCCAGTTCGAATTTTATGTAGCAGAAACTTCAGTCACCTAGTTACTATCTTTGAAAACATTTATGGAACGCACTTTCGGTTTGCAAGCTGCTGTACTGGTCCCCCCTCCCTTTCTGTTGGCAACTCTAAAAAGATCATACAAATATTTTATGAGTTGACATAGGTATTTCTTGAGACCCCTTTTTGGAAACATCTCTTAAGTGGAAAAGGGGATTGAAATTATTGTCAGAAACTTATTGTACAGCATATCAAAAATGAAAGACATACAGAAACTAATTCACATTGGTTGAGTTCTATTAAAATTGCAAAGTTGTATTGTTTACTCACTGTTTAGTCACTTCAGGCATTTGGGGAAATTCCTTTTTCTTGTTTTCAGCCGATTCAACAGGAGTAAGTAACGTGGCAGCACAGGAGACAATTGACTGATGAGAATCTTCCTGGCAAACTACAAAACAGCAAGAATTTAGTTGCCAACATTCCAATAATGCAATGCCTCCTGTTTCTGGAGGTTGCTTTCAAATTAGCATCTCATATGTCCCCTAAAGGACTTCAAACAATATTACGAGCGTGGGACAAAACAGATTATCTATCCAGTGGTAGATTAACCATTTTAATTAAGTTATGTCACCTTGCTCCTTAAAAATACAGGAAGGAACATACTAATATTTGATTCTTTATCAATCATCTGACATTATACGATCCAGCAACAACACACAAGCATGGTGAAGAACAAATAAATGGATGACTAGGAGGAGATGAAATGTCATTGTTTCCCCATACACTGGGGAACTCTTAACATGCTCTGATAGCTTTTTATATGTTCTCTACTGCTAGCATCTGGCCTTCCTCTAAGTTCAAACGACAGGAAATAAGGTTTGTCAGGGAAGGATGATAAGGCCCCGAGGGTGCGGGCCTTCTCTGCAGGAGCACCCTCCCTTTGGAACGAGTTGCCCCCGGAGATGCGAGCCATCACTGACTTGCAGATCTTCCACCGCGCATTAAAGACCCACCTCTTCCAACAGGCCAGTCTGGCCTAGTATCAATTTACTAGGGTTTTAAAATTTGTGGTCATTTTTAACTTTTTTACCCTGTTTTTATTGTGTTATTTCAGCCACTTGTTTAATTCTTTTTAAATCTATTTTAATTTTTTTATTAATTGTGTGGTTTTATCTCGGCTGTACACCGCCCCAAGTCCCATTTTGGGAGAGGGGGCGGTATAAAAAGTTTAATAAATAAATAAATAAATAAATAAATAAATAAATAAATAAATAAATAAATAAATAAATAAATAAAACTCTAACCTATTCATTTGAGTGAAGTGGCCCTGCTTGAGCTCCTTGAGGTTATAGCTGGCGTGGCGGTTGGGACCCCCAGGCTTATGGTCATGGGGGATTTCAACCTGCCATCTGCTGGCGGTACCTCGGGGATTGCCCAAGAGTTCATGGCTTCCATGACGGCCATGGGCCTGACCCAGTTAATTCGGGACCCTACTCACGTGGGAGGTCACACCTTGGATTTGGTTTTTGTCTCTGATCAGTGGCAGAGTGATCTGGGTATAGGGGATATAGTTGTGGAACCCCTGTCATGGTCGGATCACTCGCTCCTGAAGCTCGACTTCCGTTCCGCACCCCCTGACTGCAGGGAGGCGGGGCCATTAAAATGGTACCGCCCCAGGCGCCTGATGGACCCTGATAGGTTCCTGATGGAGCTTGGGCCATTTCCCGAAGCTCTCACACACGACTCGGTTGAGGGCTTCGTCGCCGCCTGGGATAGGGTGGCTGCTGGGGCCCTTGACCGGGTCGTGCCCTTGCGGCCTCTGACCCGGTGCCGATCCCAAATGGCTCCTTGGTTTTCTGAGGAGCTAAGGGAGATGAAGTGCCGGAAAAGACGCCTAGAGAGCAGTTGGAGGGCTAGCCGTTCTGAGTCTGACCGAACACTTCTACGATCTTATATTAAGATGTATTTAGTGGCGATGAAGGTGGCGAGGAGGACTTACCTCTCCACCCTTATTGCGTCCGCGGAAAACCGCCCAGCCGCCCTGTTTAGGGTGACCCGCTCCCTTCTAGAGAGGGAAGCGCGGGAGGATCCCTTACAGGGACGGGCTGAGGAGTTTTCTAGTTTTCTGCAGGATAAAATCGCTCAGATTCGGGACGAGCTGGACTCCAACTGGGCATCTCCGGGCGGGGGGGCGGGGGTGGATATCGGTGAGGCCAGTTGGGTTGAGTTCGACCATGTTACTGTAGAAGACGTGGACAGGGTGTTGGGGGGACTGAATGCCACCACCTGTTTGTTGGACCCGTGCCCCTCCTGGCTGGTTTTGGCCACTCGGGAGGTGACACGAGGCTGGTTCCAGGGTATTATAAATGCTTCCTTGAGAGAGGGGTTTCTACCTACCGCCTTGAAGGAGGCGGTGGTGCGGCCCCTCCTCAAGAAACCGTCCCTAGACCCAGCATTGTTATTAAATTACCGTCCCGTCTCCAACCTTCGCTTTGTTGCGAAGGTTGTAGAGAGTGTGGTGGCCCGTCAGTTTCCCCGATTCCTGGATGAAGCGAGTTATCTTGACCCCCTCCAATCGGGCTTCAGGCCCGGGCATAGCACGGAGACGGCGTTGGTCGCGTTGGTTGATGATCTCTGGAGGGCTCGGGACAGAGGTTGTTCCTCTGTCCTGGTCCTGTTAGATCTCTCGGCGGCTTTTGATACTGTCGACCACAGTATCTTATTGCAGCGGTTGGAGGGGTTGGGGGTTGGAGGCACCGTATTACGGTGGTTCTCCTCCTTCCTCTCCGACCGCTCGCAATTTGTGTTGACGGGGGGGCAGAGATCGTCCCCAAGGCCCCTGCTTTGTGGGGTGCCTCAGGGGTCGGTGCTCTCGCCCCTGCTGTTTAACATTTATGTAAAGCCGCTGGGTGAGATCATCCGTGGCTTTGGGGTGGAGTTCCATCAGTACGCTGATGATACTCAGCTGTACATCTCCACCCCAGGCCACCCCAACGAAGCCGTCGAAGTGATGACCCGGTGCCTGGAGGCCGTGCGGGGTTGGATGGGTCGTAACAGGCTTCGTCTCAACCCGGCCAAAACCGAGTGGCTGTGGTTTCCTGCGCCCAGATACAGCCAGCTTATTCCTTCGCTGGCCGTGGGGGGAGAGGTTTTGACCCCTGTGGAAAGGGCGCGCAACTTGGGTGTCCTCCTGGATGTACGGCTGTCTTTGGAAGAACATATTGCAGCCGTCGCCAGGGGGGCTTTTCATCAGATTCGTCTGATTTACCAGTTGCAGCCCTTTCTGGATCTGGGCGCACTTCGCACAGTCACTTCCGCCCTCGTTATCTCCCGCTTGGATTATTGCAACGCTCTCTACATGGGGCTCCCCTTGAAGAGTCTCCGGAGGTTGCAGTTAGTTCAGAATGCAGCCGCGCGGGTGATCGTGGGCGCCCCTCGAGGCGCACACGTAACACCACTTCTCCGCAGGCTGCACTGGCTTCCTGTGGCCTACCGGATTCGATTCAAGGTGGTACTGATGGTATTTAAAGTGCTCCATGGCTCGGGACCTGGGTACTTACGGGACCGCCTGCTGCCATCAACAACCTCCCGCCGCCCAGTACGCTCCCACAGGGTGGCCCTACTTGGGGTGTCGCCGCCTGACTGTTGTCGGCTGGCGGCCCCGAGAGTTCGGGCTTTCTCTGTGGGAGCTCCCTCCCTATGGAATGATCTCCCCCCGGAGATACGGGCTATGACGGATATTCTGACCTTCCGGCGCGCAGTGAAAACCCTGCTTTTCGAACAGGCCGGCCTGGCCCAGTAACTATGTTTTTTGGTTTTAATTAATCTAAATTGGGGTTTTATTAGTTTTAATTTTTAACTTAAATTTTGAATAGACAGCCGGATCTAATTATTTAATTTATTTTTAATCGTATTTATTGTGTATTTATTGTATGCTTTTAGTAGGCTGTACACCGCCCCGAGTCCCTTTTTGGGAGAGGGAGCGGTATAAAAGTGTGATTAAATAAATAAATAAATTTAATTACACTTAAAAAACAACAATGTTTAGAATTCTGTTCCAATACTAACTTTCCCCCTGTGGCAGGTGACTCAAAGACAAGAGTTATTGTTAAGTACATGGTAGATATGCAGTGGTTTAATTGTTCCAATAAAGTTGTTAATTAATCTAGTTATGATGGGTTCTTTAATTATATTTTATATCTGAGTCTAGATGAAATTATCCACTTTTATAGTTACTTGGTTTAGGAGGCTCTGGAGTCAAGTGAATACTTGATGCTAGATCTTCCCAGTCTAGTGAATGAAGTACCTTAACAGTTATTCTGTCTATTTGTCTGTTTTTATTTTCCTTTGTCTGATGAGACAATTTAGTTTAGTTTAGTTTATTGCCATTGCATCTCGTACAATAAAATAAAATGCCATCTATAATGTACATTATAACTATAAAAATAAAAACACAAACACACATCCTTCACATTCTATGCAATTGAATTGAAAAGTCCTGATATTGCATTAATATTGCACTATACAGTAGAATTCAGTATAATTATTGCCCTGGGATAGAAACTGTTTTTCAGCCTATTGGTCCTTGTCTTTATTGTCCTGTACCATGTGCCAGATGGTTATAGTTCAAAAAAAGGGTGCCCAGGATGAGATGGATCTTTAAAGATGTTTTGAACTTTCTTAAGGCAGCAGGAGATATAAAGCTCTCCCAAAGAGGGAAAAGGCAAGCAATGATCCTCTGGGCAATGATGTTAACCCTCTGGTGTACTGTCCTATCTGCCACTGCAATTGGGAAAGCACATACAGGTGCAGTAAGTTGCTGTTTCCTGATAAGTCTCCGATAGTATAATCTCTGCTGGGCCCTTTTGACCAGTGGTGCAATGTAAGCACCCCAGGTCAGGTCCTCTTTTATGGTAACACCCAGAAATTTAAAACTGGCCACTTGCTCCACTTGGTCTCCATTGATAAGCAAGGGCTGGATTTTAGACAGAATTTGCATAGGCTGAGACTATGCAGTCTAAAAACTGTCATACACACCAGACTATATATCTACATTTATGTTACATTGAGCTTATCCTTATTTTGCTTCAAATTCTGATCAAATGACAGTGGTTGTGCTTCTCAGATACACCACAATTGCTAAGGAACTTCTGTTCTTTAAACAGTTAGCTGCCAAAACATGATTACAGACAATAGTATTCCCCAAAGCATTGGTTGCTATAAATCTGCAATTAAGCCACAGGCCAGGTTCTTTAAACACTGCAGAGCCACAATGACAAAATTGTAATTACTGTAATAGGACCATTACTAGCAAATGAATTACACCCAATCAAGCTTTGCCTATTTTCTCATCTTTTCACAACAGCCACAAAGGATGCAGTTATATTTGCTTTGTGGTATCAAGACAGGATCCCAAAAAAGGAGACTAAAACTGACTTATTTAATGAAAAGAGATGTCAGATATATGAAAAGCTTTTACATTCCTTGCATCGGATAATATGAAGTAAAATAGTATTCAATTGCCTTTATAATGAAATCCATAAAGCAAAAAAAGGTTTTCAGCCACAGATTATGCAGAAAAATACACCTGTAGCTGAACCAAGGATTCCAATACCCTAACGCAAATGCACAGGTACAGTATATATGGTGCCTCGCTCAATAGTAGTAACTGTGAGAGGGATCTCAGAGTCCTAGTGGACAATCATTTAAATATGAGCCAGCAGTGTGCAGCAGCTGCCAAAAAAGCCAACACAGTCTAGGCTGCATAAACAGAGGGATAGATTCAAGATCACGTGAAGTGTTAATACCACTTTATAATGCCTTGGTAAGACTACACTTGGAATACTGAATCCAGTTTTGGTCGCCACGATGTAAAAAAGATATTGAGACTCTAGAAAAAGTGCAGAGAAGAGCAACAAAGATGATTAGGGGACTGGAGGCTAAAACATATAAAGAATGGTTGCAGGAACTGGGTATGTCTAGTTTAATGAAAAGAGAGAGAGAGAGAGAGTTCTCCCCTCCCCCCTTCCCTCACTATCTCGTGTTGTTATTCTATTCTATTCTATTCTATTCTAACTACAGGTATGTGTCATGCCCCTGTTGGAACCTGATTCCGAGGGGGAGGTTGAGCAGCTGACAAGGGAGTGGGAGTGTGGCTCCAGTGTCTGGAGGAAACTGGAAAGGGGCACAATCTGGCTGGGCATTCAGAGGAAGACCCAGGCCCACCCCCTCTTCATCCAAGGGCACACAGGGAGGAACGGAGAAGGGAGCAACATGAGTTACATGGGTTACGGGGGAGAAAAGGGTCCTGATTCCCTTCATTAGCTGAAGCTGGGAAAACAGGATTTAAAAAGAGCATTTGCGCACAGCACCTTGGTGGAAGCAAAGCATGCATTATCTTTGTCAAGTCTTATCTGGGTTCTGGTGTCCTCCCAACTGTGTGTGTTTCATTATCTTTTGAAGTCTGTAATTCCTTATCCTGCCCTGTCTTGTTAATTGCTGCAGCATGGTTTGTATTGGTTTTTATTTATAATTTATATGTACTTTGGGTTCGGACTGAATTTCTTCCCTTTAAAAATTGTTCTTGGGAGGGTTTTTTCTCCAGCCGATGATAACTGGATATTGGGAGCCAAGTTGGGGGTATTATAGGGACTTTACCTACTTTTGTGACTTTGTAGCTTTTGTGCCACGCCCGGGTCATCACAGAAGGCCTCAACTTTACAACCATTTGTTTAGTGATCATTTGAGGTTACGATGGCACTGAAAAAGTCATTTTTGACACTAATGACCATTGCAGCATCCCCATAGTTACATGATTACAATTTGGATGCTTGGCAACTGACAAGGGTCATGTGATCACCTTCTGCAGCCTTCTGCAAAATCAGTGGGTCAGATAGATTAATTTAACAACCCTGCTGCTGCTAACTTAACACTTAACAACGGTGGTAAGAATGACTGGTTTTTAAACTGAATTTCAAAAGGAACATTTCATTTGGAATGTTTAAATTCTGATGCTAACAGTTGGGCCATGCCATCTTAAAATGGGCCAAATTCAAATAATATAAGCCTGTAGTATGAAAGTTGACATATTCTGCTGCCTCAAACAACGGATGTATATTATGTGCAATACCCTCTCCAAGAACTGTGGATTTATAAATAAGCTTGTTTATTAGCTAGATTTTGTTCGCTTACTGTAGTTTGGTTTTCATTTTAGCTTTTCTAAGGGATTTTTCCAGATAATCATTTCAAAAACGAAATTGCACCTCTTCTTTAATTTATACAGTTTTCCCACCAATGAATTAAATAGTAATAATACAATGTTAACTTCTTTTAAATGTCTTAATAAAATAAAAAAATAAAAAGTACTCCAAGAACGAAGAAGTCAAATCATTTCACAATTTAAAAGTTCAGCCACGCTAAATAGACTTTTGTATTATGCAAAAATAACGGAACTCCATCCTCAAAACACTGGAACAAGCATCAAGAAACTTTTCATCTTCATCTTCAATTCTGCTTTTAAAAGCCCTTGAACCAGAGATGGTATTTAGCAGGTTCTGACCAGTTCTGGAGAACTGGTAGCGGAAATTTTGAGTAGTTCGGAGAACCGATAAATACCACCTCTGGAGATTTTACGATATCCTTCCCCTATCACGCCCACCAAGCCACGTCCACAGAACTGGTAGTAAAAAAATTTTGAATCCCACCACTGCCTTGAACTGAGTCTATTTTCTCAATGTAATATAAACACATTTATACAATGATATAGGGTCTCAGTTTTGTTTGCAACAGAAGGGAAGAGGTTTTGCTACTGTCTCTTAGGTATGTTTTCCAACTTCTCAATCTAGTCCAGGGGTGTCAAAGTCAAGGCCCAAGGACCAGATGTGGCCTGCAGGGTACTTAGATCTGGCCCATGGGCCTGCTCTGGAAACAGTGAAGGACCAGACTACATTGCCTCTGCCAGTGAAAACAGGAGGGCTGTGCATGGCCTCCCTGAGCTCCTTTTTCACTGGTAGAGGGCTGCAGGAGGCCATCACAGCGGAAAACAGAGCCTCAATGAGTGATGTCAATCCGGCCATGCCTCCTGGCCATACCCGCCCAGGCCCCTAGAGGTCAAACACAACCCTCAAAGAAATTCAGTTTGACACTCCCGATCTAGTCCAACTGTCATTGCCCTGTTGGAATCTGATTCTGAGGGGGAGGCTGAGCAGCTGACAGGAAGTAGGAGTGTGGCTTTGTTGGCTGTGGAAGAAACTGGGGAAGGGCACAGTCCAGCTGAGCAGAGCAGGGGAGAGGTAGAGCAAGGCAGAGGGAACTCAGAGGAAGATCCAGGCCCACCACCTCTTCATCCTAGGGCACGCAGGGAGGAACGGAGAAGGGAGCAACGTGAGTTGTGTGGCTTACAGGGAAGAAAAGGGCCCTGATTCCCTTCATTAGATGCAACTGGGAACACAGTTTTTAAAAGGGGAGTTTGCACACCGCAACTTGTTGGAAACAAATTGTGCATTATCCTGTTTTATCAAGGCTTTTCTGGGTTCCTGGCATCTTCCCAACTGTGTGTGTTTTGTTGGCTTTTGAAGTCTGCAATTCCTTATCCTGCCCTGTCCAGTTAATTGCTGCAGCATGGTTTGTGTGGATTTTTATTTACTGTTTATATGTTCTTTTTTTTGGATTGAATTTCCTCCATTTAAAGACTGTTCTTGGGAGAGTTTATTCTCCAGCTGAAGGTATCTGGACATTGGGGGCAAAGTTGGAGGTATTAAAGAGACTTTTCTTACGTATGTGACTGTGTTGCCTTTGTGCCATGCCCCGGATCATCACATCAACTTTCTCAGCTACGGTTCCCCAAGACATGATAAAGAAGAGGCAAGATACAGTTATATATATATATATATATATATATATATATATATATATATATATATATATATATATATATATATATATATATATATATATATATATATTTTAAAAAAAATTGTGCACTGCAACAATGCTACTACTTACAATGGTGAGATGTTTTTGTATGCTGTGACTAAGTTGCAGCTCTGCTACTTTTGTAAATTGTTGTAAATGGTGCAGAGCATGAATTGTATAGGTTTTATAAAAGTGAATTGTTTTCACAAAGTGTTTCTCTCTTTTATGATATGAGACCTGAAAAATATCCCAAGGGTTATTCCAGAATAAAAATGTTGAGAAAGACTGGTCTAATTTATGGCTGGTAACAAAACAATTTCCAAAACTCCATAGAAACAGAATAGGGAAATATCTTGATTTACCACATTGTTCTGCAATAAGATTGAAAGGTTTATTTCATGTTTTACTTCTTTTATTGAAACAATGTTTACAATTCACAATTTTTTTAGATTCTCTCGTACATCCATAAGCAGACATAACACTTTGTCTTGGTCCTTTACATTAAAAGCTCCCTCTGGTAAAAGATGGTGCAATCAGACAGAGAGAGTCACACAGAATGTTGTTTCTTGTTTAATGTATGTTTACTTGGTTTCACAACTCTCAAATCACTATTCAAATTAAAACGCAATTATCTTTAAATATCCACATTTTACTGTACTTTTGATGCAATTATCCAATAAGCACATTCAAATGTGCATGTTCTAGAAAAAGTCCAAAAATGTACACATAAAGGAAAAGACCTTGCAAAGCTCACTGTAGGAATATTAGGAAGGTCTTACAAAAAAAACCTATGTTATCAAGAAATGTGAGCATGAATTCAGGTAGTCCTCAATTTATGACCGCAACTGAGCCCAAAATTTCAATTGCTAAGCAAGACAAGTTAAGTGAGTTTTGCCCCATTTTACAACCTTTTTGGCTATAGTTGTTAAGTGAAACAAGCAGTGGTTGAGTGAAGCTGGCTGCCCCCAGCTGTCAACAAGCTGCTGACCTGGCTTGTCAGAAGACAGCTGGATAGGTTAGAAATAGTGATCATATTACCTCGGAATAGTGAAATAATCATAAATATATGCCCGTTGCTAAGCACCTGAATTTTGATCGTGTAATCATGGGGAAGCTGCAACGATTACAAGAGTAAAAACTGATCATAAGTTGCTTTTCCCAATGCCATTGTGACTTCAAAGTGTTACACTGGTGGCGCAAGGAATGGAAACGAGATACTTTGGAAGGCTTCGCACAGTCACCTCCGCCCTCGTTATCTCCCGCTTGGATTATTGCAATGCTCTCTACATGGGGCTCCCCTTGAAGAGTCTCCGGAGGTTGCAGCTAGTTCAGAATGCAGCCGCGCGGGTGATCGTGGGCGCCCCTCGAAGTGCACACGTAACACCACTTCTCCGCAGGCTGCACTGGCTTCCTGTGGCCTACCGGATTCGATTCAAGGTGGTACTGATGGTATTTAAAGTGCTCCATGGCTCGGGACCTGGGTACTTACGGGACCGCCTGCTGCCATCAACAACCTCCCGCCGCCCAGTACGCTCCCACAGGGTGGCCCTACTTGGGGTGCCGCCGCCTGACCGTTGTCGGCTGGTGGCCCCGAGAGTTCGGGCTTTCTCTGTGGGAGCTCCCTCCCTATGGAACGATCTCCCCCCGGAGATACGGGCTATGACGGATATTCTGACCTTCCGGCGCGCAGTAAAAACCCTGCTTTTTGAACAGGCCGGCCTGGCCCAGTAACTATGTTTTTTGGTTTTAATTAATTAAATTAGGGTTTTATTAGTTTTAATTTTTAACTTAAATTTTAATAGACAGCCGATTTGGTTATTTAATTTATTTTTAATAGTATTTATTATATTTTTATTGTATGTTTTTAGTGGGCTGTTCACCGCCCCGAGTCCCTTTTTGGGAGAGGGAGCGGTATAAAAGTACGATTAAAATAAATAAATAAATAAATAACAGAGTTTATTTTAACCAGAACAAGTTACTCATGGCAGCACCCAAGCTCATGAGAGCAGCTCATGGCGAGCAACAGCTGATGCCGTCTGACTGCTCCCTTTTATACACCAGCTGTCACATGGCCAGCCAATAGGGAAATAGCTCTGTCTCCCGCCAAAAGTCCGGACCAGACTTAGAACTTGCTGGAAACATAACCCTCCTTCCCCCCAGCTAGGTGCATGCATAATCTTTTAGGTAGGTGGGGCGTCGCCTAACCCGCTCCGACCTACGCAGTTGTAAGTCAAGGACTACCTATATATACCTTATATATGAGCTTCACTCTAAGTTAAAATAATCACAAACTCCTTTAGAAAGGGAAGGTGGTGGAATGGGAAAGAAAGAAGAGATAGTGAAAGAGACATATTTATTCAATAAAATAGAAAATACATAACCATACACATAAAACAACAGATATCTGCACTGTGGCCATCAGCATTTCCTCTCTCTCTCCCTCCCTCCCTCCCTCTCTCTCTCTTTCCCCGTGTGCGCGTCTGTGTGTGTGCATATCTGTGTATCTCAGAATGATTTAATACACATGAATGTGAAATAGCAATAGCTCTTAGTCCTGTATACCATTTCATAGTGCTTTATAGTCCTCTCTAAGTGGTTTACAAAATCATATTGCCCCCAACAATCTTAGTCCTCATTTTACCCACCTCGGAAGGAGAGAAGGCTGAGTCAACCTTGAACTGGTCTAGATCAAATTCCTGGCAGTGGGCAATGAGTTAGCCTGCAATAGTACATTCTAGCCACTGCACCACTACTGCTCTCACAGACATATAATTGTTTTAGCACAAACACATTTTTTACTTGTATTCAATTGTGCTCAATTTTTGGACACTGCCTAGATAAATCCAGGCAGTTTTCTTGGCAAGTGTTTTTCAGAAATAGTTTTGCCACTGCCTTCTTTCTAAGGTTGAAAAAAATGGGATTGGCCCAGGGTCGCCCAGCTAAGGTGGGATTAAAACTCACAGTCTGTCAGTTTCTAGGCTGATGAGCTTCCTACTACACCTAATTGACTGTCATACTTTATATAGTTTTCTAAAACAAAATATTGGGTTCAACCTATAATGGGATTTTTATTTAATTTGCATATTTAGCAGAACAGTAACAGCAGATATAAACAGAAGTTGTGAATAAAAGGTATTAGTGCACAAACTATAGCATTAAACTATCAAAATATCACATTGTTAAGTGATGGTGCCTAGTATGGAATATATTATTAAAAGGTTGACTGGTCGTGAAATAATGTGGTACTTTCATATCTTATTTGGCAGCTCAGGAGAAAACCCTGATTATTTTCCATACAAGCTATAATTATGCACAAAAATTATTATAGCTTAATGTTTCTAGCATGATCAGTAGACTTACTCAATGACCTAATCATTGTTTTTTTAAAAAAATGAAAAGGAGTTAATAGGTTTCTGCATAAGATTATGATCTGTACCACAACTATCAAAATAATTCTTCTAAATTGCAGCCAGCACCTTAATTCTATACTATGACCTATCCATTAGTATGGACCTCACTCATTTAGCTTCAAAATCTAGACTGTCCAAATAAAAATAAAACATAAACTATAGAAAACATATATTTTAGAGATTACATGGCATCATCCTCTTATTGTCAGGGATACCACTGTTCTAAATACATCCCTTTGGTCTTCATTGCTTCCCACCCAATTTTCTCAACCTGACCATGTAAACTCCTTGACCTGCCAACAGGATTGACAATGGGATACGCTTGAATAAGTATCATGCTTTCCACTAAATATGTCATTTTCAAGCCATTACAGTAATGGAAATATCTGTGTTGTAACTATATGATTATCCAGGTCATAATTTTCTCCATCCTACTGTTGTACACATTTGGAAAACAGGAACATTGATAGGTCGCCAAACTAATACAACAGTGAACGATAAAAGCAATAAAAGGAGCAGGTTTTGTACAGGTAATCCTCAACTTAACAAGCATTTATTTAATGACCAGTCAAAGTTACAACAACACTGAAGAAGTGATTTATGACCAATTTTCATACTTACAAAATCTCCAAGGTCCCATGATCAAAATTCGGACACTTGACAACTAACTCATATTTATGACAAAACACTGTACATTTCAAGAATGTAGATTCCACAATATAAATGAGGAATATGTTTTCACTAGCACAGAAACATTCAGCAGG
Organism: Bungarus multicinctus; assembly: GCA_023653725.1. Lineage (NCBI taxonomy): Eukaryota > Metazoa > Chordata > Lepidosauria > Squamata > Elapidae > Bungarus > Bungarus multicinctus. Next base: position 16,895,448 of record CM042849.1, on the reverse strand, counting down.
CATACAAATAAAGAAAACATGTGCCTTTGTAAAGTTATCTGTGAATCCCCAAGATGGTTGGGGCAATGATAGGTGGCCATTCTGAAAGGCATTCTTTTATAATCTCTACTATGTCAGACATGACATCTCTTGAAAGGATGCCTTAGGCATTTTCCTCATTGTTGGTGATTCCAGAAAGGAAAGAGTGACACTTAGTGGCCACATATTTCCATTTTCTCTAATACACATTTTGTTATACTATATCTTTACAAGGATCATAATCAAGAAAGATTAAGAAAGCCCATTAAATGTTGCTCAAGTAGCATAATGAAATCCAGAACAGAAACCTTAATAAATGCATGGGTTAAGGATATGATGTTCCTTATTGCTTCAAGCATTCTACTATCATGCCAGTGCCAAAGAAGCTCTCCATCAAGGAACTGAATGACTACAAACCAGTTGCTCTAACATCTGTAGTTATGAAAATCTTTGAAAGGCTAGTGCTGTCCTACCTGAAAACCATCACGGATCCGCTGTTAGATCCCATGCAGTTTGCATACCGAGCAAATAGATCGACAGATGATGCTGTTAATATGGCTCTGCATCCTACAACACCTTGAATCTCCAAATACCTATGCCTCTTTGTAGACTTCAGTTCAGCATTCAATACCATCATTCCAGACATTCTTCTAAATTAAGTCAGCTAGCGGTACCTGAACACACTTATAAGTGGATCATAAGCTTCCTAACAGACAGGAAGCAGCAGGTGAAGCTAGGCAGAATCACATCGGATACCTATACAATTAGCACAGGGGCCCCCAAGGCTGTGTACTTTCTCCACTTCTCTTCTCCCTATATACCAATGACTGCATCTCAAACAATTCATGTGTTAAAATACTGAAGTTTGCAGATGACACAACAGTGATTGGTCTCATTCGAGACAATGATGAATCCACATACAGAAAGGAGGTTGTACAACTTGCCTGGTGGTGTAACTGGAACAATCTGGAACTGAACACACTCAAAACCATAGAAATGGTGGTAGACTTTAAGGGAAACCCTCCCATACTACCACTTCTTACAATACTAGACAACACAGTATCAACAGTAGAGACCTTCAAATCAATTTTACCTAACATCAAAAACATCATCAAAAAAGCACAACAAAGAATGTTCTTTCTACGCCAACTCAGAAAGCTCAAACTGCCCAAGAAGCTGCTGATACAGTTCTACAGAGAAATTATTTAATCTATCATCTGCACCTCTGTAACTGTCTGGTTTGGTTCTGCAACCCAACAGGACAGACACAGACTTTAGAAGATAATTAGGACTGCAGAAAAAAACAATTACTACCAACCTGCCTTCCATCGAGGACCTGTATCCTGCATGAATCAAAAAGAGGACTGTGAAAATATTTACAGACCCTTCTCTTGTGTTCTACAGAAATTCCATTTGTTGATCTGCATTTTGAGCGGGAATTTTGTTTGTTCTGATTGGCTGAGCACCCTGACAGCAAACTATAAAAGGGAGCTGTCAGACGGCATCAGCTGTTACCTGTCAGCTGGCCAATTCAGCAAGATATGGCAGACTAGGGTAACCTGTTTCTTTGTTACAATAAACATTGTTTCGTTCATCAATGCCTGCCTCAGCTCATTCTTAGAAAGAATTTAATACCCTCACATCCCGGACATAAACTGTTTCAACTCCTTCCCTCAAAACGCCTCTATAGAGCACTGCACACTAGAACAACTAGACACAAGAACAGTTTTTCATCACTCTGTTTTTCATCAACGCCCTCACTCTGCTAAACAAATAACTCCCTCAATACTGTCCAGCTATTTACAAAGTCTGCACTACTATTACTATTAATCTCATCACTCCTTATCACCCATCCCCTCCCACTTGTGACTGTATGACTGTAACTTTGTCACTTGTATCCTTACGATTTATATTGACTGTTTCCTAGTATGATTTGATTGTTTATTGTACCCTATGGCTATCATTAAGTGTTGTACCTTTTGATTCTTGACTCTTGATGAATGTATCTTTTCTTTTATGTACACTGAGAACATTTACACCAAGACAAATTCCTTGTGTGTCCAATCACATTTGGCCAATAAAAGAATTCTAATTTTAATTTATTGTTTTGCTCAGCTTGGGTAAATTATGAATGCATGAAAGAGGTCTTGATAAAAAAAGAAACACGCTGGACTGAATCTGTGCCAATCCTAATACACATTTCTAGAATATGACAATATTTACTATAGGTAAAATTATTCCAATAGATTAAAAAATAGTCTGGTGGAAAGTGCTTCTACAAAAAACAGATGACAATAAAACAAAATATTAAATATTCCTGGGACTTTTATTGTTAGAAAAATAAGCTGATAATTGCTAAGTCACAGATATAAAAAAAGAAGAACTGCTCCTGTGAGATGAAAGAGGGGAGAGAGAAAAAGAAAAGAAATAGAGTTACATTATAGTAGAGATCTCTTTACCAGAATGTTTCGTTCCTTGTGAAACAAGAGCAGCATAATAAAGGTGACTATACTAATAACAACATCAGAATTTAACAAAACAACAGAGTAGGAAGGGACCTTAGAGATCTTCTAGTCCAACTCCCTGCTCAATCAGGAGACCCTCCAGTGTTGGAACATTCACCACTTCTGAAGGCAAGTCATTCCACTGCTTCATTGTTCTCTGTCAGGAAATAGTTCTAGGTTGCTTCTCTCTTTGATTAGTTTCCACCCATTGCTTCTTGTGCTGCCCTCAGGTGCTTTGTAGAATAGCTCCCTCTTCTTTGTGGCAACCCCTGAGATATTGGAAGACTGCTATCATATCTCCCCTAGTCCTTCTTTTCATTAAACTAGACATACCCAGTTCCTGCAAACTTGCTTCATATGTTTTAGCCTCCAGTCCCCTAATCATCTTTGTTGTTCTTCTCTATACTCTTTCCAGAGTCTCAACATCTTTTTTACATCGTAGTGACCAAAACTGGATGCAGTATTTCAAGTGTGGCCTTACCAAGGCATTATAAAGTGGTATTAACACTTCACTTGATCTTGATTCTATCCCTCTGTTTATGCAGCCTAGGACTGTGTTGGCCTTTTTGGCAGCTGCTGCACACTGCTGGCTCATATTTAAATAATTGTCCACTAGGACTCTGAGATCCCTCTCACAGTTACTACTATTAGTTTCTACCCACTACTTCTTGTCCTGCCTTCAGATGCTTTGGATAATAACTTGACCACCTCTTTTTTTGGCAGCCCCTCAGATATTGGAAGACTGCTATCATGTCACCCCTGGTCCTTCTTTTCCTTGGAGTACTACCTACTCAGTTCCTCCAACCATTCTTCATATGTTTTAAACTCCAAACCCCTAATCATCTATATCATCACTAACATCAAAAACAACAAAAATAGCAGCAGCAGCAACTGGAACTCAGATTTACACAAAGCAGAAGTCGAGGTGGTGATTCTTTTGTTTGTTCTTTGTACCATGTTATTTCGTAATGAATAAAATCATAAAAGTAGCAGTAACAGAAGCAGTAAAAACTGAACAATGTCCTACATGCCTGCTTCAGAACAGCTTAAGCACTGTCTCTCTTCCACCTTTTCAGAAGAGGGTGTCTTGCAAAGGGAAACCAGTACACGAAGGCTGACTTGAAGTTACCACTGTAAGTACAGCCACTAAAAGAATGCCCATGTGCCTTGGATTCTGGATTGTGTAATTAGTTTGAATTAAATTCTGCAGCCAAGAAATGGCTGATCATCTCCATAGTAGAAGCAAGTGTACACCTCCTCCCTTCAAAGAATTTGTTCATGATGACTTCCCATGAGCTGTGACCCACCCTTTGAAAAACATTGCAATCAGGAAAATCCTCCTAATATTCAGACAGAATCTTATTTTTCTTTAATTCAATTTGAATTATTCCTTGTCTCAAATTGTACTTTTAAGGGAACTAAAGATCAACTAAAGGGTCTACCAGCCTTTAGATAATATACTTTATCTTCCTATACTGGTATAAACATGTCTTTAATTTCCTTTAGTGGCTGTCCAGTTGTGTCTCACTGTAGGAGGTGGTGCTCATCTCTGTTTGTTAGCTGAGGAAACCAGCATTGTCCAAAGATGGTTCCATGGTCATGTGGCTGGCATCACTATAAGTTGAGATGCATGGAACACTGTTACCTTCCCACAGAAGTGGTATCTATCTACTCAAATTTGCACGCTTTCAAACTGCTAGGTGGGCAGGAACTGGGCAAGTAATGGGAGCTCACACCATCATGCAGCACTCAGGTCTCAAACCCAAGTTGCCAGTTTTCCAGCTGACAAGCTCAGTGTCTTTAACCACTGAGCCATCACACTCCTTTTTAATGGCTCCTCATAGGGCTTGCTTTTCCTTATACTGGTATTCTTCTCTAAACATGTTCCAGTTAAGTGTGGTACTTAGTACTGGACCCAGTGCTCCAAGCACAGACTAACAGAACAGAACACAATACAATGGAATGATTATCTCCCATGAGCTAAATTAATGCTTCTGTTAATGCATCCCAAATATTCTGTTGGACAGCAGGACCTTCAGGTTATAGAAGGAGAAATATTTCTGATTGCTTGCCATCTGGTTCTTTTAATTGGAATTGCCAGAATTTGAACTTAGACCTCAGACTTGCTAAATACAAAGCTCAAATCACATTTTTGGCTTACAGTGAAAATAAGCCTACACAATATAGTAAAAATATCTCAGATGCAAAGTAAAGTTCCTGCTGCTCACAGAAGGACCGTTTAGCATTTCACATATCCATGTTGGATGATAATTATACCTCACCAATGAATATTAAAATTGTTAATATACCTGCATGAAAGATAATTTTGCAGCCTAATATAAACTGAAAGAAAAATAGTAAAAAGTTGGGAATGATCTAGTGTTAAAGCAGCTGAGATAACATAAGAAATCTTGATCTTGAGCGCATGCGTCATGAGATCCCATTGGTACGCTCAAGGTCGTAAGTCCACGCCGGACGGAGAAAACAAAACAAAACAAAACCCGACTTTTCCTGAGATTCCGGAGAAGCCGATAAGTATTCACGGCTCAGATTTTCTACCTGGTCAAGGGGCGGCAAGCTCAGTCAGGACCCGCGCGCGCCGTTCCCGCCGCAGCTCCTGGACGCCGACTAGAGCCTCGCGCAGGTTCGAGCAGTCCCGTCGGAGGAGGTGGCTTACCTCAACCGCTCTCCCCAGCCCCACCTTCCAAAGCGGCGGGGCCGTGGAGAGCAGCAGGTGTCCCAGTTAACAGTTACTGCCTTTCCCTCCTCCTCCTCCTCCTCCTCCGTCGGCTATGTGGGAGACGACCCCCCCCCCCCGCGCGAGCAAGTGGGTGGGGTGGGTCATTTGAGCTTGCCTACGATCAGATTGGCTTATCTGTCTGGTGGTTACAAAGATGTCCATCCCTGTAGTGACACCTACCCTATGGAGTAATGCAAGGGCCCAGAGCTGATCTATTTGAAGCATCTTTCAAAGACCTTTGTTATTTGTTGAATCACTTCCGGGAAAAGATGGCGGACGGCTGCTTTCGCCGGAGTTCTCTCCGGCCCGGGTGCTCTTCGGTGCGGGTCCCCATGCCCCCTGGCCCCCCTCGCCGGTGGCAGAGGTGGGGGAGGGCCCGGGGAGACCAGCGGTTTCCAACGAGAGCTGGTTGGGGGCTCGCCGGAGCTAAGGGAGCCGATGGGAGCGACGGCGTTGGCGCGGCGGCCCTGGCGGCCCCGGAGTGGCCTCGGGACGGTCTTGCTGGCCTTGGCGGCCTCGGAGCGGCCTCGGAGGGGCTTCGGAGGCCCCGTTCTGGATGTAGCAGTCCCGGAGTGGTTTTCCAGCTCGCCGGAGCCGCGGCGCCGAGAGAAGAGACAGCGTTGCCGCGGCAGTCCTGGCGGCCTCGAAGCGGCCTCGGGGTGGCCTCGTTGGCCTTGGAGTGGCCTCGGAGTGGCGTCGGAGGCCGCGCCCCAGGTGCGGCGGCCCCGGAGCGGTTTTTGAGCGGCCTCGGAGGCCTTGGGAGTGGTGTGGAACGGCCTCGGTGGATTTGTGGCGATGGATCCGGTGCGTGCGCTGCGGAGCTCCGCCGCGGCCCTCTCCGGCCTGGACGGCCTCAGCGGTGGCCCCCCCTGTCCCCTGGGCCTCCCCGCCGGTGGCAGAGGCGGGGGAGGATCGAGGGAGACCAGCCGAGACACCTGGAAGCTGGTCGGGGGTCGGCTGGAGCCGCGGGACCGATGTGGAGGGCGGCGTGGTCACGGCGGCCCCGACGGCCTTGGGTCGATTGCGGAGGCCTCCTCCAGCGGTCGGCGGAGCGGGGCGGCTGCGGACGGGCAGCGAGCGGACCTGGGGCATTTTCGATAGCCCCGAAGATGACGCGGCGGCTGGGAGATCCACGGAAGGGCTCGGCGGGGGAGCGATGGTGCCGATGCCCCCGTGGGCCGCTTAGGTGGAGCTGTGGTGTCCCTTCTTTCCCTGGGGCCCCCACCGGTGGCAGAGGTGGTGGGCCTAGGGGGGGGACTGGCTCTGCCTGTGACTCTTTCCCCCCCGGGGGTCTCACCGGTGGCAGAGGTGGGACGACCGGGGGGAGGCGGAATATACCCCAGCTGGACTGGATTCCATTTTCTATGGCCGGAGGACGGCAGACGTTGCGGACACTCTGGGAATGCCGAGATAGGGCGGCCGGGTCCACGGAAGTACCTACGGACAGAGCTTTGGGCCTTGAGGGATGCCCCCCTCTCCCTTAGGTGGCCTTCGAAGCTCTCTAAGACCTTCCGCAATGAGGGATCCTGGGATCCGGAGCGATGGTGGGGTCGGGGAAACCGGGGAGGGCGTGGTAAATCCGGGCTTGAAAAATTTTTAAGGGGATTTTTTAAAGGGGAAAAGTCCAGGGCGGGCGGGGGAGACAGCCCGCATGGAATTGGGGGCAGCCGGGCCGGCGTGCGCGCCTGTGGGGCCTCGGGGGTTCCTGTGTCGGGGTGGCAGACAGGGGGTGGGCAGCCGGGGGCCAGTTTTATCGGCACGGTAACTGGGAGAGGTAGGTATGCTAGGGGTGGAGGGCCATATCCGGTCAGGGGATCGCGCTCCCGATGTTTACAAGCGGTAGCGCGCTCCGACCCTCCCTACCCATCCTGTAGTCCTGGTTGTCCGGAATCTCAGGCCCTGAATACCCGGCTGCTGTTGTGCAATGCCAGGTCCGTGGTTAATAAGGCTCCCCTGATCTGGGAGTTGGCTCAGGAGGAGGCCGCGGACCTGGTGGGTGTCACCGAAACCTGGTTGGGCCCAGAGGGAGGTGTCCCTCTGGTTGAGATGTGCCCACCAGGTTTCCTTGCATTTCACCAGCCTAGGGCTCAGGGAAGGGGCGGTGGGGTGGCGGTGCTTATAAAGGAAGTCCTTTGTCCTAGGGAGGCCACTGTCCCTCAGACGGCTGGCTGTGAATCTCTTTTTGTGAAGTGGGGGCAAGGGGTTCAGATGGGCCTTTTGTTGACGTACCTGGCTCCCTGCCACGTCTCATCGGCCCTACCCGGACTCCTAGAGGTAATAGCCGGGCTGGCGGTTGAGACCCCAAGGCTCTTAGTCATGGGGGATTTCAACCTGCCATCGCTCGGTGAAACCTCGGGGTTGGTCCGGGAGTTCTTGGCTTCCATGACGGCCATGGACATGACCCAGTTAGTTTCTGCCCCCACTCACATGGGAGGTCACATGCTGGACCTGATTTTTGTCTCTGGGCAGTGGTTGAATGACTGTAATTGGGGGGATTTAGTTATTACACCCTTGTCATGGACAGATCATTCCCTCCTGAGGCTGGATTTCTGTTCCGCTACCCCCCACCGCAGGGAGGCGGAGCCACTTAGATGGTTCCGCCCCAGGCGCCTAATGGATCCGGATCGGTTCCAGAGGGAGCTTGGGCCATTTCCTGAATCTCTGGCTCTCAGCTCGCCTGGAGACCTGGTGGCCACCTGGGAGGGGTCGGCCGCCGGGGCCCTAGAGCGAGTTGTGCCTATGCGACCTCTGACTCGGCACAGATCCCATTTGGCTCCGTGGTATACGGAGGAGCTACGGGAGATGAAGTGCCGAAAAAGACGTCTTGAGGGCATTTGGAGGGCGAGCCGTTCTGAGTCTGACCGAACACAGGTGAGATCTCATATTAAGACTTACCTTGTGGCGATAGGGGCGGCGAAATCTTCGTATTTCTCCGCCCTTATTGCATCAGCTGAAAATCGGCCTGCCGCCCTGTTTAGAGTGACCCGCTCTCTACTTGAACCGAGAGCGCGGGATGACCTCTTGCAGGGTAGAGCAGAGGAGTTTTCCCGATTTCTGCATGATAAAATCGCTCAGATTCGGGAAGGGCTCGACTCCAATTGGGTGGTCCCGGGGGAGGTGTCCGGGGCAGGTCTTGAGAGTGTTATCTGGGGGGAGTTCGATCCTGTGACCGCTGAGGGTGTGGACAGGTTGCTGGGGGGTCTGAATGCCACCACCTGTTTATTGGACCCGTGTCCTTCCTGGTTGGTTTCGGCCGCCAGGGAGACGACACGAGGCTGGCTCCAGGGGATTGTCAACGCTTCTTTGAGAGAGGGGGTGCTCCCTACCGCCTTGAAGGCGGCGGTGGTGCGCCCCCTCCTCAAGAAGCCTTCCCTGGACCCAGCTATTTTAAACAACTATCGTCCAGTCTCCAACCTTCCCTTCGTGGCGAAGGTTGTTGAGAGTGTGGTGGCACGTCAGCTCCCCCAGTACCTGGAGGAAGCAACTTACCTCGATCCGTTCCAATCGGGCTTCAGGCCTGGACATAGCACTGAGACGGCATTGGTCGCGTTGGTTGATGATCTCTGGAGGGCTCGTGACAGAGGGTTCTCCTCTGTCCTGGTCCTATTAGATCTCTCGGCGGCTTTCGATACTATCGACCATAGTATCCTATTGCGACGGTTGGAGGGGTTGGGGATTGGTGGAACCGTCTTCCGATGGTTCTCCTCCTTCCTCTCTGACCGTTCGCAATTCGTGTTGGCGGGGGGGGAGAGGTCCACCTCTAGGCCCCTGGTTTGTGGGGTGCCTCAGGGGTCGGTCCTTTCTCCCCTCCTGTTCAACATTTACATGAAGCCGCTGGGCGAGATCATCCGTGGTCTTGGAGTGAGGTGTCATCTGTATGCAGATGACACCCAGCTGTATATCTCCACTCCGGACCACCCCAACGATGCTGTGGGGACTATGTCTAGGTGCCTGGAGGCCGTGCGGGACTGGATGGGCGGGAACAGGCTTCGGCTCAACCCATCCAAGACCGAGTGGCTGTGGTTTCCGGCGCCCCGATATAGCCAGCTGACACCTTCGCTGGCTATTGGGGGGGAAGTTCTGCCCCCCACAGAGAGGGCTCGCAATCTGGGAGTCCTCCTGGATGTACGGCTGTCGCTCGAACATCACATCGCGGCCGTCTCCAGGGGGGCGTTTCATCAGATCCGTCGGATCTACCGGTTGCGGCCCTTCCTGGATCGGGACGCCTTGCGCACGGTCACTCAGGCCCTTGTCACCTCTCGCCTGGACTATTGTAATGCCCTCTACATGGGGCTCCCTGCGGGGAGCATCCGGAGACTCCAGTTGGTGCAAAATGCAGCCGCGAGGGTGATTATGGGGGCGTCGCGTAGCGCCCATGTGACGCCTCTCCTGCGCGAGCTGCATTGGTTGCCGATGGCTCTCCGGGTTCGCTTTAAGGTTCTAGTTTTGACCTTTAGGGCGACTCATGGCATGGGACCAGGTTACCTTCAGGACCGCATTCTACCAACGTTCTCCAACAGGCCGGTGCGTTCCCACAGGGAGGGTCTGCTCCGGGTGCCGTCGGCCGCTATGTGTCGTCTGGCGGCGCCGAGGGGTAGGGCCTTCTCTGTGGGTGCCCCCGCCCTCTGGAATACTCTGCCACCGGAACTTCGTACCGGCACGGACCTGAGGGCCTTCAGGCGCGCGTTAAAGACCTGGCTCTTTGAGCAGGCCGGCCTGGGCTGAGATAATGATTTTAAATTTGATCTCCTTTTTAATTTTAAATTGGGTTTTAAGGGTGGGGGGGGGTTTCTTAATTTTAGTCTGCAGCTAATTCTAATATTTAATTACTTTTTAACTTTTGTATTTGTGGGGTTTTTAGACGAGCTGTTCACCGCCCTGAGTCCTTTGGGAGAAGGGCGGTATATAAATGTAATTAATAAATAAATAATAAATAAATAATAATCTGTGTCTATCCCTTCTTTACAGTCACAATGTGGAATTTCTGTCATATATTTTAGGGGACAAAAATTAGCATCAGCTGGGAAAGATCTTAAGAAATCTGGTTTTCAATGAAATACATTTAACCATATGTTAGTATACATGTTCCCATACATTATTGGAACTTATTTAGAAATCTGTTACTGTTTAATTCATTAAGATGTTACTTATAAGATCATGATTTATTTTATTTTTGAATGTGCAAATTAATAGCCCACTGAAATTTAACTCTATGTCTAGAGTAATACCAAACATTATTTAAGTAATTGCCATTAACAACATATTTTAAAATAAAACAATGAAAAGATAACAGTAACAGCATTAGTTTAGTTTCAACTGAATATTTCCTTATTTTAAATTTTTGGAAATGAAAATACTAATTTTGAAAACAGGTGAGTTAGAAATATTTCCTGACAATTTTCCATTCCCACTTCTATATGTTCATTATTTTGCTTACTGAATTTTCAGTAATTCTAAATTTGTCACATTACTGATATCAGAGCAACAGAAGACAGAAACCAAAGTGTGTTAAGTGTTTGCATATAGTTGTCTGTCTCTGTGTGTGTTTGTGCTTACTAAATGAAAATGAAAAAAAGGAAAGCTATATATCTATATTCTATATCTACATAAATAGACACATTCATATTCTATTCAGGCTTCAAATTAAGTGGATTATCATATTAAATTTAAAAAACAAGCCTTGTAGCATGTTGAAGACTAACAATTATTGTGTGACAAAGATCACAGTATTCTTCATGAAAAATTGTGTAATAATAAATTAGACAATCTTTAAAACATTGCAGGCTTTTTTGCTGTTTTTGCTACAAAAGATTAACAGACTTAAAAACTTTATTTTTTAAAAAAATAATTATAACATTAAATTTACAGTCTAAAAAGTATAATTCAATAGCAGAACTGATTGTAAAAGAACTCTAATAAGACCATACCTGGAATACTGCAACCAATGTTGGTCACCATACTACAAAAAAAGATGTTGAGATTTTGGAAAAAGTTCAGAGAAAAGTACATTTAAAGGAATTGTGTCTGAATTTGCCACAGAAACAGAAATCTGAGAAGGGACACAGAGAAATCACTTTTTTCCATAATAAACACCCTGCTTCAGCTTTCACGTCTGAAGGAAGAATGACACTAGAGATCCACAACTTTGGCCCCATAACAAAATGACCCTCTTACTATAACCTGGACTGGGTTGACTCAATGTTTTTACATTTTTAACACAGTACTATGGTCAATCCAACAAATCAAAGTAAGTGATTTGCAGGGAACAATTCCTTTTTGTAATGCAAATGATGTTATTAAGTGCCAAAATAGACCAATATATCTGGTGGGATAAGGATCCAATTTTGAAAAAGAAAAAAGTCAAGTCCCTTCAATTACCTTTCTTTGGCACCTTACCTACAGCAATTCTAATAGCAGCAGGAAATAAAACTGATATTTAAAGGAATTGAAGAATACTCTTCCAATTTGCGATTAGGCAAGTCATATCCTTCTACTTTCTTTTGCATTGCTGACTTGATAAAATAATGTCGAGGAATTGCGCAGCAGCTGTCCAGTTGAAGTCAGAGCCACTAACACAAACTTGTAAGTTTTTTATATATGCATAAATATATTTAACATTCAAAGTTACAGCAGTTTTTTGTCATCGTTAAGTAAAAAAGAACACAAGATAGTCAGGGATACAGGAATATCATGAGGTAAATTTAAACAGCATACAGAACATATAGAAGAAAATGTTATATTTACGGCAATCAATCATAGCGTTGATTGCCTCATGCATGAGTCAACACTCTCTATCTAATCAACTACAACAGTATGTTCTGGCCTATTGTATACTTTTTTGTTTCAGCTACTAAATTCAATATCCTAACAAATATGGTAGAGGTAGCAGAATTAATCCAAACATGTCATCCAGTCACCCCCATGGCTTAATGAGCCGTGTTCTCAATTGCCATCCATTTTTTCTCCATCAAGCTTGATTCTTTGCTACTTATTAATTAGACCTTGAATAAACAGGAGCTGTCACAATTCAATACAGCATTTCCTTTTCTCTCTTTGCATCAACAAAAGCCTACAGGCAGGACAACTATAGTTAACACTGTGGCAAAGTGATCAATTTGCATCCAAGATACTTATTTGGATTAAATGCTTTTCAGCTCAATACAAAGTAGCTCAGCTGGATGTAGTCAACCTTACATTAACAAATGAAAAGCAAAGGTTTCTTCCAGATGCTTATATTTTCATGCAAAATAATTTGTGGGGAAAGCACAACAAAGCAGGAAAGGTATATACAGAGTGATTTTTACCCTTGCTGATTGCATAACAATATATGTGACCTCTGGTTTCTTTGCTATTTTTAAAAAACTGTAAGGCTTCATGTGGGAGTTGCAACTATAGAAGGTTTGAAATTTGCATTTCACCTAGACAGATAGTCCTAGTTTAGTGACAATTAGGACTGTCAATTCAGTTGTTAAACAAGTGGATGCTAAGTGAAACTGTGGTTGTAACTATGTTTATGGTCTTGAAACTTCAGCTATCCTTTCTTTTACAGACCATAAATGTCATAAATGTAAAGATCAGTCATAAAATTATTTTCTCATCACTATCATAAATTTGAACAGTCTCTAAATGAGTCAGTCACTAAACAAAGACTGTACAATTCATTTTATTTGGTAGCTAATATAAAAAAATAAACAAATCCCTATTTCACCTTTAAGAAAAATCCTGTCCTTTAAGAAAACTGAAGCACAAATCTCCAAGAAAATGCTGTTATATCACAATTTATTTCACTATTCTTTCAAATCAGTAGCTATTGTCTAAAGTTAATGAGCTAGATCTAATAATTTTTCACAGTTATTAGGAATTTATAGATCTCTAAGATATCCAGAATAGAATTCATTTATTCATTTAAGCAACATTTAAGCTTTCAAACTTATGGCAGCAACAAGTTAAGCAGTGCAAATCATAAGATCTCAAGTTGCAAATCCATGTAGTCCTTGAGTTACGACTATAATTGAGTCTTAAATTTCTGTTATTAAGTGAAACATTTGTTAAGTGAGTTTTGCACCATTTTACAACCTTTCTTGTCACTGCAGTTGTTAAATTAGTAGCACAGTTGTTAAGTGAATTTGACTTCCTCATTGACTCTCGCTTGTCACAAGATCGCAAAAGATGATCACATGATTCCAGGACACTGCAACCGTCATAAATATGAGTCAATTGCCAAGTGTCCATTTTGATCACATGACCATGTGGATGCTGCAACAGTCTGAAAATAGTGTGAAAAATAGTCCTGTCACTTTTTTAAGTGCCATTGTAACTTTGAACGATTACTAAATGAATGTTGTAAATTGAGGACTACTTGTAATTCCAATCTATAATAAAACAACATTAATGAGAAAAGTGTGGTTTAATTTGTGGCCTAGAAGAACAGGCTTTCCAAAGAGTCCAACAATAAGCAATGATTTCCGGGTACAAAACAGTTTAATGGAAGAGATCCAGGTCATGTTCTTCCTGCTAGAACTGATGGATAAGTAGGGACAATGGAAATAAGAGCTTATCACATCTGCACATGCAGATTTTATCACACCTGCAGATTAGGATTCTATATTGATTGCATAGATCAAAAATGAGTGTAGCCACAATTCATAAAAGTTCTTTTTAAGAACTTTTACCGTGTGATTTCTCTTTTATTTCTACAATTGCTGTATACTAAGTTGACATCTTTATTGAACTATACATTATGATTCCAATATCTTATGATTCCAATATTTTTATCCTATTTAGAGTCAACTCAAGCATACATATGGAAATGGGGGATGTCACTGTATCTATCACTTTATATTTAAAAAAAACATTCCCCATTTGATTGATTGTTTAGTTAATATAAAAAGATTCTTCCAGAACAATTCAATTTTTTAACTGTAATAGCATCTAGGTCCAAATTGTTACAATATTATTAGTTAAGATTGGTTCTCCAGATGTTGTAGGTGCTCTAATACTGGTGGTTTTTAAGAAGAGATTGGACAACTCTTTATTTGTTTGAAATGGCATAGTGCAGGGGTCTTCAAACTTGACAGCTTTAAGACTTGTGGACTTCAACTCTCAGAATTCCTCTTCCAATCATATTAGCTCAGGAATTCTGGGACTTGAAGTCCACAAGTCTTAAACTTGCCAAGTTTGAAGACCCTTGGTATAGTGCTTCCTGCTTGAACAAGAAGGACTTCCATTTCTGTTATTCTATTTACCTTTGTTTACCTATTGATACATAGTACTTTTGTCTCCCAAATAAATTAGCTTATAAAAAACTAATAAAAATAAAACAAGAGGTAGACAAATCCATAAAACTGCAATGTAGGAATACAAGATTAAAATTAACTTTCCATATAGCAAATAAAGTAGTTTTTTGGGGGGGGAAACAATTTTAGGAACCAGCAATAAAAGGGAATAGGAGTTGTTGCTAGTATTACTATCCAAATGTTATATACCGATTTGTATCTATTGAGTTAATTCATTCACACAGAGAATGAATTCTTCTGTGAATCTGTTCAGAGATATGAATGGCATATATGAAGAACAGCATATGAGATAGAAACTCCCCTCAAATACCCCAGGTCAGGCTATACAAACAAAGATTTATGCTGAAACTTTGTTGTTGTTTTGTTTTGTTTATGCAACATGTAGCATACTAGTGTGGAAAGAAATATCCATCTGGTTTAGTTCCAAACCGGGAGAAAGACACTGGAGACAAAATGGAGGCCCGGAGGCTGATTGGAAACTGGGTCCATTTTATTGATGAAGCAGAACCACATGGGTTGTGGTTCTGGTGCAGCTGATAAAATGGAATTGAGAGTGAGTGGCTTTTATATCTTCTTTTGGGCTTTGTATTTGAATTTCCTGTTCCTGTGCAAGAACATGTATTCTATTGGCTGTTGTAGGGGTTATGTAGGGGTCATAGCTGGCTCTATAGGCAAAAGGGGAAATGCAAATCCTAGGTGTTTGTCTGAACTCCCAGGTTTGGTTGACATTTGCTGGAGGGTGTCGTGCAACTGAGATGATGCAATGAAGAGGCTTGTGTTATAAAAGGGTATTGAGCAGTTCTGATTATGGCTTAATGACTTTGTCCTGGTTTGGATATTGAGTGAAGACTAGTCCTACCATTCTGCCTTTGTTTCAAAATATCCTGTCTTAAATGGATTTCTGCCTGCAGTATTTGCTTTGCCTATGAATAGATCTCTTTATGTCTTAAGTGCTGACATCAGCTATGGGCTATATAGGAAAGTGGGTGTTGCTTTCTGCCTCAAAAAAACATGTTTCTCTATTTCTCCCTTTGGGAAAATATAATAATCTGCCCTTTTTAATATTCCTCAAAATATTTCATTCTTCTAGGAGGGGAGTGGCTTCCTACACTAGTACTAGAATAGAATTTTCTAAATAAGAGATAGTTCCCAAAACACAATATGGTCCCATGTGAATCAGATAAGCAAATGGGCATTCAAATTGAGAAACAATACAAGGTACAATATGACAAACAAGCTGGGGCATTCTAAACCTTTCTGAAAATTATCAAAGTGAATAGAAATACAGAACATGTTATGAATAATGGGTTTCCTGGCTTAATTCCTCTAGAACTCAAACTACCCTAGATGTTTAGTTTGGTAAGTATGGATAGTTGCTTTGTGCGTGAATAAGCAAAGCTTCCAGTTTCTTTATAACTCTGCATGTGATAAAGAGAGGACAAGCAATCAAATATTATTTGACCTGAAGTCCAACTCAGAAAAGACCACGCTAGATTAGCAGAAAGATTCAAAAGAGTGCTCTGTGTTTCCATTTCAAAGCCCCAATCCAGCTTCTAGGATTGTTGAGAAGAGAAAAGATGAGACAAGGGCACCAAATATGCCTGAGTTGAAAAGTGATGGTAGAATACTGTAAGAAAAATGGTAGCTAAAGATGTGATCTTAGTTTGGTATCTGACTTAACCCTAACTTTCATTCCAAGAGCTTCTGTGTTGGTTTCAATGCAAATAATATGTAATTTTAAGAAAGGCCATTTCATTCCCACATCTTGCCACACTGAGAGAATAAATCTATTGAACCAATTGCTTTCACAAGTTATGACCCAAACAGCTTAGGGTGATTATTAATACATTATTGTTATGATAGCTAAAGAATCCACTAGGTTTAGGACTGCAGGGCAATTGAATTTTGAAATAACAAGCAATAAAGCTGTACAAATGGCTTTCCTGTTATAAGATACTATAACGCTACTGTATAATAGTTCAAACCCGAGAAGAAACAGAAGTTAAATACAATAACAAATGTTCAACTGATCCCCTTTCCTATTGATTTCTTTTTCCTTGGCAACAAGCTTCCCAGAGTTTTCTATATTTCATTTTTAAGAGTATTATCCTCTATAACTGTCAGTCTTATGAGGTAGACCAGGCAGGAAACAGAACCAGATGAATTAATTCAACTTTATTGTAAGGTTGCATTAACAGAATCTTGCAAGTATGAAAATACTTCTGTTCTCCTATCCTCCCAATCTAGGGAGAGTTTCCTGCTCACATTCCTGCTGCAGGCTAAGCTTTTTTTAAAAAAAATTGTTCTTCAGATTGTGTCTTGTTGCCCTGTTTCCGAAGGTCATTCCCAAATACCATTTCAAAAGCACAATGACCTCTGAATAATATTAAAAGGTACAATTTATCTTTTAACCCAACATCTATTCAGGGCATTTCACCATTTCTAACAGAATTCCATTCCCAGATCTAAATAATGTATTTCCATAAAAAGTATTTTGTATATTTAGATTATGCTTGTTTTGCACATAGTGATATAAAATGAATAAAGAAGTGAATAATGATGCCTTGTATCTACGCCATCATTTGCCCAGTTCTGTGATGCAAACATGAAAAACTTATTTCAAAACACCATACATAAAACCAGTGGTGGGATTCAAATAATTTAACAACCGGTTCTCTGCCCTAATGATTTCTTCCAACAACCAGTTCACCAAACTGCTCAGAAAGTTAACAACCGGTTCTCCTGAACTGGTGCAAACTGGCTGAATCCCACTGCTGCATAAAACATGCATCCATTGCTATGTTATTGCTAAGGAAACCATATGCCTTAAAACCCTGCAATATTAACTCTATGCATAAATCAATATAAGGAATACACTGCTAATTTTAATCATTAATTAATTCTTCAGCTATTTTTCTTATTAAAGCTCAGGGCTTAATTGAGCACCAAAGGAATACTCTTCCATGCTTCTATAAGCTATTGATATAGATGAAATTACATACATAAACATGCTACAATATTCATTTTTGATATTCTGAAGTTTTTTTTTAACAAGATGCAAGATAATAATTCAGCATATAGGTGAGTATATGCGTATATACCTGAACATGTAAAAACTCTGGATCAAGCGAGCTATTATAAGTTGGTAACTCTCTTGCTAATGCTTGTATTTCAAACTAAAGCTCATTCATTCATTTTTAAATTACTATTTCCAGAACAGCAGCCAAACTCTGTCACATTTTTGCAATTTTATAAATATAGAGCCTGTAAACAAAAACTGAAAAGCAGAGAAATTCTCACAGCATAGAAAAACATGCCATTAGTGTAACTATATTTCTTTTTAAAAAATTCCTTTTTTCCACTTTTTATCTATCTACTTTCTCATGAAGAAATGCATTGGCTCATTGGTTAAGATGCTGAAGTCTTAGATCATTAAAGGTCTATATGTCATGGTTCGAGTAATGCTCCCAACCAATTCAAGACTTTGAGGCCTTGGCTTCCTCAAAAGGCCTGTTTATTGGGTACATCTTATTGGCACGGTCAAAGGTGAAACCAATACTGAATAATTCCCCCATTTGTTGGGATAATCAAATAATTAATACTGGTCACCCCCTTGTATCACAGGTCATGTTAACCAGCCAAGCAGATGATGAACTTCTCAGCACTCTCCCTCTGCCGTTGCTAGGGCATGCTGATTTGGCCTTGGGTCTCAGCCAAAAGGTCAGGGATGGTCCTCATCTCCGGGGCCAATTCATTCCAGAGGGAGGTGCCCCCAAGGAGAAAGCCCGCACCCTCGGGGTCGCCAGCTGCCAGCCGATGGCACCCCAAGGAGGCCCGCCCTATGGGAGCGCACTGGGCAACAGGAGATCGATGATGGCAGTAGGCGGTCCCGTAAGTACCCAGGTCCCAAGCCATGGAGCACTTTAAAGATGGTCATTAACACCTTGAATCGCACCCGGCAGGCCACCGGGAGCCAATGCAGCTCGCGCAAGAGTGGCGTAACATGGGAGCTCTGAGAAGCCCCCAAACCACCCGTGCGGCTACATTTTGCACCAACTGGAGCTTCCGGATGCTCTTCAAGGGAAGCCCCATGTAGAGAACATTGGCATAGTCTAGGCGGGAAATGACGAGGGCGGATGTGACCGTGTGAAGTGCATCCCAATCCAGAAAGGGCCACAACTGGTAGATCCTACAGACCTGACAAAAAGCCCCCCTGGCGACAGCCGCTATATGATCTTCTAACGACAGCCGTATGTCCAGGAGGACACCCAGATTGCGCGCCCTCTCTGTGGGGCCAAGAATTTCCCCTCACAGCCAGTGATGGAACTAACTGGCTGTATGGGGGTGCCGGAAAGCACAGCCACTTGGTTTTGGCTGGGTTGACCTGAAGCCTGTTTCGCCCCATCCAACCCCGCACAGCCTCCAGGCCCCGGGTCATCACTTCCACGGCTTCGCTGGGGTGGCCTGGGGTAGAAATGTACAGCTGAGTATCATCAGGTACTGATGAAACTCTACCCTAAAGCCACGGATGATCTCACCCAGCAGCTTCATATAAATGTTGAACAGCAGGGGCAAGAGCACCGACCCCTGAGAAACCCCACAAATCAGGGGCCTCGGGGTCGGTCTCTGCCTCCCTGCCAACATAAATTGTGAACGGTCAGAGAGGAAAGAGGAGAACCACCGTAAAACAGTGCCTCCCACCCCCAACACCTCCAACCGCCGCAATAGGATACTGTGGTCGACAGTATCAAAAGCCACTGAGAGATCTAATAGGACCAGGACAGAGGAATAACCTCTGTCACGGGCCCTCCAGAGATTATCCACCAATGCGACCAAAGCCGTCTCCGTACTGTACCTGGGCCTGAAGCCTGATTGGCGTGGATCTAGATAGACAGCTTCATCCAGGTGCCGAGAAAGCTGTCGTGCCACCACACTCTCAACAGCCTTCGCCACAAAGCGAAGGTTGGAGACTGGACAATAGTTAGATAACAGAGTTGGGTCCAGGGATGATTTCTTGAGGAGGGGTCTCACTACCGCCTCTTTCAGGGTGGCAGGTAGAAACCCCTCCCTCAAGGAAGCGTTAATAATACCCTGGAATCAACCTCATGTCACCTCCCGAGTGGCCAATACCAGCCAGAAGGTGCATGGATCCAGTAAACATGTGGTAGCATTAAGCCCACCCAGCATCCTGTCCACGTCCTCGGGGGAAACAGAATCAAACTCCCCCCAAATGACCCCCCCAAACCCCACCCCCAATCCCCCGTCCAGAGTTGCCCAGTCAGAGTCCAACCCATCCCAGATCTGAGTGATTTTGTCCTGCAAAAAATTCGAAAAATCCTCAGCCCGCCCCTGCAGAGGTTCCTCCCGCGCTCCCACTTCTAGGAGGAAGCGTGTCACCCTAAAAAGGGCGGCTGGGTGATTTCCTGTGGACGCGACAAGGGTGGAAAAGTGAGAACACTTTGCCATCCTTATCACCACTAAATAGGCCCTAATATAGGACCGTAATAGTGTTCGGTCAGATCCGGAGCAGGTGGCCCTCCAACCGCTCTCTAGGCGTCTTTTCCGACGCTTCATCTCCCTCAGCTCCTCAGAAAACCATGGAGCCGAGTGGGATCGACATCGGGTCAGAGGCCGCAACGGCACGACCCAGTCAAGGGCCCCAGCCGCCGCCCTATCCCAGGCGGCCACCAGGTCCCCGATCGAGTTGTGTGTTCGAACACCGGGAAACGGTCCAAGCTCCATCAGGAACCTATCAGGGTCCATCAGGCGCCTGGGGCGGAACCATCATGTCAGCTCTACCTCCCTGTGACGAGGAGGTGCGGCTTCGAAGTCCAGCCTAAGGAGCGAATGATCAGATCATGATGGGGGCTCAATAACAACGTCCCCTATATCTAGATCATCCTGCCATTGTCTAGAGACAAAAACCAGATCCAAGATGTGACCCCCAGTGTGAGTGGTGTCCCTAATTAGCTGGGTCAGAACCAAGGTTGTCATGGAAGCCAAGAACTCCTGGGCAATCCCCGAGAACGCGCCAGCCGAAGGCAGGTTGAAATCCCCCATGACCATCAGCCTGGGGATCTCAACCGCCAAGCCGGCTATGACCTCGAGGAGCCCAGGCAGGGCCGATGTCACATAGCAGGGAGCCAGGTATGTGATCAATAGTCCCATCTGAACCCCGGAACCACACTTTACAAAGCGGGATTCACATCCGGTCATCTGAGGAACAGTGGATTCCCTAGGACCTAGATCCTCCCGAATAATTACCGTAACCCCCCCACCCCTTCCCTGGGCCCTCGGTTGATGAAAAACCCGAAACACGGCCGGGCACATCTCCACCAGGGGAACACCCCCCTCCTGCCCTAGCCAGGTCTCGGTAATGCCCGCCTGGTCTGCTCCCCCCCTCCACAATAAGATCATAAATGAGGGGGGCTTTATTAACTATGGATCTGGCGTTGCACAGCATCAGCCAAAGGCCCTGGGCCGGATCATTCGAACAACCCAGGGAACGGGAAGTGACATGGGGGTCGGAGCACACCAACGCATGTAAACAGTGGGGGTGAGCTCCCACAACAGGATAGGGCCCCCTGTCAATGCCATACCTGCCTCTCCCACCAATCATGCAAATAGCCATCCCCTCCCCGTCCCAGAAAGAAGCCCCCATCCTCGATCCAACCACCCCCAGCCCCAAGGCCTCCTGGTCACGGGTGACCCCCAGTCTGGCCCTTATCACAGACGGGTCATCCCCCAAACCCAGCCTGCTCACCCTCCCTAACCCCGCTAAAAATTTGGAAATCAATAAATATAAATGGGCACGTTTCCCTTGGCTGTGTCATCTCTCAGGATCCCAAGATCCGTCATCGAGGAACGTCATGGAAAGGTTGGGGGAGCACCTCAAAGAAAGGGGGACATTTCTCAGTGCCCACAACTCTGCCACTGAATAAGTAAGTGGCCTGGTCAAACGGTGGCTGGCCGATTGTGTCTTTGATGTTTGACATCGGGATGGGGGTGAAAAGGCCCATGAATTCGGGACCAACCCATCCAGATGTCCCAGGTAGCTGGTCTCAGCCTCTATCTTTGCCACCGCCGTCGCTGCCTTCGGTGGGGACGGGATCAGGAGCGTGATGGGCTTGTCCTTGGTATTGCTGTTGATACCATTGGGATTCGGGGCCCCATCTTCGGGGCTGCCGCCGTCCACGAGCCAGGCATCCCCACCACCGGGCCCGACAATACCAGGTCAGGTCTCCACCACCGGCGCTCGCACCGCCGGCGCCACCGTCGACGAGGTCTCTGGGTCACTGTCACCATCCCTGGCAGGGCTGCATCATCCAAGGTCATCGCAACCACTGTCGCCCGAGGCCCCACCACCAAAGCTGTCACCACCGCCAGGCCAGGACCCTTCAAACGATGCTGAAGCCGCTGTGGAAACATCCTCGGCTCCATCCACGTCGTCGGGATCACCAACGGGGCCGTCCAAGCCAGGAATGTCATCCCCGAAGCTGGGAGCTCCAGCAAGCCAGACGGCACCATCACCATCAGTTCCAGCCATCCACGCCATCGTCGCCTCCACCCAGGCCGACAAGGCCTAGGCTGCAGGCCCACTTGAGGCTGGGACCGGGCCTCCACACCATCAGCAAACCACCGCTGACCCCAGCTGGAGCCATCGGCGCCGACGCTGGAAAAGCCGGCCCCACCCAACTGGGTAGCGCCCCCATCTGCGCCACCTACCCACGCCGTCACCCTCGTAACAAACTGAGGCGAGGCAAAGGAGAATAGGATGAGCCAGCAGGACCTCTACACACCGAGCCAGGCCAAACACTAAGAGTAGCGGCGAAAAAATGCTAGCACAACGAGGCACGCCGGGGTGAGGCAAGATGGCAATGCTGTCAACCCCGGCCGCTGCCCGGACCGCTCACACAGCTGAACGGGTAACCCCACCGTCCACTCCCACACCCCTACGGCTGTGCCAACCCCCCCCGGGCCCTGATCACCTTCTCCAACGGGCCCCGGGGGAGGAGCAGGCCCGGCCTGGAATGCAGAGCGGTCGGTGGAGCTCGCAGGCTAGCATCCGACCGCCATCTTTCAAACTTCATTAACTGCTCGATTATCATATCAATTCTGAATAGACTGCTTGAGAAATGCCACTCCACTATTAACAGATTTGATCCTCTCCTGTCTGGACAAATATCCTGCAGAATCTTGTTATCCATAAGCCTTCCAAATTCTATTATGTACTGACATGGTTACCATTTAAAAATAAATTTCGTATATAATTTGTGCATCCATAGCTTATAGTGGAAACAGGCAAATTGGAGCCTATTATTTCTTTCATTAAATTTAGACATTGATTGACTGCCAACAACTCTGAGAAGTTCACAAGTTTAAAAAAAATACATAATAGACAAAATGAAGGAATAAAATATGGCAAAGACGACAAACTATCTGATTGCTCAAAACCAGGAATGGAAACTGCTTCATTGTTATGCTTGTAAACTGCCCAGATTTTCTTTGTTAGCTGCTGTTTATTTTCATTGCTGGTAGTTAACAAAAAATGCAAATGGCAAATTGAGATGATTTAGATACATTTAGCCTGAAGTTTGAGTTGGTTACTTCTTTCTTTCTTTCTTTTTAAAGTTTTATTTGTTTTATTAATATAATATATAAAAATTCCATTTCAACTAAACAGTATGTTGTCTGGGTACAATTGTTTTTAGGCAGTCATAATCAAGATGTTTACAATGACATTTATCACAATAACAATAATACTGTAGTAACAGTAATATTTTGTTTGTCCGTTTTAACAAATTTATTTTAACATTTTTTATTTTAATTTTATTTAATTTTAATTTTATTTAATTTTATCCTTTTTATGTCCCTTTCTTTCTAACTTCTGTTTTTATTGTCTAGCCATTGATAAAATGAGTTCCATGTCAAAAAGTATTTAGTTTCTTCTTTGTCCTTAATAGTAAGATTTCTGCTCAAAGAAGTAATTTCTGTTACTTCTTTCTTCAAAGATAATAATAAAGATAATACATGCATGTAAAATTACATGGGTGCCAAACTTCATAATTGCATTAAATCAATTATTCAAGATAGTAAACCATGAAATGCATACTGAAAAATACTTTTAATGTTTCTGTATAATTTATTCTTCAGCCAGGGATAAGGACAAGCTGAAACCAGTTTGTATAGTTTTTGTTTTTGTTGTTAAAACCTGATAATATTATTATTCGCCACAGAAAGAGATTGCACACATATTGAATATCAGAGAGATTACAAATTAGCAAAATTGTTCCTAATTCTAAACAGATTATTTTGACCATTCCAAAAATGTACTGAACTCAAAGCAGCTTTGTTTTAAGATCAAAAGAAGTGTTTCAGTCACAAAGCAGAGCAACAGTGAACTCAGAGCTCTTTCAGAATGGTTGAAACAGTGCATTTTGGAGTGGAACCATTTCGAATTCAAAAGATTCTCCACAGTTATTGCTGACTCTGCAAATGACTGTCGTCACCATAACTGGCATCACAAATAGCCAAAAACAATTTTATCATATTTTCTAAGGCACCGGAAGGCCAGACAAGGAATAATAGATAGAAACTGATCAAGGAGAGATTCAACCTAGAAATAAGGAGAAATTTTCTGTCAGTGAGAACCAGTGGAATAACTTTGCCTTCGGAAGTTGTGGGAACTTCATCACTGAAAGCTTTCAAGAAGAGATCGAACTGCAATTTGTTAAAATGGTGTAGGGTCTCCTGCTTGGATGGGGGGTTGGCGTAGATGATCTACAACTCTGTTAATCTATTTAAAAAAGTAATCTAAGGCACACTATTCAATGTGTGATGACTAGGGGAAAATGCCTTCCAATTAGCAACATGATAGAAAAAAGTATATATATGGCAAATTATAGCAATCCCATAATCACCTCCATTTTGGGAGGGAAGGAGGGAAGTAAATATTTCAATAATTAAGAGAACTACTTTAGCTGGTGCTTAAGGCAGCTAGCAAACAGAAGACAGTGAGTTCTAGTCCCACCTTGGGCATGAAACCAGCTGGGTGAACTTGGGCCAGTCATTTCCACTCAGCCCTTGGAAGGAGGCAATGGCAAGCCACTTCTGAAAACCTTGACAAGAAAACTTGTCGAAGCAATTTCTGAGAATCATACATGATTGAATAGAAGGGGGAAAAAGAATATGAGCGTATCCTCATACATTATAAGAAACAAGCAAAATGTTACATTAATTAGAATAAAAAATAGCCATAATTGGATCATTGTATTTACAAGCTCTTCTCTACCTAGTAGGATTTTTTTAAAAAATGATTTTTTGCCATTTTGGAAGGCTGATATATTTCACTGCCAAGCTGGACCAGATGTATCCCATTTGAATGTAAATTAATGCCTGCGATTAAAAAGTCTTCACCTGCAGACCATATTTAAAACATTACAGGAATTAATCTTTCAAAATGCCATGAGAACATAAATAAATAGGAATAGGAATAAGATAAGGTCACTACAAGAGCTTTAAAACACTACAAGAGCTTTTGTGATGACCCAGAGTGTAACACAAATGTAACAAAATCCAAAACATAAATAAATGTCCTTTATGCCTCTAACTTGGCCTCACTGTTCAATAATTCTCAGTTGGAGATAAAACATACTCAAAAATAGTCTTCAAAAGAAAGCAATACAGTCCAAATTTAATGAGCAGACAAAGGTGAAAATAAAAACCAAACAAACTACAGTGATGAAATTTCCACAACGCAACAGGAGAAGTATTTATCAAATTCAAGGAATAACAAGGCACAATCTGTTGGAAGGACGCCAACCAAGATAACCTCAAATCAAAATAAAACATGCTTTGTCTCCAGCGTTTGCCAGAACGCAGGTCCAAACTCTTATGCAGTTCTCATACCTGCAACCCATGAAGAGGATCAAGGCCCTCTCTTCCCGAGGAGACCATGTCTCTCCCTTATCCTCTCCTCCCTGCATGCCTTAGGATGGATAGGGGATGAGCCTGAGTCCTCTTCTGACTGCTCAGCCAGCCTCTGCCCTTCCCCAGCCTCCTCCACCACCTCCAGAGCCAAACTTCCATTCCCTGTTGGCTGTTCCTCCTCTCCCTCGGAGTCAGTCTCCACCGGGGGCATGACAGCTTTCCTCTTGATGGACAGACCAAGAGCCTACTTAATCTTTTAATACGTAACTCATTTTCTGGAAAATGAGGTTCATATGTTTTATATACAGTACGCAATATAGCTGTAGGAGCCAGCAAGCTGGAGAGGTTGATCAACAAGTCAAATAACTACTATCCTAAAATTGGACCCATCAAAGTCCAACAACTGTACAGTTTTCACATGGTATGAATTATACGTAGTTCTCAACTCATGGTCACAACTGAATCCAAAATTTCTGCTGTTAAGCGAGACATTGGTTAAATGAGTTTTGCCCCTTTCTTGCCTCAGTTGTTAAGTGAATCACTGTAGTTGATATGTTAATAATCTGGTTGTTAAGTGAATCTGACTTCCCCATTGACTTTGCTTGTCAGAAGATTGCAAAAGGGGATCATATGATCTTTGGACACAGCAATGGTCATAAATATGAACCAGTTACCAAGCATCTGAATTTTGGTCAATTTTGGGGATGCTGCAGAAGTTATAACTGTGAAAATCAGTCTAAAGTCACATTTTCAGTGCTGTTGTAACGTTGAACTAAAGTTCAAAGTCACTAAACCAACTGTTGTAAGTTGAGGACTATCTGTATTCTTAAGTGAGATGAGCCAACAATACAGTACAAAATAGAATATCCATCCAGAATTTTTCTTCCTCTATCTTAATCACTACATTGCAGATACTGATATGTGTACATATCCATTTATTCCTTTTCCTAATAAGTAAATGTATACAAATCACAGAAAAAGGTAAAAAAATAATTGAGATATTAGAGCAGAAAACAAACATAGCTCAGTTCAGTTAACCCAATTCCATTTACTAAACTGTTCCATTCCTTTCCATCCTTCCAACCCACCCTTGTATCCACCATGTCCATACTCTGATTTCTGTTCTTTAAACTTCTCGCCTCCCTCTTTTTCAGGATCTCATCAACTTCACCCAACCATGACTTTCTCAGTCTTCTGCTCTCCCTTGATTCATTCACTTTTTCCCCAATTGATCCCATTTCCACAATATCACTTCATTTTTATTTTTTGACATTGGCCTTTAATTTCTCTGTTTGTTCCGAGGTGGATAAAATAAGGACCCAGATTGTTGGGGGCAATATGCTGACTCTGTAAACCGCTTAGAGAGGGCTGTAAAGCACTGTGAAGCGGTATATCAGTCTAAATGCTATTGCTGCTCATTCTTCCCCTTATCTGTACTTTACCCCACTTGCTTCTGACTTATTTTTATTTACTTATTAAACTGGTATGATGCCCATCTCACGGTTCAAAGCAATGCTGTTCTGATGCTAGGCTAAATTTCCTAATGATAGAAATGCAACCAGAAATAGAGGCTGTTTCTTCTGCAAAAATAGAAGCCATTTTTTTTTTCACTTCAACCTCTTGTTTTTTATCTCTGTGCTTACTAGTTCAGAACATTTTGTTTGTAGCAGGGAAAGCTGTGTAGCTTAATGCAGATATGCGACTCCCATGAACATTACATTCAAATTAACAGCACAGACACATTCCATTTGCATACCAATTTCACTAGAATGTCAAGGCAGGAAAATTTTTAATTGGAGGCAGCATTTGCAAACATTGCCTTACCCCCCCACCCCCTTCCCTACTTACACCTGAGACAGATAAACTACTAACAGCTGAAAGAAGGCCAATTTCTGTAGTACAATGGAAATGTTCTCCAGTCATGTGTGGCAACTAAAGGGAATGGAATTCCCATCCTTATCAGAAACCGAAAGGATGTGGTGGTAAAAAAAAAAGTATCTTAACCAATTAACAAATGTGCACTTGTACAATGCTGACTGTGGGGCCAAATACAACTTTACACACAAAATTACAGAGTCTTGGTGCTCTCTGAGCTTGGTTGTTTTCTTACAGACATTTCTTTACCCAAACTAGGTAACATCATCAGTGCTAGTGCCAAGTCCAAAAATGCCAGGGAAAGTTTAGAAACCTGGCACTCTGACAAATCAGCCATCAACAGACACATAGACATTACATAACAACACTTAAAGACTATAGACATTACAGCCCATAGACATGGACACAACCTCAACTCCAACCCCAGCTTCCAACCCCAACCCCAACCCAACCCAACCCTAACCCTAACCCTAACCCTACAAGAAAACAAGCTCAGAGAGCATCAAGGAATCCTCATTTAGAATAGAATAGAATAGAATAGAATAGAATAGAATAGAATAGAATAGAATAGAATAGAATAGAATAGAATAGAATAGAATAGAATAGAATAGAATAGAATTCTTTATTGGCCAGGTGTGATTGGACATACAAGGAATCTGTCTTGGTATAAATACTCTCAGTATAAATAAAAGAAAAGATACATTCGTTAAGAATCAAGAATCATAACGTACAACACTTAATGATAGTCATAGGGTACAATCAGCAATTAAATCATACTAGGAAACAGTCAGGGGTGGGATTCTACCAGTTCAGACCAGTTCTATAGAACCAGTTGTTACGATTCTGCACAGTTCAGAGAACTGGCAAATCACACCACTGGCTAGCCCCTCCCCTCCCCACCGACCCCATCCAAGAGTCTTCCCTGAGGCCCAGTCAGGGGTGGTATTCAGGGGATTGGGGGAGGGAGAAGTGGCCTGAGAGCAGAGCTGAACCTTCCTTAGGATTGAAGCTTCTATTTTTCAGTGCAGACTCAGGCAGCAGATTGCAGAAAGGTAGATCTAGGAGTGAAGCTGTGATTCTGAAGCAGCTCAATCTGCCTGCCTGTTTTGCCTGATTTTGGATTAAAGTTGCTCTTTTTAAAATAGAAAATTCAATCTTTACATATATATTTACAATATTTACATACAAGCCATGCCCAGCCAGTCACATGACCACCAAGCCACACCCACAAATTAGGCCATGCTCACAGAACTGGTTGTTAAGAAATTTGAATCCCACCCCTGGAAACAGTCAATATAAATTTGTAAGGATACAAGCAATAAAGTTACAGTTCTACAATCCCAGAGACGATTAGTAGTAGTAGTAGTAGTAGTAGTAGTAGTAGTAGTAGTAGTAGTTTTCAACCCTGATCTACAAATATTCTCCTTTACTGGTAATGAAATGTCTGCGAGAAAACAACCAAACTCTGAGAGCACCAAGAACCCGTCATTTCAACCCTAAACTATGACTATTCTCCTTTATTGGTACCGCTAAATTACCCTTGGATTCAATCACTGACTGCCAGGTGTCTTTGATCTCCTTAGCTACGGATCCTGTCTGCTAAGAAATTCTGGCCTGTGGAGACAAGGAGAGGAGCCTTTTCCACTGTGGCCCCATCCCTGTGAAACAATCTGCCACCAGAGACGAAAATTGCTCCCAACCATTTGGAAGACCAAAAAGGTACTAAAACTTGGCTTTGATAATTGGCCAGAGGCCTCAAAGCGATATTCACCTCTGGAGATACTTGACAGGATAAGAAGATCTCATTCCCACGCCATACATCTGGTATGGTTTTAAAATTTAAATTTGTATAGTTTTTAATACCTTAACCATTTTTCTATAAGCCGACAAGAGTCACCTTATAGGTGTGATAGGTGGCATAAAGAAGAATAAACAAACCAATAACCAAATACCCTGCCAGTCTCTTTAAGAAAGACTGTGCTAGTCTCCTTTGACTGGCTTTCACAATCAGAGATTCGAGGATCCTATTGTAAGGACTTGCCTCGGCCACCTTCTCAGGAAAATATAATTCTTGAAACAATTTGCATTTCAAAAAGAACTTCTTCTGAGAGACAGAGATTGCAGAGAAGTGAGGAGGAGTCTGAAAGTCACGCACAAAGCATTAAGCTAACTTTTCCCCTTCAACCACCACCCCAATGGCCCATGTCCGTCGACAGCCAGCAAAATACCACAATGGTATTTTGAAAACTCTGAGGCTGGATGGTGAGAAAAGGAATTCCTCGAGGTGACGCAACCTTGGATAACAGGCTGGAACTGGCTGAGAGGGAGTCTGTGCAGCTGACTCATCCTCCCTCTTTCACTCCCAAGCAGTTGCAGCAAAAACGAAAACACGGAAAACATTCAGCCCGCAGAGTCTCCCCTCTCCCCTTTGGAATGGCAGCATTCCAGTATGTACCTGACACCCATTATATAACCCACTACTGCCTGTTAAATTTCTCTAGCTCTAGATCAAGGGTATCAAACTCGTGGCCCATTGGCCGGATGCGTCATGCACTGGCCACACCCATGCCTGGTTTAGCAAAGGGGGAGAAAAGTCATGATACGTCACGGGATGCCACTGTGATGACGCGAATTTGACACCCCTGCTCTAGATTATGACCGAGTAACCTAAAAACCTGACCTTACAATAGTATATATTTTTTGTTTTGTTTTTTGTTTTCCCAAATTTTGTTCTATTGTACTTTACTAATTTATTTGATTCTTTTTGTTAGTTTTTATTGTTTTTATTTTTATTTTTTGTTTTAAATATGGTTTTACATTCTGTAAGCCGCCTCGAGTCGCCATGGGCGAATAGGAGGCAATATAAAATAAACAAATAGACAGACAGACAGACAGACAGACAGACTGACCAACCAACCAACCAATAAATAAATAAATAAATAAAAATACAAACTTCTCAAGCCTATCCAGCTCAAACATTTGTGCTTGAATATTTGAGCAATATATAGCACTGGTGCTATAAATTACTCAAAGGAGAATCACAGTACACTGCCAGGTCCATTAAATCCATTCCAACAAATAACTCCAGCCTCCTCTTGAAGGCATTGAGCAAAGGAAAGCTTCTCTCTCTCTTGGGAATTGTTCCCATTGTTGAACTGAACTTACTGTTAGGAAGCTTAGTGTGATCCTTCACCACACTAAACTGATTTAGGCAGTTGCAGCTTCCCCTGCAACATCGAATCACAGTCATGTGGAAACAGCAATCCAAAGTTTATTGCCCACATCGACAGCTGTGCAACTAAGGCTTAGAAGCGACAAGCCAGAAGAAAAGCCAAACAGTTCCAGAAGCTGTTCAATTATGATACCAGACTATCTGGATGGAATCCTGTTCTTCTCTGCATTCTGAGTAGAAGCGGCAGATAATCAACAAAATTACATTACCTAGTTCATTTTTCATTCATTCGAGTTGAGTTTAACTGACAGTAAACTGAAAACTCATACTAAAGAACTCAGCAGGTCCCATCATTGGTTTCCCCCTCCATTTGAATAGGATCCTGCTCAGGAGAAGGGCTTTTAAAAAAGGTTTTAAGTGGAACACTTTAAAAAAAAAAAATTTTAAGGGAAATGTGAATAATAAAGCAGGTGAATCATGGAAGATAGAAAAGAAACATCTTTGAATACTACAGTGACATAAATAAAAGTCAGAATAGAAATAGAAATAAAAGGGGAACAACAATATACATATTTTAATATCATAAGATATATGTAATAATAAGAGGTTGGTTTACTAATTGAATTTGGGGTAGTTTCAGATATGTTTAAACATTATGAAACAATGAAAATGAAATGTAATAATCATGAGTAATAATATTATGTTTATTTGTACCAAAGTGTATGATACCTGGGTATCACACTGTTCATTTATTTTTTATTTATTTATTTGATTTGTCAATTGCTTACAAGATAATAATTATAAGTATATACATAGTTATGAATACATGAAATGGGTACATATAAGAAAAATAAAAGAAACAATAGGACAGGGACAGTAGGCACGTTGGTGCGCTTATGCACGCCCCCTACAGACCTCTTAGGAAAGGGGTGAAGTCAATAGTAGACAGCCTAACGTTAAAGTTTTTGGGGTTTGGGGAAGAAACCACAGAGTCAGGTAGAGTATTCCACAAATTGATCACTCTATTGCTGAAGTCGTATTTCCTGCAATCAAGTTTGGTGCAGTTAACCTTGAGTTTGCATCTATTGTTTGTTCTTGTGTTGTTATGGTTGAAGCTGAAGTATTCATTGACAGGTAGGACATTGCAATGTATGATTTTATATACCATACTTAGATCAGACCGAAGACGGCGGTAATATAAAATTAAAAAAAACTTAACTAAAATACACCTTATTTTCTGCTTGAGAAGGCAGTGGATAATCAATGTGGTGCCTGTTCTAGAAATTTTTAAAAGAGTACTATACTATTTGAAGTATTAAACTTTTGCTATGGTCAGCTGTTTCTAAACTTCAGTCTCCAATACCAGATGCAGTCTTACCTAAGTGAAAAAGTTCTAAAAACATGAATTGTGAAAGCATCATCTTCCAAGTATGACTCACCAGTGTTGTGACAGTCTTACTTCTAAACTATTTCAGGGAAGGTAAACATACTCCAAAGGCAAAGTAGAATACAATTGCCTGAAAATGTTGGGATAATTTACATACTCTTTAAGTGGAAACACTTGTGATTCTTTGCATTAGCAATATTCATAAATCAAAGAAATATCAAAGCATTTGTGTTAATACAGGTTCTGATTTCATTACTGGCAGTATATTGTTTAGTTCTGACAGGAACACACATGCTCTCTCTCACACACACATATTCTGCTGACGTTATTCATTTAAAATATACTGTGCTATTAATGTAAGTTAGCTAATGCAACTGCTTTTTTATTCCATTTATATACCTACCCCTGGTCACACATGTATTTCAGAAAAATGAGTACCAGAAACACAGAGTGAATATCAATTAACTAATAAGCTATAGTTTTCAGCCTACCCAGAGACAATATATAGGACCATGTATGTGCTTTATTTTTATGGTCAATATTTCTTCTAAAATTTCCAAATATTCATTATGCTACTATAAAATGAACTTTCTTATAACTTAACTGCAAATCTTATATAATGCTGCTTTGTCTGGAAGAATAAAGTTTCTCTACAATTTTTGCAAATTGTTTTTGATATAATATTGAAAACCTGAAAATTAGCAGCATGGAAAAAAGCTCACTCCAAAATATATTTGCTGAAGATTATGAATGTATGATTTAGCCTCTCTCTGCTCCATCAAAAATTGTCATCCCTCTTGCTCTGTGCTATTTAGCTCTTGGTATTGTACACCTTTGACAAACTAGTTGTAGAGAAAGAGTGGCAAATGAGCCCAGCATGGACTAGAAAGATAATCCTGGTCACCAGGGATCAGATTTGGGTTTTTCAGCATGCATTTTCTGTGTTTGGGGTGGAAACAGACATCAAAATACCGAAATGCAATGTTAACTATCTAGGAGCCTCCCTCTCCATCACAGAAATTCATCATCTTCTTTTAATGACCCCATAATCCCTTGTGGGTGGAGTCTGGGCAACCTAATGGAGCTAGCAAAGTGTTGAATGGCAGGATGCCCTTCCTGTTGCCAATGTGAAACTTTGTTCAGCAGATACATGCTCAACATGCCCAGAGAGAGAAATATCTGCCTCTACCTAGGATCAAGGATTGTGAGGTGAGAGCTCCACTTCCAGGCACCACTCTCTCTCCATCACAGAAATTGAGGGGAGATAAAAGCATGTGGGAGATGTACATATCATAGACGTAATGAGAAGAAAGAATCACTTAAGCCAGCGGCCCAACAGCAGGGAAGGAGGGATGATGATGCATGGCCTGGTTCTGAATGGACTGTAGCCCAACATTGGACCGCAGACCAGAGGTTGCGGACTCCTGATTTAAGCCAGTAAGTCTAAGCTTTTTCTCAGTGTGGGTCAATGGCAGTTTCAATATGCATAAGTCATGAATGGAGGGACACAAAAGGGCAGAAATACAAACCTATTGTGGTTATACCTGCTTTCTTCTACACGCAACTTGATACCTGATGAGAACCTACATACGCCCACACAAAAATCATCACAATGACATAATCCCCAATTATAACTTCAAAAAAGGCAACTATGATCTTATAGACAACGATCTCTCATCCCTTCTTTTGCAATCTCTATTCACTGGATGCAATACTGTTGAAGACCATTACAACATATTTTTACTTGAAGTCAAAAGAGTCATCAAACTATATGTACCAATAACAACTCCCAAAAAACAAAAAAAACAAAAACAGATTTCCCATAACAATAAGGAAACTTCAATCCAAAAAGAGATCACTCTGGTGGAAAAACAAATCTGGTCATGTTGCCAACTTCACAAGTCAATACAAAAATTTATGCCAACAGATAAAGACTGAATGCACCAATTATCACATTAAACAAGAGGAAAACTTTCTACGCACCAATTCCACCCGCACTTTTTACAATTTTGTAAACAACAAACTCAAGGTCCATCTCACCCCTGATAGGATCTAATGGTAAAGACTGCAATGATGACACCATTAAAGCCAACATCTTTAACACATTCTTTGGCTCAGTATTTGTAAACAGCAATGGATCATGCCCAGTATTTCCTAGCCAAACCACAGAAAACTATAATGATCTAATACATATCAATTTTACAGAAAACAATGTTGAAAAAGCACTATGCAATCTAAAACCAACTCTATCTATTGGACCGGACGGAATATGTGCCTACTTCTTAAAAAAGCTATGCACTGCCATAGCAGAACCTCTAAGCATAATCTTTGAAAAATATTTCAGGACCAGCTCCTTGCCTAACCTATGGTCACAAGCCACAGTCATCCCCATCTTCAAAAAGGGAGACCCCAGCCTAGTTGAAAATTACAGACCAATCTCCTTATGCTGTGTCACCTATAAAGTCATGGAATCAATTATTAACCAATCCATTATCCTCCACTTAGAAACAAACAACCTACTCTCTAATAAACAATTTGGTTTCAGAAAAAAACTATCCTGTAATCTGCAACTCTTACACTGCAAAAACATATGGACTACACAACTCGATCAGGGCAAAACAATAGACGCAATCTACATAGACTTCTGTAAAGCCTTTGATTCAGTGGTACACGACAAACTACTCCTAAAATAAAAATCTTATGGTATCTCTGGACAACTGCATAACTGGATAGAAGCATTCCTGTCAAACAGACAACAAATGGTCAAAATTGGGAATGTCCTTTCAAATTCTGTACCTGTCAATAGTGGTGTCTCCCAAAGCAGTGTTCTAGGACCAACTCTTTTCAAACTCTACATAAATGAACTCTGTGATCATATTAAGAGCAACTGAGTTCTCTTCACTGATGATGTAAAGCTGTTCAATACCACAGACAATACTGCTACCCTTCAAAAAGATCTTGACTATGTATCAGAATGGTCAAACAAATGGCAACTTCAAATCTCAACAAATAAATGCTCTGTCTTACATATTGGCAAAAAAAATCAGAAAATAAAATACAAGCTGAATAGTCAAGACTTTGTTGATTGATCCAAGCTCTGTAAAGGACCTTGGAGTACTCACCTCTAATGATCTAAGTGCTAGAGTCCACTGAACTACATAGCCAAAAAGGCATTAAGAGTTGTTAACCTAATCCTACATAGCTTTTTCTCTGATA
Organism: Bungarus multicinctus; assembly: GCA_023653725.1. NCBI lineage: Eukaryota > Metazoa > Chordata > Lepidosauria > Squamata > Elapidae > Bungarus > Bungarus multicinctus. The sequence goes on along the minus strand of CM042849.1, from coordinate 16,860,311 downwards.
ATATCACACTACTAACTAGAGCATACAAAACATTTGCTAGACCAATACTCAAATACAGCTCATCAGTCTGGAACCCACATTACGTACAGATGAAACTTGAAAAATTAGAATATCATGCAAAAGTTCATTTATTTCAGTAATGCAGCTTAAAAGGTGAAACTAATATGTGAGATAAACTCATTACATGCAAAGCAAGATAGTTCAAGTCATGATTGGTCATAATTGTGATGATTATTGCTTACAGCTCATGAAAACCCCAAATCCACAATCTCAGAAAATTAGAATATTACATGCAATCAGTAAAACGAGGATTGTACATAGAACAATATCGGACCTCTGAAAAATAGAAGCATGCATATGTACTCAGTTCTTGGTTTGGGCCCCTTTTGCAGCAATTACTGTCTCAATGAGGTGTGGCATGGAAGCTATCAGCCTGCTGAGGTGTTATGAGGTGTGGCATGGAAGCTATCAGCCTGCTGAGGTGTTATGGAAGACCAGGATGCTTCAATAGTGGCCTTCAGCTTTTCTGCATTGTTTGCCTCATGTCACTCATCTTTCTCTTGGCAATGCTCCATAGATTCTCTATGGGATTCAGGTCAGGTGAGTTTGCTGGCCAATCAAGCGCAATAATCCCTCGGTCATTAAACCAGGTTTTGGTGCTTTTGGCAGTGTGGGCAGGTGCCAAGTCCTGCTGGAAAATGAAGTCAGCATCCCCATAAAGCTCATCTGTGGAAGGAAGCATGAAGTGCTCCAAAATCTCCTGGTAGACGGCTGCGTTGACCCTGGACTTAATGAAACACAATGGACCAACACCAGCAGATGACATAGCTCCCCAAATCAACACAGACTGTGGAAACTTCACACTGGACTTCAAGCATCGTGCAGTGTGTACCTCTCCATTCTTCCTCCAGACTCTGGGTCCTTGGTTTCCAAATGAGATGCAAAAGTTGCTCTCATCAGAAAAGAGGACTTTGGACCACTGAACAACAGACCAGTTCTTTTTCTTTTTAGCCCAGATAAGATGCTTCTGACTTTGTTTGTTGTTCAGGAGCAGCTTTGAAGCCCATGTCCAGGATCCGTCTGTGTGTGGTGGCTCTTGATGCACTGATTTGAGCCTCAGTCCACTCCTTGTGAAAGTCGCCAACACTTTTGAATGGCTTTTTCCTGACAATCCTCTCCAGGCTGCAGTCATCCCTGCTGCTTGTGCACTTTTTTCTTCCACGCTTTTCCCTTCCACATAACTTTCTATTAATGTGCTTTGATACAGCACTTCGGGAACATCCAACTTCATTTGCAATTACCTTTTGAGGCTTTGCCTCCTTATGGGGTTGTGTCAATGATGGTTTTCTGCACAACTGTCAAGTCAGCAGTCTTTCAAGTCATGATTGTGATTCCTACTGAACCAGACTGAGAGACTATTTAAAGGCTCAGGAACCCTTTGCAGGTGTTATGGCTTCATCAGCTGATTAGAGTGGAACACTATGAGCCTAGAACATTGAACCTTGTCACACAATATTCTAATTTTCTGAGATTGTGGATTTTGGGTTTTCATGAGCTGTAAGATATAATCATTTCAATTATGACACATCACGGCTTGAACTATCTTGCTTTGCATGTAATGGGTCTATCTCATATATTCGTTTCACCTTTTAAGTTGCATTACTGAAATAAATGAACTTTTGCATGATATTCTAATTTTTCGAGTTTCACCTGTATCTGATATTAGCACAGTTGAGAAAGTCCAGAAATATTTCACAAGAAGAGTTCTCCACTCCTCTATTCATTATAGAATACCTTATGCCACCAGACTTGAAATTCTAGACCTAGAAAACCTTGAATTACGCCATCTTCGGTCTGATCTAAGTATGGTATATAAAATCATACATTGCAATGACTTACCTGTCAATGAATACTTCAGCTTCAACCATAACAACACAAGAGCACACAATAGATACAAACTCAAGGTTAACTGCACCAAACCTGATTGCAGGAAATACGACTTCAGCAACAGAGTGGACAATCTCTGGAATACTCTACCTGACTCTGTGGTTTCTTCCCCAAACCCCAAAAACTTTAACCTTAGACTGTCTACTATTGACCTCACCCCTTTCCTAAGAGGTCTGTAAGGGGCGTGCATAAGCGTATTCATAACTATGTATATACTTATACCTATTATCTTGTAAGCGATTGACAAATCAAATAAATAAAAATAAATAAAACCTTCTCAAACCACTGCCATCTTACCACCCTACACATGGGACCCACGCTGCACATATTTCAATGCCAGGCTAACACCTTTCTCTTCTAACAGGCATTCCAGCATGCAATTACTCTTCAGCGCTTTCCATAGTATCTACTATGGGTCTATTCCCAAAATTTCATAGTCTGCATTATTAACTATTTTACTGTTTAAATTTATTTGCTGTTTTCTTGTGTTTAATTATAAACTACACTGTGACTAATGGTGCCAAAGTAGGATCAATAAGATTGATTTACAAATGAATTTTGATTCCGAGCTTGAGGGAAAAATATAATACAGTAACCTTTATCTGAAAACTGTTTTCACAGAAGGAGAGAAAATGGTCTATTTTTTGCTTTTAAAAATCACAGAAGAATAACCCTTCTAGATCAGATCAGGATCCATTGTAGTTTCAGCACTTTGTTTTTCACAATGACCAAACAGATCCCTGTGGGGCATTCATAAACAAGAGATAGAGTCTTATCTCCTGCCTCCAGTGTTTCCCCACAGCTGGTATTCTGGTGAATGAATCTTCAATTCTAACAGCTATTGACAAAGCTCTCCTCCATGAATTTATGGAGTTCCTTTCTAGTGCCAGGCTACATATCATAGTCGTGAATTCAACAATCAGTTTTATTATGCTAAGATGCACAAGTACTTCATAAAACAGGAACACACATAGTTTGAAATACACAACACTCAAGTAAGTCAGATGGACTTCACTGTGGCTTATTCCCATGTAAGGGAAGTCAGAATTTATTCAATATTGTTAACCAGGGATTATTTATTTCTGATGAAATTCTAACATAGAATAATGCCATTACATCTGGAAAAACAAGAACATATTCTTACCCAATAAATAACGGAGAGTGGGTGGACATATCCAAGACATTAACATCTAGCAGCCTAAGCAATGGCTCATTACTCTTTAAAATATCAATGTTACATGCTTTGTTCCATGCAGAAAAATCCATGTCTCCATTAAAAAAATCAGATAATAGAGGTATGGATAAAAGAAATGTTATAGGACTGCAATCTAAAACTACAGAGAACAATTAAAGTAGAATAGATTGGGAAGGGGCAGGGAGGTTGATATTGAAGACAGAATATAATTTATTAGACAGATATAAGAAGGGTATGGGAATCCAAACAAACTTGAATCGGATGGAGAATTACCAGCTTCTCAAAGAAAGAGAATAAAAATGAGATAAGCGGACCTCTGTTTTATCAATCCATCAGTGCAGAATGAGGAAGCCAAAGGGAAATAGAAATTATTGTTGATCAATTGCAAATTATCCACCAACTCATTAAGATATTCACATTTTGTATCAGACTTACAGAATAAACACCTATTCTTTTCCAAGGAACTCATACATTAGCTGATGTTCGTAGGTGTTAAAATACTACACTGTTGGGTGGAAGGATAATGATTACGACCTAATTGGGAAGTAATTTGTGGGACTTACCTCTGACATTTCTAGTAGACGTTTCACTCCCAAACTATGTATCATCATCAGTGCTAGAAAGAGTAGGGAATGCTCTCATTTTATGGCTTGCCTGGTCAGTGTTGGTTGGAGTGATTATGAGGATTCTTTGATTAGGCTATTGTTTAGTATTAGCTTGTTTGTTTGAGGTTGGTAGTATCTTGATTGGGGTATACTTCCTGATTGTTGAACTAGAGCAAAGATATCAAACTCAAGGCCTGGGGTCCAGATCTGGAAACAGTGAAGGACTGGACCATGGTGCCTCTGCCAGTGAAAATGAAGCTTGGGGGAGCTGCAAGTGCCTTTACTGCGAGCTCTGTTTTTGCTAGCAGAGGGTCGCAGGAGGCTGTCACAGCAAAAACAGAGCTCAGGAGCAGCTCAAGCCGAGTGCTGGCAGAGTGCTCAAGCCACCACAGGCTCCCTTGACACAAGTAACGTTGAGGTGTCTTCACCCCCTGTCCACACACCTCTCCCTGAGGTCAAGCACAGCTCTGATGTGGCCCTCAATGAAATAGAGTTTGACAGACTAGAGTTAATTAGAGTAATATTCAAGGGGACAGAGCTAATCATCCAGCCATCCATTCACGTGACTCTTTTTAAAAACTCAGTGTCCTTGGAACTTCAGTTGTGGAAAGGATTTAGTGATATGAATGAGCTCTAGGATTCTGAGAGGGAATAATTTTCTCTGTTAAATTTACACAGATGAATGCATGAAGCTGCTCTAGTCAAATCAGATCACTAATCTATTTAACTAAATCTGTCTCCTGTGAGACATAATAGCTGTACAGAGTCTTGGACAGTGAACTCTACTAACTAAAACTCCCTTTAGTAAGATTTAACATAAGGCTACTACCCCAAAACCCATCATTTACATCTGAAGATTTTCTGGACTCTAAAATCCATTTCCTTCAGACCACCTTTAGAATATATAATAATATTTGTTTATGTTTGGAATCAATCTCCAAAAAACAACTCAGGGGATGAGGGAGTGTGATTGTGTTATCTGTCTGAAAAAAATTAAACGGTTATCTTTTCCTGAAATCCAAGAAAGGTACAATACCTGTATTCTCATACATTCCCAGGCTCCTTGTGTAAACTGAATCCAAAGCGTTGCACAGTAATAATGTTATATACCAGGGTTTCTCAACTTTATAAACAAGTGAGCTTCAACATACTGGCTGAGAATTCTGAGAGCTGAAGTCCACTAGGTTGAGAACTACCGGTACTGTCATATACTGTATGTTGTAAGATGCCTTAGAGATAAAAAGAACCTATCATTCGTGTTCAGTTTAATTCTTAAGTGACAGATTTCAAAACCAAGAAAGACATGGAATGATTCTTCCAAGCAGCTTTCTTCATTGTTTTCACACTATAGATTGAATCTCACCAAGCTAAAGCAAACTGCCAGCCATGTGAAGCAGATTCTCTGGAACTATTAGGGAGGAGCTGTCCTCATCCTTTTTCTCTCACACAAACCATCTGAGTTGTCTTTTGCTCCTCTGAAATGTACTCCCTCCCTCCTGGGAATCCAGACTACATTCAATGACATCAGGCTATCTTAATGAGGCTTCCCCAAAAATGGAACATCAAAGGATGCTCTTGTAGAAAAGTATGAGGAAAGGGGATAATAAAATTATTTGTTATAATTTGGTAAGGAACAAATTAATGCTAACATAGAAAGTTAGCTTAATTCTAGTATATTAGATTCATTTCTCTCTGGTTATGTATGTCACTGAGAATAACAGAGAATTTAGTACAGCATTAGCCCAAAGGCATCACTACTTATCAGAGAAAGGCTGGCTTCACTCTTTGTAAACACATTAATTAGCACCTGGAAAATTCTTAATACTTTATTGTCCAAACAACTGAAAACATTTGGCAATTGTTTTAAGCAAATGTGATTGTATGTTAATTTGTAATAATCAGAAGGGGGAAAGGGTGTCCATTAAACAGTTTCTCTTCTCTACCCCGCAGCTTGTATAATGATTATATTGTTCATCTCAGTCAGTTTCTGCCCTTCAAGGTCTCTTTCAGAAATTTAGGAATACTGGTCCTTCTAAAAGCAGGAATTGTATTGGCATACATATACATGTATGTATGTATGTATGTATGTATGTATGGTATTCAGCTTTATTTGGGTATTTTCCCACGTCATTATCGTTGTGCTTTTAAAGTTGTAGCGACGTTTCAGCAGAATCTCATCTGTCATCATCAGGCTTGTGTATTGGGTTCGTCTGTGTGTCAGGCTTTCACAGCCATTTCTGTTTTAAATTTGGTGCTAGCCTCGTGCTGTGTTAAAATGGTTTTTTCTTCATCCTGATTGGTTGGGAATTTTGATGATGTGGGAAAATACCTGAACAAAGCTGAATACCATACCAAGATTAATATTTTTAACTATTTAGTAAATAAATTAATCAACTATGCAATCTAATTGCTAAATAATTTTATTCTACAGCATTGTTTATAACAATCTATCAACATTTCCTAATGAACACATTACAAGTGGCGTTCATATACAGAAAAAGAAAAACCCAGATTGATCGATGCATGAATTCGCCACTTTACTTCTCTTTGGACTTTGAATTCAAGTGGATATCACTTCTAAAGATGACTGAGAAATTAATTATTCATACCATTAGGGGATGAACTCAGTCAACTAAACTATTCATTTACAGAAATTGAACTATTATTATGATTCTTAATATAGTTTTTCTAGACGACATGAAAAAGTCAAAACTTCTCCCAAGTATGTTTAAAAACAAACGAACAAGTGAGCTTTTTCTCTTTAAACATCATCAATTACCATTACTGTTTGGAACAAATCTTCACCTTCAAAAGCAAAAGAATGTTTGCCAGATCTGTTGGATGGTTACCTAGTTCATCTCATAGATCTGACATGACACTGCTTCATAGCAATGAAATCCAGGTGTCGTGGAAGACAATTTTTCCATGGACCAGGGGGCATGATGTTTTCAGTTTCACTCACTTGCCCACCACTCACCTCCAGCTGTGTGGCCCAGATCCTAACAGGCTGGGAGTTGGGGATCTTTTCTGTCAGGATCCCCCCATTTGCAGTTATCCCTGCAGTTACCCCCATTGAAATCATGAGTCTCGAGCCAAACTTCCAAGTTACTATCACCTAGTTACTATCTTTGGAAACATTTATGGAATGCAGTTGGTTTTGTAAATTGCTACACTGCTCCCCCCTCCCTTTCTGTTGGCAAGTCTAAAAAGACCAGAGAAATATTTTATGACTTGACACCTGCTCTATAGAACAGCCCTGGCAATCCCTGTTCTATTGGCAGCCACACAGAAGAGGAAATGGCATTTCTATGGGCTGGGATTTGGGAATAACAAAAAGCAATAACACTTAGGATTATATACCGCTTCACAGTGCTTTACAGGCCTCTCTAAGCAGTTTACAGAGTCAGCCTATTGCCCCCAACAATCTGGATCCTCCTTTTATCCACCTCGGAAGGATGGAAGGCTTAGTCTGAGTCTGGTGAGATTCGAACTGCCGGACTGCAGCCAGCAGTAGTAGCCTGCAGTATTTAGACTTAGAATGACTTTATTGTCACTTTGAATGTACACTAATCAGCATACATTAAAATGAAATTTCACTGCATAACAGCTCTCAAAGGGTCACTACCTCCATTATACACTACATAAACATGACAAAACAAACAAGCAAACTAACTAAATAACAAATAAATATGCATATATCTGCATATATTATATGACACAGAAAAACAACACAGTTTAATCCGAATGTATACATGTACATGGTGAGAAAAATTACTTTTGTGAGTTTACCAGACGGATGGCATAGGGAACAAAGCTGTTACAGAAACTGATAGTCCTGCTAGAAATACTTCAAAACCCTCCTCCCAAAGGGAAGCAAGAGAAACAGACCGTGAAATGGCTGTGTGTGGGTCTCTAACAATGCTGTGAGCTCTAAGAACATAGCGCTTATAAGCTGTACTGCATTCTAACTACTGCATCACCCCAGCTCATAAAAGGAGGCTTACACCATACGCTCCTTCTTCCTTTTGTTCATGTATCCAGATGTTGTCCACATGTTTGAAAGGGGAACATTTGCTTTATGAAAGTACAACACTGTTTTCATCATTGACAAAAGTCCTAGCTCAATGTTAATGCTTTTGTTCTTTCATTGAACTATGCAACTTGACTAGCTGGACCACAATTGAGACAACAGCATAGAATTGAGCTGGATATATGGGGCTTGTCCTTCAAGTCAAGTTCAAACCCTAGACAACCCATAACTTTCTGGACAACAATATGAAAAGTGCCCCATTATTTTCTTTCTTTAAGAAATATCCTAATCTAAGTTACAACCCATTGATGTTATGGCCTTTCATCCAACTACAAACCAGATCCAATCAGATGATCTGTCTCCTTCTAGCTATCTGATTTTTTATTTATTTCCCCAAGAAAGAGGGTTAGCAACCTATTTAAATGAAAGTGCTTCTATCAGGTCATCCTAGTGTCCTTCTAGTTCTATCTCTACATTATTTTCTGGAGCATTCTCTTGGTAATTCGCTTTCTCCTAATTCATGTGTTAGTGAGCTGCCCTTATGTGTTACTCATCTTTTTCTCATGGTCCTTTGTAGACACAGAATGGGTAAGATGGTTAGGAAAAATCCAAAACTAGATGAGTGGCCATTTGCTTTCATACCATTTCTAATGTTGGTCTCTAATGAATACATACTTTTATTTCTGACAAAATGAGCAAAAAAATAAAGTAATGCTATAAAATTTAAAGCCAGTAACTACATCCATCTAGATTGTAAGATAAAAAAAATTACCTCAGTATTAGCACTGCTATCACAAACATCCAATATCATTTCATTCTAATGTTAAGACAATAGAGAACAAAGACAACTGCCAACACAAAATATAAAACGTCTATTTGTATCTGAGACAAAGGGGGAAATAAATGGCTTGCTTAAATTTGTTTCTATGTGTATGTTTGGCAGCCACATCCTGAGTTTTATCTCTGGATTATACCGGAATGTGATGCTGCTTATGAAATTGTTTGCATAATACTTTTGTATAATCTCCCATTCCTACAAACTCTTTTCCTACTCTGCATTCAGTGAGATGACTCAGTTATTGTTTTTTCAATTATTAAGTCCTAGTATATTTTCTTTTCGGACACATTTCATATGCATGTTTCATATGCAAAGCCGCTGGGGTTCTACGGCACTTCAATTGTTTCCTTTCCCACTTGAAACATTAACAAATATTGCCAGGTTTAATTTATACGTACAGCACAGCTCCTAAATCACTGCAGCATTTTGCATCCAGAGTTGTTCATCAAGCTCCAAAATAATTTAGCAACTCCTTAATTAATTCCTAATTGACATCCTTGGGTCATTACGCCAACACTTTCATTTGGCTATGTACCAGCAGACAGTGGCTCAGGGGCTATTCTGACTTATGAAAATTCTCCTAGGATACCCAATAAAACTTTTCCTTTCAAAAGTAAATTTTCTAGCTATTGTGGCTGCCAATTGTTCAATTGATTAACATCCAAATTCTGGACAATTTTGCTTTAAAGTCTTTACTGATCTCAAAAGGAATTAATCTCAAGGAAGGTACAACTATTTGTGACAAAAACAGCAGGAGACCTAATCAAATTTCCTGCCTCATTATAAGCAACCTTAAGATTATCCACCAGATAATTTTATTTCATACCTTGCTGCTAAGGGAGAAGGGATCAGGTGAGCCTGCTCACCTAGGTCATTTTCTTCCTTTCAATTCTTATGTCATAAAAATATAGTTTTTGAGGAATATTCATGTTCTGATGACTTCATTGCCAGAGCCAAATAATTTTCTTGGTAACAATTCAAAATCAGCTTTCTACTGCTTTTTAGTGAGATGTTTCTTCAATATCTCAGTCTACGTTCTTCTAGCCATAGAATCTCCTGGGAGTCTCCAGCCAAGGATTAACCAGATCCAACCTTGTTTCTCTTTTGCAAGAAAGATCAGCTCAGTGCTGCTGTATTATTTATGGTCTGGGATAAAATCGACAAGTAACTGTGTCCACAGGTTGTTTTTTTTTTTTGCCATTTATCATCTTGACGTAAATGTCATCTTCAAGAGCTCAGATTTCCGAACTATGAATATCAACCTAGCAGCATGTTGAAAGTGTAAAAGAATCCTTGCAATCCTTCCCCCTCAGTGTAAGAAATAAAGCTGGTACAAAAAGAACAATCATTCCCAGATTAGAAAGAATTATGATGTCAACAGAGATCAAGAAGGTCTCAAAGCCACAAAAACAAAAATATGACTTGAAAAAGCAGGAAGAAGAGGATGCTTAGAATTTAAATCTGCAATACGGACCATGGAGACTGATTTTCTATGTGTGTATAGGACTTGTCCCTGTTTACAATGAAGAAACTAATCTAGCCCCATCATATCTGTCAACCTTTTATCAAGTAAGTCAGTTCCTAATTAAGGACTCAAAGTCAAATTTTAGTTAGAATAGAATAGAATAGAATAGAATAGAATAGAATAGAATAGAATAGAATAGAATAGAATAGAATAGAACAGAACAGAACAGAACAGAACAGAACAGAACAGAATAGAATAGAATAGAATATTTTATTGGCCAAGTGTGATTGGACACACAAGGAATTTGTCTTGGTGTAAATAATAATAATAATAAATATTTATTTATATACCGCTCCTCTCCTGAAGGACTCGGAGCGGTGCACAGCCGTACAGTTAAAACAATAAATATGTGGAACAATAAAACTAAATTAAACCCAACCCTGGCTGTAAACAAATTTAAAACCATACTCTAAAACCCTAAAATTTAATAAAAACAAAACACCCCAAAACTAAAATCAGCCCAAGCCGGCCTGGTCAAAAAGCCAGGTTTTCAAAGCACACCTGAAGGTCTCCAGGTCCGTGGCTGTCCGTAACTCCGGGGGCAACCCATTCCAGAGGGAAGACACCCTCACAGAGAAGGCCCTATTCCTCGGGGTCACCAGCCGGCACATAGATGCCGATGGGACCCGCAGGAGACCCTCCCTGTGGGAGCGCATCGGACGGTGGGAGGAAAATGGCAGAATGCGATCTTGTAAATATCCTGGTCCAATGCCATGGAGCGCTTTAAAAGTTAACACCAAAATTTTAAAGTGCACCAGAGAGGCCATTGGCAACCAATGCAGCTCGCGCAGGAGGGGCGTCACATGCGTGAATCTTGACGCCCCCATAACCACCTGCGCGGCCACATTCTGTACCAGTTGAAGCCTCTAGATGCTCCCATTCGGGAGCCCCATGTAGAGGGCATTACAATAGTCCAGTCGGGAGGTGACCAGGGCATGAGTGACTGTGCGTAAGGCATCCTGATCCAGAAAGGGCCGCATCTGTCGAATCAGGCGAACCTGATGAAACGCCCCCCTGGAGACGGCCGTAATATGGTCTTCCAAAGACAGCAGTACATCCAGGAGGACACCCAGATTGCGAGCCCTCTCTGCAGGGGGCAGAATCTCACCCCCAATAGCCAGCGATGGAACTATCTGACTATATCGGGGAGGCCGGAAACCACAGCCACTCAGTCTTGGAAGGGTTGAGTCGGAGCCTGTTCCCGCCCATCCAGTTCCGCACGGCCTCCAGGCACCAGGACATGACCTCCACGGCATCGTTGGGATGGCTTGGGGTGGAGATGTACAGCTGGGTATCATCAGCGTACAGATGACATCTCATCCCAAAGCCACGGATGATCTCCCCCAGCGGCTTCACATAAATGTTGAACAGGAGAGGAGAGAGGACCGACCCCTGGGCACCCCACAATCGAGGGGCCTAGAGGTGGATCTCTCCCCCCCGCCAACACAAATTGCAGACGGTCGGAGAGGAAGGAGGAGAACCACTGCAACACAGTGCCCCCAACCCCCAACCCCCCTAACCGCCGCAATAGGATACTATGGTCGATAGTATCGAAAGCCGCTGATAGGTCTAATAGGACCAGGATAGAGGAATAACCCCTGTCACGGGCCCTCCAGAGATCATCAATCAACGCGACCAATGCCGTTTCGGTACTATGTCCAGGCCTGAAGCCCGATTGGAAGGGATCCAGGTATGTATCTTCATCCAGGTACTGGGGAAGCTGACCTGCCACCACACTCTCTACAAACTTCGCCACGAAGGGAAGGTTGGAGACAGGACGATAGTTGTTCAAAAGAGTTGGGTCCAGGGAGGGCTTCTTGAGGAGGGGTCGCACCACCGCCGTTTTCAAGGCGGTAGGCAGCAAGCCCTCCATCAAAGAAGCGTTAACAATTCCCTGGAGCGTCTCCTCTCTGGAGGTAGAGACCAACCAGGAGGGGCAAGGGTCCAACAAACATGTGGTGTCATTCAGCCGCCCCAGTAAGCTGTCTATACCTTCGGCGGTCACAGGGTCGAACTCGTCCCAGATAACTGTCTCAAGACTCGCCGCGGTCACCTCCCCCAGGACCTCCCAACTAGAGTCCAATCCGGCCCGAATCTGAGCGATTTTATCGTGCAGAAATCATGAAAACTCCTCCGCTCTTCCTTGCAGGAGATCATCCCTCGCTCCTGGCCCAATCAAGGAGCGGGTCACTCTAAACAAGGCGGCGGGTCGATTTTCTGCCGATGCAATAAGGGCGGAGAAGTGAGAACGCTTCACTGCCTCTATCACCACTAGGTAGGTCCTAATAAGGACCTAACCTGTGTTCGGTCAGACTCGGCACGACTGGCCTTCCAGACGCCCTCCAGACGTCTTTTCCGACATTTCATCTGCCTCAGCTCCTCCGTAAACCACGGAGCCGAGTGAGATCTCTGCCGGGTCAGAGATCGCAAAGGCACAACTCGGTCCAGAGCCTCGGCAGCCAACCTGTCCCAGGCGGCTACCAAGTCTGTGGCTGAGTTATGAGCCAGAGTTTCAGGTAATGGCCCAAGCTCCATCTGGAACCGTTCAGGGTCCATCAGGCGTCTGGGGCGGAACCATCTCCTCGGCTCCACCTCCCTGCGGTGTGGATTGGCGGTACAGAAGTCCAGTCTAAGGAGAGAATGATCAGACCATGACAAAGATTTAACGACTATATCCTCTAACCGATCATTCAATCACTGTCCAGAGACGAAAATCAGATCCAGCGTGTGTCCCCTCATGTGAGTGGGTCCAGAAATTAAATGGGTCAGGTCCAAGGCCGTCATGGAGGCCAAGAACTCTCGGGCCACCCCAGAGGATTCACCAAGCGAAGGCAGGTTGAAGTCACCCATAACTAACAGTCTGGGTGTCTCCACCGCCAGCTCGGCTATTACCTCGAGGAGTCCGGGCAGGGCCGATGACACGTAGCAGGGAGCCAGGTACATTATCAAAAGACCCATCTGCCCACCCTGACCCTACCTCACAAAGAGGGACTCACAGCCAGCCATCTGAGGTACAGTGGCCTCCCTAGGACATAGATCCTCCCTAATAATTACCGCCACTCCACCACTCCTACCCTGAGCCCTCGGCCGATGAAATGCCTGGAAACCTGGTGGGCACATCCTACTAGGAGGAAACCCCCCTCTGAGCCTAATCAGGTTTTGGTGACCCCTGCCAGGTCCACGCCCTCATCCTGTATCAGGTCAAAAATCAGGGGGGGCTTATTCATAACGGACCTGGCATTGCATAGCATCAGCCGAGTGCTCAGGGCCTGAGACTCTGCACAACCTGCAAGACAGGTCAGGAGGGTCGAAGCGCGTTACCTCTTGGAGATAGCGGGCACGCAATCCCCTAACCTGATATGACCCTCTACCCCCGCCATATCTGCCCCTCCCACTTACGGTGCCAATAAGGTCCACCCTCGATAGTTCTGATCCTGGTTGCCCCCCCAACCCCCGGTCCCTCGGATCCCCCCAGGCGTACTCACCACCTTGGCTGACCCCAGCCCCCCCCACTAACCCACTAAAAATCTATCCCTCGTCCTCCTCCCAACCTCCCTCCCCATACTCGTGGCACCCCTCCCTAACCCCATTAAAAATCTAAAAATAAAAGGAAACAATTGAGTACCCCTCCCCCTCCCCAGATGTTTCATGGAATGGACATGGCCATGCCACCTCTCTGGATCCCAAGACCCGTCCTTGAGGTGGACTTTTGATAGTCCCTTCGGCCATGTCATGGAGAGGGGCACCCTCTGAAGGGCGTAGAGCTCGGTCCATGTATACTGCAGCAGGCCAACTGGTCCCTACTCAGATATGCGGTGTCGGGTCCAGCTGGCTCCAGATAGGACCCACCGACCTCCCCCAGTCCCCCACCACCACTGCCACCGGCGGGGGAAACTATGGGGAGCAACAAGTCCATCCGCAGCCGTCGGCACCGCTGCCGCCCGATCCTGCCGTGGCCGTCCAGGAAAGAAGCGGTGGCCGTCTTCACCAGCCCTGTACTCCCAACAGCCCCTCCGACCGGTTCCTGATGACATTCGCCAGTCTCACCCAGTCCTCCCCCACCTCTGCCACCGGTGGGGGGACCCAGGGGGAACGAAGGGACCGTCCATGGTCGTTGTCAACGCCGCCGCCCGCTGCCACCGTGGCCATCCGATGCCACTGTCCTCAATCCAGCAGGCCCGACGACCCTTCCAACCGGCTCCAGGCGAGGCATCCCAAGCTCCCCTGGGTCTCTCCCATCTCTGCCACCGGTGGGGGGGCCCAGGGGAAACGAAGAAGTCCTCCTCGTCTGTTGTCGCTGCTGCCCGATATCCTTGCGGCCGACCCAAGCCACCACGTCCGCCGCTTTCATCGCCCCTCCAGCTGGCCCCAGGCAAGCCTCCTGACCACCCCCGGGGCCCCCTCACCTCTACCACCAGCGAGGGGGAAACCCAGGGGGAATGATGACTGCCTCCAACGGCCGCCATCCTCGTCACGGCCCGGAACCGCCGCGGGTGTCGCGCCAACGTTGCCGCCGCCACGGTCACCATTCTCCTCTCCCCTGGACCCCCCCACCTCTGCCACTGGTAGGGGGGAAACCCAGGGGGAACGGTGGATCCCTCGTCCGCTGCCGTCTCCGTCATGGCCTGAAACCGCCGTGACCGCCGCACCAACGCCACCGCTGCTGCTGCCACCACGGCCGTCGCTCCCACTGGCCCTATGGCCTCGGCAGACCTCCGACCGGCTCCTGCTGGAGCTTGCCGGTCTCCCCTGGTCCTCCCCCACCTCTGCCACTGGTGGGGGGACCCAGGGAACATGGAGGCTCATGCCGAAGGCCATCCAGGTCGGAGAAGCCTCTGCCGAAAACGTCCGGCCGCCATCTTGAAAATGCCCAGAGCGGCCACATTCCTAGAATTCTCCAGCATGACTTCCTCATGCAAAGCTCTCTGGCTGGGTATACTCTCAGTATACATAAAAGAAAAGATACATTTGTTAAGAATCAAGAATCATAACGTACAACACTTAATGATAATCATAGGGTACAATCAGGTATATAGGTAGTCCTCAACCTATGATCACAATTGAGCCCAGAATTGATGTTGTTCAGTGTTGTGATCCGCTGGCAGCCTGCAGAGGCGGCAGCAGAACTGGACAGTGGAGAGTAATATGGGCCAGTCCGAGAGTCTGGCGAAGACTCAGACGAGGGTCCTGTGTCTGATACAGAGATGGGGCCAGGGCATCTGGGAGTTATGTGCTGATTCTGGAGCCTCCAGAATCTGACAGCAGCGAGGCAGAGGAACAGGGGGAGCCTGTTCCTAGTGCACGCATGCACAGAGCTACCAGAAGGCAAGAACAGTTAAGACAAAAGGGGAGACTCAGGAGTAAGGCTTGGAGGTGATTGGCCCTCCCATAAGACATAAAGGAGGAGCAAAGGGACATGGACTTTTGCAGGAAGCAACTTTGTTTGTACAGGTTGGTTTGAAGCCCGAAGCTCTGTGTTGAATTTGTGCTCTGTTTGGCCTTATATAACTAATTGGAAATTTAGTTGTTGGCAGCATTTCAAGGAAGATAAACGTGCATGCTTATCAGACTTATCCTGAAGGACTTTGGCAGACTTGCATGGGACTATTTACAAACTGTTTGAGACTCATTACAGATTGTGAATTACTAAAATTCACAGCCATAGAAATTTAAAAAAGGGTTTTGGGAGTAACGTGTGTTTGTTAGTATCTCCATAAACCTTGGTCAGAACACTCAGTGAGAAATGTGTTAAGTGACTTTTATCCTGTTTTATGACTTTTCTTTCCACATTTGTTAAGTGAATCATTGTAGTTGTTAAATTACTAACATGGTTGTTAAGCGAATCTGGCTTCCCCATTGCCTTTGCTAATCAGAAGGTCGCAAAAGGGGATCACATGACCCGGGAACTGCAACCGTCATAGATATGAACCAGTTGTCAAGCATCCGAATATAAATCACATGACCATGGGGATGCTGCAACGTTATAAGTGTGAAGAATGGTCATAAGTCACTTTTTTCAGTGCCGCTGTAATTTTGAACAGTCACTAAACGAGCTGATGTAAGTCAAGGACTACTTGTAGTATATTTCTGGGAAAAATGACTTCACTGTATATCCATGCAGTCTTTACAAAATAGGGTTGAAGCGGAGGCTGAAACATTCAAACGGGGGAAGTTGGTACTGTATTGATAAGAGAAATAAGCACAAGTCTACTGCATTTTCCCAAGAGGAAAATGATTTTTTTTCAAACATTTTTTCCTTTAAAATGTGTGGGTATTGCTAAGTTACTGAGTATATAATTATAGAGGCAGGGGAATCTGTTCTTTTTAGTCTTCCTTCGGGATTTGTGTGCATGTGTGTCTGTTTCTCTATCTCTTTGTCTGGGAGAGCAATCTTAAATTCAGTGTCATCCTATTTTTAATTAAATATGACCTGTTTCATTGCAATAGGCTTCAGAATTACCTACTTTTCATAGACTGAAATTGATGCTGCCGATAATGAATACAGATTCAATGAAGTTTGTTTTAACATTTTCATTTCTGAAATTTGCATAATCATCTTCAGTTGCAAAGATGATAATGTTGTGATACAGATCCTTATTTTTCTTTTAACCAGTGTCCCTTGAGAATATTCAATGAATAAGGTGAAGAATTCTGATCTGTTTTTAAGTATTATTCAAACACTGCTAAAGGAGCTGGCAGATTTTTAAAATTATTATTGATTTATTATTAAATTTATATGACACCCATCTCGTCTCATTTACAGGCCTGTCCTTAGCTTCCTTTTGCCCTCCAGTATGAACTATAAATATAATTAACTAACATTTTTTGGACAATTCTGCTTTGTCCAGGGAATATTTGGTGAAATACCTCTACCCTCAACACAACACCTATTCATAGAATAAGAATAGAATAGAATGGAATGGAATGGAATGGAATTCTTTATTGGCCAAGTGTGATTGGACACACAAGGAATTTGTCTTCGGTGCATAAGCTCTCAATGTACATAAAGATATGTGATAAATCATGATCATAGTAATCACAAATATATTCATCGCAAATCATGAAATACAATACTTAGTGATAGTCATAGGATACTAAATAAGCAACATAAATCATATTAGGAAACTAATAAAACAATATAAATCATAAAGATACAAGCAACAAAGTTATAACCCTAATTAGAAAAGGAGATAGGTAATACGAAGGATGAGAAGAAGAATAGTAATACAGTCTTAATAAATAGTTTGACAGTGTTGTGGGAATTATTTAGCAGAGTGATGGCATGTGGGAAAAAACTGTCCTTGTGTCTAGTGTCTAATGAAAGGATTAATATTTAATAAATTTCAATGTATCATATTAAAAAAGAACAAGCTTATTTGGGAAACCCTTTAAGGTGTTTCCAAACAGATAATACTCTTGATTAACCTCTTAGGAGTCTACTAATGAAGAATCAGTACAGTTTATTAGGTCAAGATTCAGAAGCTTTAAAATGTTACGTAGCATTTCAGAAACTCCCGATTAGTAGGAAAGAACAAAACCTCTGCAGTGAACACCTGTTAGAATGCTAACCCAGTGACCTTAATTATTTCATCGGCATTTTACACCAACAACTCATTATGCAGTGTTATTAAAATAGCCACAATGCCCCAACATTAAACTTTAAAATGACAAAAAATGAGATCCATTTAAATTTTTTATTATTTTCTAAATGGCACCGAGCGATAAAAAACTTATACAGTGTAAAAGTTCTGCAAACAAATGAATACAGCTGAAACAAATGTCACACGTGAACATGCTGACTTCAATCCATTGCAATCCTCACGAATGAAGGTAAACATATGTGTCCTAGGATAATGTTGCAGGATCCAATCTGGGTTAGTTACTAGAGAGATGTTTCCTGAAGATGGATTCCAGAACAAATCCGAAAGCTCGGAAGACAAAACCTCTGGTCCCAGTGACCGACCCAGATTGGAGTTGCGAACTTCTACAGATCAACCTAGGTTGTATAGTAATACCTTGAATTAAACTGTACATATAGCATTATAATTTGTCCTTGATCTATAGAATAGAATAGAATAGAATAGAATAGAATAGAATAGAATAGAATAACAGAGTTGGAATTAGGCAGGAAACCCTACATCACTTCAGACAAATGGTTGTCCAATCTCTTCTTAAAAAACTGGCAGTATTGGAGCATTCACAACTTCTGGAGGCAAGTTGTTCCAGTAATTAATTGTTCTAACTGTCAGGAAATTTCTCCTTAGTTCTAAGTTGCTTCTCTCCTTGATTGGTTTCCATTCACTGCTTCTTGCCCTACCCTTATTGATCTTAAAAGATCCTAAAATCATTGCAATGAGAAGACATTAACAATAAACTTTGCCAAGACCACAATCCCTACTCTGTCCAAACACATGAAACAATAAATCTGTTAAATATACAGTAATCATAGGGCTGAAAGGGATCTTGGAAGTCATATAGCCCGAATACCCTGCCTGAATAAATGGATGTCCAATCTTTTCTTGAAAATTTCAAATTATGGAGCACCTACAACACCAGCAGGCAAGCTGTTTCATTGATTAATTATTCTCACTGTCAATTATTTTTCCTTAGTTCCAGGTTGAATCTCTCTTCAACAAGCTTCCACCCATTAATTCTTGTCCTACCCTCAGTTTCTTTGGAGAATTGGCAGACAACAATTGATTAGGACCTTTAAACATTTAGAATTAGTTTTTCAAGCTTCTGAAGCCCAAAATGTTCCCAAAATGCACAGATATCAGACATCCCAGGTTAATATCTTTTTTTTTAATTTTCCCTAAGGAGAACAGTTTGTATCTGCTGTAATTAAGTCATTCTCAGGTTAAACAGAAATGCTATATGGGGACCTTTTAGGACCATGTAACCATGGCTACCTGGAGAAATTTTAAAGAAGCATCTTCCAGGTTACCTGTTGGATCCTAAATGCAGTACTTTGGCAGAAAGCAGTAATTGGTAAATTCAGATCCAGTCTTTGCATAAATATTTTTTTATGTATTACTCCACAACTCTGTTGGATTGGTCCACTTACTATTGGCAGATAATATCAAATCTTCCTGGGAAAAAAGAATTCCAAAGAAAATTGATTTATTAGGACATTCCTAGCAATACAATTTTATAATTTAGGACCAAATCAAGCTAAATTAGCTTTAAGGCAGAGAATATCAGAGGCATGTCAAATAGAAAGTATTGTCTTCCCATGGAATACATTTTATAAATAATCATATTTCATAATAATCATATTTCAGTTCTCAAATAGCTTCATAGTTATATCAAATTCCTACATTCATCTTTAACTTTGGTCTTTTTTATATTATTCAGCTGATTTGGAAGGGAAATACAATTCCTCTTAAAGTACAATATTATCCTTGTGGCAAGTGTGTGAAAGAAAACATGATCTTTTAATTAAATTTCCAGGGCATTCTGGTAACTTCTATTTATATTATCTATTAGACAAGTGAAACAATTATTTTTAAAAGTAACAAAATGTTGTTTACCTGATGTGAAAACTGTAACCAAAAATGGCAATTGACAAGTGATCCAAGTGCTAATTTTATGTATTTATTTTATATAGAATAAAATAAATTTACACACTTAAGTATTAGAGCCATCAAGATTATTAGGGAGGTGCTCACTACTTTTTAGATTTGCCATCATCCCTTTCTTCAGAAATATACCTATGGGGTATATTTCTACCACGTAATATTATAGACATATCATTAATGTTCAATTTGAAATACCAGCAGTTTTCAGTAATTTATTGATTTTATATATTGCTTTATCCATTCCTATTTAGTCTTTTTTAGCATTGATAGTTTTATATGAAATATAATTATATAAATTTACATAGTTGTATTCATAGTTGATTTTGAAATCCTGATATATCAATGTATAAAATACAAAGAGAAATAAAAATAGAAAATTAAGGGAAGGAAAAAGAAAGAGGGAAAGAAAATGTGAGGTACAAGAGAAGAAAGAAAAAGGCATTGACTTCCAGCTCTTTTTAGCACAGTACAAGATAACAACATTACAACTTCAACTTTTTACTTTGACACATTAGAACATAACTAGCCATTTCTATAACAAGAAGTCTACCTAACTGGCAAAACCATTTCATTTTTTTTATCACAAGCACAAAATCCAGAAGTGATATCCAAATAAAAAACATAAATATATTCTCCTCTTTGAATAGAAAAATCAGTTTAACTTCCTTGCTGTTGAAATAATATATATTTCTATTTGCACTTAATAATCTTTACAAATTATTGCTATTTATATTAACAAAATTCACTGTGTTCTTTCAGATTCTTTAATTTGATTTGATTTTGAAATGCTATTTTTTTTTAACTCAAAACATCACAAACACTCCAAAACTGAGTTAATTAACCCAGGCATTAGATTTACCTCCAAACAGATTATATCATCGCAATCAACTAGATCTCTTATCACACAAGCTATTTATGGGAGGATTGACTATTTTTTTCTGATGTCATTGATAGAGATAAGCTCCTAGAGAGGTCCCACGAAAATAGATTCTAGGACTTCAATCTCTCTGTTCTTGTGGATGCTTTTATTTTCATTTTATGCAACAACCCAAGAAGTATGTCAGTCTATATGAGTTTCTGTGTGAGAAAGGTTTATTTCTAAAAGAGAAACGTGAAATGGCAGGAAGTAGGGAAGGAAGTAGTAGCCTCGTTTTTGATGGCTGGATTAAAAACATGATAGATAGATGACCAAGTTGTGCTTGACAGGATAGCATGGAGAGTACTTGCCTATAAAGTAATCAAGTGTTGGACATGATTGAATGGTTAAAAGCAACAACAACAGTTAGATGACTGGTTGTATCATATAGGATTTTGTGCTACCGCCAAACCAAGGTGAGTCACATGACATGTGGGTTTCTCATCTCTTTCTCATCTAAATAGGGACATACAGCCCAAGAGGTACCTAGAACTAGTAGTATTATATGCAAACTATAGCTATTTGTATTCCATCTTAATCTGTTTTGGGAGAGAGCAACACTTTTTTCTCAAGAATATACTTAATAAATTCCTATTGTATAAAACTCGATATCTACTGTTACGCCAGCCAATTGTTCCAATAATCCTTTCCTCTGATAACTGAAATATAAGCTCTTTGTTTATACGTGGAATGTTTTGAGTTACAAATTTAATGCTGAAATGTTAAAGAGATACAGCTGAATAGCAGAGTAGAAGAAAAAGCTCAGAACAAGAAAGGTTAATGTAATACTGCTTCTTTGTGTAAGTGCTTTACTGTACAAAAACAGTAACCTATGGTACAAAGCTGTCATGGTTATTATTGTGGTGTTTTCCAAAACATTTAAGCTCCTAATTTATGTAGTGTAATAAGCAGGCACCCCTTAGGCAGATCATGTTTGATTTATCAAGCTAACTTTTAAGCATCCGGTATTGACAGATCTCTGGAAACACTAAGAGACTTCAAATAAATATTTACCACATCTACCACGAACCTTTTTTCGCATTCCAAGTACTTTATGGTTAATTCCCCACAGCAGCTCTATACAAGAAAAATAAAACATATGCCTTGGGTCCTTCCTTGTTTGTTTCCCACCTTTATTGTTTTTACAAATAAGTCAAGGCAGCAAACATATCTAACACACTTTCCTTCTCTTATTTTTCCCCACAACAAACAACCCTATGAGATGGGTTGGGCTGAAAGGGAATGACTTGCCCAAAGTCACCCTGTTGGCTTCTAGGCTAAGACAGGATTAGAACTCATGCTCCCCTCCTTTCTAGTGTGGCACAAATTGGGCAGGGGTGGAATCCGACAGGGTTAACAACCAGTTCGGTCATTTACGAGGTTTATGTGCTTCCATGCACGCTGCCAGAGCGCACCTGTAAATCGTCATCAGCAAGCTGCGTGCAGAGAAGCAGCCTTTCAAAAAGCCCTTTTTTCCTGCTTTTTTAACTGCAGCTGTGCCTCGCACAGAAGCTGAAGTTGAAAAAAATCAGGAAATAAAGGTCAAGTAAGAGCCCGGGTGGGCGAGTGGGCAAAAACATCAGCAGTCATAGAACCGGCTCTATGTCTGCTGCTCTTCAAAGCTACCGGTTCTACAGAGGTGGACAGAACCGGTAGAAACCCACCCCTGAAACTGGGTCATTTTCAAATTGTAGAGAGAAAAGCTACAGTTGTTTGATAGACATCAGTTGATGCTAACCAGAACTTCATACTTTTTTAGCTCCTGAGGACACTTCATTATTTATGAAGTACCAAAGGAGCAATGAGATTCAGTTTGGTGTAACAGTCAAAGGCATTGGACTAAGAGTAGACATGTTCTAGTCCTTCCTTAAGCACAAAGGCTAGCTGAGCCAGTCACTCTCTCTCAGCCTTAGGAAGGAGGCAATGACAAGGCAGTTCTGAAAAGTATTTCAGAAAACTGCACAGATATGTAAAGTCAAGAATGACATGAAAACCAAAGGGAAAAAAAAAGATCTGACAATCTTAAAAGAATCCTCCTTATGCAAGGCTGTAAACTAAATTGATAATATAAAATGAGTGGGGAGTAATGATATAAAAGCATTAATGGTGAAAGTGAAAGAAAGGGTAGGAGGAAAAAGATAAGATAAGAAAAACAAAACCTTGGAGAGATTACCAGGGTATCCCTTCTTTGTTTAGTTTCATAAGCAATGGGTATTAAACTATCTGAAGAACCATTAACCTTCCAGTTTCTGGACAGTTAAGATTCAGCTGTATAAAAAAGAAGCAGAAAAAGATGTGACAGTTAATCTTACAAAGGGGAAAATGCATGATTTTTTTCCCCAGTAAAAACAGCATTATGAATGGTGTTAAGGAAAAAATAAGCATCTGGGGAAAATGATACTATCTTTGCCAACTGCCTAAAGCAATCTGAACCATTCTGAACTAGATACACTTAAAAGCAATTTAAATTAGATGTATCCTCTATTCTTCTTTTTGTCCTGTTAAGAATTATATTTACTCGCTTCCTGAAAAAGTACTCAGAGTAAAAGCTCATTCAACAAAAGCGTTTAAGCCATTTATATTTTCTTGGGGCTTACCAGGCTGTCGATGCTGCGGATCTTCTAGGAATTCCAAATCAAGCATCAGGTCATCTTCATCCAGATCACAGGAGCCCAGATTATTCAATACATCCTGTAATATGCCCAGAAAATAGGATATGTTAAGGAAGAGGAGTTTAAAAGATCAAGAGTAGCAACACAGAAACAACACAATGGGTTTGCTGGAAGTAAAATGAATTAAGTGAAGAACTGCTTCAACACCAGACACCAAGCACAAGCATGAAGAATGTACAATATATAAATTGAAATTGACAACAAAGGGAATATTTTCAGCACTGTCCCATCAACATGTATTAAGTCAAGATCTGTGGAATAGTTAACAGATGTGAGAACAACCCCACTAGAACAGGAAAAAAATCCATCTGGATTTACAGTGTTCTACCGGTGATAAGTCAGTCAGACCACCAATGCATTTATGTTTGGGACTCCCAAGTTACACTGTTTTGATGCTTAGAAAGGATCACGTGAGTTGTAGAATCTAATCTTAATTTTGATCCAAAAATGTATTCTCTGGGAAAATAGGAATCGCTACACATCTCAATGGCTTATGGGTCGTACAACTATGATAATGGAAGCACTATCTGTACAATTTATTCTGGATGAGAATGTTAGTGAAACAAATATAGAAAATTTTCAAGCATAATTTCAATCAAAGCCAATGAAATAAAAAATATTCAGAGAAGAAGCAACTACAATTAATTTGACAGAAATTCTTTATTACTGACCCTGGTGTCTGGTAACTCTATCAGTGAAACTCAAAGCTAAGAAGGCACCATAAAATATATTTTGATAGCGTCACAGTTTCCTTGTTTGTTCTTACAATGTCTTCTGAACCATTACCACACAAATTTTAAAAGAAGATCTTACAGAGAAGTTCCAGTTGATGGGATATTATTTTGCACTACAAAATCTCCAGGATCTCAGAATATATATATTGACAATGGTATTTGATATGAGAATGTGTAATAATTTGTATGATACAATGGGATTATCTTGAATTATCTGCTCATTAACATCCCTTGAATGAGATATGAACCATTAAATAAATATTAGACTGGACAAATATAAAAGAAAAATTCATATGAAGCCACCAAGGTACCTGAAACTGATTCCTTTGTGTCTTGCATATTATTTTGATAATGCTCTTAAACAAATACCTCATAATACATGATGTAGAAATGTACTAATTATGCTAAATTAACTGTGTAATCTGTTAATGTGATTTTTGCTGTTTTAATTTGTGATATAATTGCCTAAATAAGTATCATTTTTCTGGCTCAGAGAACTTATTTAGGTTTAACAGTATTTCTGTGATTTTTGATATCAGTAAGGTTACTAGAGCAAGGTACTTCAAAACTCTGAATATAGTAAAATGTTATTCTAAATGTAAATTGACTCCTAAACTGTAAATCTCAGTGAGTCTAAATATTAAGCTAAGTAACTTTAGACAGATACTAGAGGTGGAGCTCTCGCCTCACAATCAGAAGGCTGTGAGTTCGATCCTTGATAGTCACGGATATTCCTCTCTCTGGGCACAAAGAGAAAATTGCTGCTAACACTGTGTAGGCAGCAGGAAAGGCATCAGGCCAGTGAATGCTCAGCTCCATACAGTCATCGCAAACTTCACCCCAATGCAAGGGATTACAGGGTCATTAAACAAAAAAGAACCTCATATAAAAAACTTAGAACTCAAAAACACTGTCATTCATCAACTATTCTAACTTGGATACTTCTGGTACCCACCTATATAAAATTACTACAATTAAGGCTATCAATAGATTCAACAAGTTCGGATTGTAAAAATCTAGATGACCCCAGACAGCACAAGTCTCTTTAAGACACAGAAAACTCTTTAACTGCATCATGGGGAATTTAGTAAATCCGGATATAGTTGCTCTCATTAAAACTTTTGATTTCCAACTGTTATCAAGATATGCAAAGTTTAAACCGTATGTGTGTGTATCTGTGCACGTGTTTGTATAGTTTTTAATGCTACATGTCAAGTTTTAGTTTAAAATCTCCCCAAGTAAACATATTCTGTTAGTTAGGAAAGAGGAAGGGAAAGGAAGGAGACATTTCTCATCACAAGTCCAAAGAAACGCTGACAGATGAATGCTGACATGTTCACCTCCTTTTTCTTCCCTTCCTCAAAGGTTTAATTACTGCTTGCAGAAAAAAATGTTTCAGCAAAAGGCCTTAATAAAACTCTCCATTTATTTTGAAATAGCCCCTTAGAAATTCTAAAATACAACTTCCCTCTTTTGCTAAACATGCTGATTTTAATCCCTGCTGTATATGTAAAATGAAGCTAAAATGGGCTTTGCTGTTTTGCTCAACCACTTATATTTGCATTGAGACACTTCTCTTATGCTAAAGTGTGTGCGATGTCACCAAACAATGCAGGTAAAATACCTCTGCAGTGGATTTAGGCACCTGCAAGCTAACTGATAACTCTATATTATAACTCTAAAAGCCACAGTTGTTTTTTCTAAAGGATGGAGGGAGAAACAAACTGTAAGCTGTGAGAATCACCCTTAAGTTCCTTTTCCCTAAATCTAAGTAGGTTGTAGAAGCAACAGTGTCGGTCGAAGGAGGATTGTCACTAGAATTCAAACTATTTGCTCCAATGCCCTGGGAAAACAGAAAGCAGTAAAGTAAACTTGACAAGGAAAGTGTAGACAGTAAGGTCACAAGTGGCTTTTCATTGTGACTTTAGCTCAACTGGTGGTATAGCACCTCTCACACACTCTTGAGACATTCATCATTCTTCTTGATCAATGCCATCTTCTCCCTGAGCACCTAACCTGTGAGGCATCTCTTGTCTTGGAAGTCCTTCCAACAAGGAATGGATGGAATCCTGTGGTTATTTGAAGGCAAATCCACCATTATATCAGATATTTAATGCCAGATCACCACCAGCAAGTCAAATGTATTCAAATATACTTCACAGATTCTCAAGATAGAACTGAAAACATTGGAATTCAACTGATGAATTACTGAAAAAAAACTATGATGACAATGAAACCCATACATTGTGTCCCTCCAACCTAAAAAAACAAACAAACTGAGACATGCTGGAAGTTTCCACTGTCACTGATTCTGAGTAGCATCTGAACACGAGAGATAATTTAATGCACAAATTGCCAACAAAGTCTCCATCATTATACCAAACAACACTGATTGATCCAACATTACAGCACATTGTGTTGAAAGAATGAGGAGGTGGTTTGCAAATAATTTCAGAGTCCCATCAATCCTCTGACAGCTTTCAATACATTTTTCCCTCTTGGAGATGATGGCTGGCATCTTCAGCTCTAGTTTACAAACAACAAGAAATTAAGGCCAATGTGTTACTATGCATATAAAATTATGAACCATGAGAATGAGCTTAATAACCTTTCAAGAAGAGGATGTCTACTCCAACAATATGTGGTTGGTATTGCTGTTCAGACTGGTAAGAGGCTGAGTTACACCCAAATGAATCAAACAGCCTTGAGATCAACAATATGAAGAGACCCAACTGATGATGACTTTAGAAACATTGGAAGGTACATCATCCTCTCTTGACATTTGTTGGTGGACAAAGATATATTATGGAACAATCAATGTCAAGATACCATGATGTATGAAAGTATGGCAATGCTTTATTTTTCATTAGAATGATATGCAGTTGTAAAACCAACACAATTTGCATGTGGTCATTCTATTTCTCTATTTAAGTAAGAAAATATCTCTGAAAGGATAACCCAAAAGGGTTTATTGAATATATAACGTGGGAATTTTATTTTTATTTATTTGTCAAGCAATTATTAGATAACAGGTATAAGCATGGATATGAATATATGAAATGGATATGAAGAAAAAAGAAACAACAGGACAGGGATGGTAGGCATGTTGGTGCACTTATGCACGCCTCCTACAGACTTCTTAGGAAAGGGGTGAGGACAACACTAGACAGTCTAAGGTTAAAGTTTTTGGGGTTTGGGGAAGAAACCACAGAGTCAGGTAGAGTATTCCAGACATTGATCACTCTGTTGCTAAAGTTGCATTTCCTGCAATCAAGTTTGGTGCAGTTTACCTTGAATTTGTATCTATTGTGTGCTCTTGTGTGGTTGTGGTTGAAGCTGAAGTATTCATTGACAGGTAGGATATTGCAGTAGATAATTTTATGTACTATACTTAGATCGGACAAAGATGGTGTAGTTCTAGGTTGTCTAGGTCTAAAATTTCAAGTCTGGTGGCATAAGGTATTCTGCTATGAGCAGAGGAGTGGAGAACTCTTCTTGTGAAATATTTCTGGACTTTTCAACTGTATTAATATCCATTATGTAATGTGGATTCCAGACTGATGAGCTGTATTCAAGTATTGGTCTAGCAAATGTTTTGTATGCTCTAGTTAGTAGTGTGATATTACCGGAGGAAAAGCTATGCAGGATTAGGTTAATAACTCTTAATGCCTTTTTGGCTATGTAGTTTCAGTGGGCTCTAGCACTTAGATCATTAGAGATGAATACTCCAAGGACCTTGACATAGTTGGGGTCATCAACAAGGTCTTGATTATTCAACTTGTATTTTATTTTCTGATTTTTTTGCCAATATATAAGACAGAGCATTTATTTGTTGAGATTTGAAGTTTGCCATTTGTTTGACCATTCTGACACATAGTTGGGGTCATTTTGAAGGGTAGCAGTATTGTCATTGGTGTTGAATAGCTTTACATCATCAGCGAACAGAATGCTGAAGTAAAACTAACTCTGAATTTTTCACTCTCAGTATATAGTATTAATCAGTGATTTCCCCAGCCCAACCCCCCAGGTTTCTACGTAGACCAAGTAAACAAGTCTCACTTGCACACCTGCTAAGTCATCCTTGAAAGTTTTCAGTTTCTCACAAACTTCAGTGGGGCTGTAGAAGTTTTGTTCTCATAACGAACACCTCCTGCTCTTTCTCTAATGTGTAGATGCCAATGTTTCACTCTTGACAATCTGTTGATCTGTGGTCCCTCCCAACATTCTGACTTATCCACATGCAGAACTGTGTTTGTACTAGCTATGTGTAAAACTTCTAGAACAGAGTTTCTCAATTTGGGCAATCTTAAAATGTACGGACTTCATCTCCCAGAATTTCCCAGCCCCAACTTCTGAGACTTGGAATTCCACACATCTTAAATTTGCCAAGGTTGAGAAACATAGTTCTAGCACTCTCCTAAAACTCATTCAAAGATAATCTCTTAAGTTTCACTCAGCCATTTATATCAGCCTTTTCTTGTTTATTACAGATCGTATAGAAAATATTTATTGTCTCTTCTTATGAATCAATATTTTCTTATTTAGATGATGCCAATTACTGTCCAATTATAGAAACATAGTTACAAAATCTTGACTAATGCTTTTGACATTCTGTGTTCTGATTGTGAACATCATAATGAATCCACATCCCATTTATAGCAGATGTTTATTAAAAAATTCTTAGGCTTCTACTGGGTCTGTCGCATTGTTCAGCAGTTAATTTTGGCTACACTCGTAATTAAACTTGCCATCCTCCAACATAAATAATCTGTATTGTTATGCCATTGTTTTGTCAGATTTCAACCATTACTTTGCAAATGCAATCAATACAATTTAATTTATGATAATCTTAATGACTTACTGAGGTGGGTTTTTTTTTTCAGAAAATACCCCTGAGGGGTCAATTTAAAATACAGTATGCTTAAAACGCCATTTTTCCACTTGACAATAACTTTTCAGAACAAGAATAATTTAAGTAAAATAAGAAATAATAAAATATAAAATGGAGGTGGGGAAAGCAAGAAGCATATTCCTTCGGAAATTACATGTGATCTCAATTTCATCCAACTTTAGGAAAGAAACCAAATTCTTTCACAATCAAAAGTTCTGAATTTTAGCTTTAAAATATGCTTTAAAAGTTGTTATGGAAAGTGTAGCCAATTAACAGCATGGATTAAAAGTTAAAATGATGATGATAGCTTTAAATGTACTTGTTTGTGGGTGCATTTCATTTCAATAATTTTACTTACAGAACGTATCAACAAAAAACTCAAATACATAGGTATAACAAAAAAAATCAATAAATGACAGAAACATTTTAGAGACTTAAATTTTTCAGTTAAAAGGACTAAAAATATTTATAACTGCAACTAATTAAATATTTCCACTAAGACTAGGGTAAGAAAAACAACAAGCAATGTTAAAAGTAGAAAATCTATTTATACCAATGCTAATTTCAAGAATTGTAACTAAGTAATTCATAGGAATAATAAGCCACTTATCACAGCTTTCAGAAAAAATAAAATCACTTGATAAACCGAAATAGGGGGAAGAGCTATAATCACTGATTTTATTTCTGTAATTCCAAGAATTTTTGTGCATTTGAGGTACAGGAAATTCTGTGTATTTCTTAAATAATACAGATTGTCTTTCACTATATGACAGGGTTGATTGGCGGACAATAGGCAAATTTATATATTTAGTTTACAAAAATAGCATCAACAATCATATATTCTGCTGATATATATATAACATTTTGGTGACAATCAAATTTCAGTATTAGCAACTAAAACGATGTTTAAAATGACAAGAGTTGTTTGATCATTGGCTAGTTTACAGCTCTGGAAGGCTTTAATTATACTTATTTTCTGAATATTTTTATTAGCTCAATATTCCATTTTTTAAAATTACTTCAAGATATACTGTGTTCTCCAGATCAAATTTCCCCAAATTGTTATTTCAGCATATTGTTTAAACCTTAATTGTTTCATGAAGTTGTGAATAAGAAGCTGGATTTTTCTTTCTTTCTAATTTTGAAGATACTATTCACAACATTACATCAATACCACTGAGTACTGTAGCTTTTATGATTCAAATATGAGCATATTACAAAAACTGAAGTAAACCAATGTTATGATTTATATAATCTATTTATTTTACTACTTATTTTACCTTAATGTCAGAAGATAATTCTTTAATTCTTCAATTCTTGTTAATGAGCAAAGGTCAAAGAAAGGAATAAATACAAAATTCTCTCTCTCTCTCTCTTTCTGTGTGTGTGTGTGTGTGTGTGTGTGTGTGCTTATTGTATAGGTAAAGGTTCCCCAGTGTTCATTTCTATTTCTTAGCTGAGGGAACCAGCATTGTCCAAAGATCCTTCCACCATCATAATATTTTCCCATCATAGTGGTACCTATTTATCTGGTTGCATTTGCATTTTGAGCTGCTATGTGAGCAGTAGGTGGACAAGTAATGGGAGATCACCCTGTCATGCAATGCTTGGGCCTCAAACCTGGGCTATCAGCTTTCCAACTAGCAAGCTCATCATCTTTAACCGCTGAGCTGTCACACTTCTTTGATGTTCTTATACAGTCATTAAGTGAATCCAACTTCTGCCACTAATTTTCTCCTTGGGAAAGTCACAAATGGAGTTGATGCAACTATTGAAAAGAAATGTCCATTACCAAATTCCAAAATGTTGATTATATGACCACAGAGATGCAGTGACGGTCACAGATTCAAGGGCAAGTCATACATCACTTTTTCTGTGCTGTTGTAACTTCAAACAACTGTTAAACAAATGATCATAAGTTGAGTGTAATGACCTGGGGCATGGCACAAAGGCAACAAAGTCAGATAATCAGTAGGAGTCCCTTTATTAGCTCCAACTTTGCCCCCAATGACCTTCTGGCTGGAGAAAAACTCTCCCAAGAACAGCCTTTGGCTGCGGAGAATCAAGTCTAAAACATGGTCAATAAAAACTGTAGCTATAAGTCCAATCAAGGCAAAATGAGGTAATGGCAGGGCAGGAGCAAGAATTCCAGACATGAAGGCATGGCAATAACTCAACATGGTTGGGAAGACACCAGGAACACAAATAATCAAAGTCAACACAAGATAAACTCACATTTGCTCCCAGCAGCTTCTGCGCTCAGCATGCATTTCTTTTAAACTCTCTTCCCAGCTTCCCGGCTAATGAAGGGAATCAGGGCCCTTTCCTTCCCTGTAAGACACGCAACCCACATTACTCTTTTCTCTATTCCTCTCTGAGTGCCCTAGGATGAAGAGGGAGTGGGCCTGGGTCTTCCTCTGAACTCCCTCTCCTTTATTCTACCTCTCCCTTGCTCTGCCCAGCCGGACTTTGCCCTTCCCCAGTTTCCTCCATAGCCAATGAAGCCAATCATTCTCTCCCCCCCCCCCTTCCACCAGTCCACCAAGCTGGAAAGGTTGGAGATCACTGTTGTAGTTTAACCATTTTTGCTGAACTTTCTGTCAACATTCCAACTGACGAACCCAACCAAAGCAAGCACAGTCGAGACAATCCAATCTCTGAGTGCAAAACTTTATTGAGTACACTATTTTGGCATTGATTAGAGCAAAACCAGCTCTAGTTAATTTCCATGCAAATCCACATAATTAAAGTATAGAATCCTCCCTCCTCCTATTGTTGCAGGTCACATTGTCCAATTAAATATCATCGTATTGTTATGAGAAAAAGCCTTTGGGTTTGGCAAGCACTTGCAGAAATGTCCTTGGGTGTCACGGTTCATCTTCTTGATGTCTGAAGCTGACATTGCATCCCACTCTTTCCTCCCCTCTAGTTTATTGGCAAGCTGAGAAGTGATAATAGTTGCAACATCATAAGTGCATTTCAAATTTGACAGTTCCTTTTTAAAATATTTATCATATTCACATACATACTTAATAAAGAACAATGGTTAGGAGTGCTATCTGAAGGATGAAAAATTCAAAACTACCATTCAGTGGCACCAAAAAGAATGTTCTGTTTATCTTGGTTGCTATTCAGTAGTCTTCAAGATTTCTGCAGCTCAGCTATGATAGTCCTGATATCTGCTGAATTGGAGCCTGAGACCCACTGAGTTCAAAGGGGCTTAATTTCATGAAACTGAATCTGAGGTTTATAAATGTTTCAAATAGTATTATGCAAACATAAAAAACTCAGTTTTTTATTAAATAGCTCCTCTTTTTAAGTTTTGTTATAAGTCTAGAAAAGGCCGGTTTAGGAACAGAAGTCTGAAGAATAATGGATTACTTTAATAAATAGCACAAATAAGGATCAAAGCAGTTCTTCCAAATCATATTTGAAGCATGTAACACCTTGGTGGATATTTCTTTCTCTGGTATCAGTGAGATAGAAAATTTTAACTGTGGTCAAACTATTATTCACGCATCTGTAATTAAGAGACGTCCACATTCATTACATGGATTCAAATTCCTTTAAACAGTTGTATAAATACATATAATCAATCGAGATACCTTGCACTTTTCCAATATTCTCCTTCCCCATTTACAAAACAGCCTGCATGAAATGATTGATTTCCAACAACAAATTTCAACATTGGCCATTGGCCATTTATGGGACTTATTTAACTGTTTTGTCACTTTAATTTAAAATGGAATGAATCAGCTTGGCAAATTGTATGATCCCTCTGTATAGCTATCATCAAAACCACTATCAACTGTGAATAGGTTTTAGAAATAGTTTGTCTATAACAGGGGTGTCAAACACAAGGCCCACAGGCCAGATCCAGACCACAATGTGGTCAGATCTGGGCTGCAGGGTCATCCTGGAAAATGTAAGAGGCTGGTCCACATCGCTTCAGCCCAGTCTACCCAATGAGAAGAGGAAACATGCCAGCAATTTGGAGAATGGCGTCAAATTGGCCACGCCCATCCAGTCGGCCATACCCACTCAGCCCCCCGGGGTCAACCATAGCCCTGATGCGGCCCTCAATGACATTGAGTTTCACATCCCTGTTCTATAAGAATTTCAGGCCCATCATGACAAGAACCTTCTTCCCAAATTGCCTAAAACAAAACCTATTTTGCTTTTTGAGGAAAGCACTTAACTTTTATACTGAATGGAAAACATTCCAGAAATATTTTGGAGTGAATGGAGAGGAGACACACCACTTTCCACCATTAAGTTTGAATCTATTTGTTACTGAAAATACTTCTTTAGCTAAAACGATCAATCATCAATGACAATTTTTTTTTTAACCATCTCAGGGTTGGAAGGGACACAGCATTTTAAACTTTCTTCTCAACTGTGGCTAATGAAAGGAATCAGGGCCCTTTCCTCCCCGTAAACCACGCAACCCACATTGGTTCCTTCTTCGTTCCTCCCTGCATGCCCTAGAATGAAGAGGAGGTGGGCCTGGGTCTTCCTCTGAACTCCCTCTCACTTACTCTATCTCTCCCCTGCTCTGCCCGGCTGGACTTTGCCCTTCCCCAGTTTCCTCCGCAGCCAACGGAGCCACATTCCCACTCCCTGTCAGCTGTTCATCTTCCTTCTCGATTCTGACAGGGGCATGACAGCTTTCTTCCTTGCAGGGTAGAAACCTTTCGCAATAAACAGTATTTGCTGGATGGATTTAAAAGCTATTGTTTATGCATCCAGATTGGTAAAATACTTATCCTGTCAGGCTGCACATCTCCTGAAGGCCAAGTTACAAATAGTATGGAAAGGTAAGTTATTTTGGCATTGGAGCAGAAAACCCCTGCAAATTTCTGTCTGCTTACTTGTTTATTCATTATGCTTGTAAATCACTCTCATTATTAACACATCTCAAAACAGGACAACTAAAACCAATTAGGGCTGCAGTCATATCTCTATTTACGTACATGAATGGAGGAATAAATAAATTGAGAGAGACTAAGCAGGAGATAGATAGATAGATAGATAGATAGATAGATAGATAGATAGATAGATAGATAGATAGATAGATAGATAGATAGATAGATAGATAGATAGATACACATGCACACACATACACACACACACATACATACCTATCTACCTACCTACCTACCTACCTACCTATCTACCTATCTATCTATCTATCTATCTATCTATCTATCTATCTATCTATCTATCTATCTATATTCTATATGTAACAAACACATTTTGGTTTTAATGATAATCAAAAACATCTTATTCTACCTCATCATAGTCTGGCCTTGCAATTTTAGCTCCACAAAACACTTCTTTTTTGTTGTTCTGGTTCCTTCATCACTGCCCATTCCAAATTTTCTTTCCTCAAATGAATGAAACAGAATAATATTATGCTGGTAAAAGAACTATTGTTGTAAGTAATATTTGAAGCGGAGTTCTGCTTCGGCCACCCTTATCTTTGTCTGCTGCTCTATATTTCATTTGCAAGATGTTTCTTATTTTTGCAAGGAATTGATTTGTCTATGTATTTTACTGTAGGGGTTTGTGCAACACTATAATTCTCCAGTCAGAACTTTAAAATGGCACAACCCGCAACACTCCCCACCAACCTATACAGTTGCTGAGGCAGATCTGCCTAGTGACATGAATCCCTTCCATATCAGTATTATTTCATCCTTCTTTATAAACACATCCATAATCACACACAAACATTCACGCACACCCACACACACAGAGTGCCAAGCAATTTGCGGAACAATAAGAAGACAAATACACTAAAGGATAAAAGTCTAACATTTTAGCAAAAGCCTTTATCAAAAGAATGATTTAATACCACAAAAGCAGCCATGGGCCTAGGTTGCCATGGAAACACAGAATTCCAATAATATTTAGCAATAGTGTTTTTATTATACCATTATATTAATAGTATTCCAGTAAAGGGTCACTTCAGATTTAATATGCAAGACTCCATTCTAAGTAGCAAACCCTTCTAAAGGATAGGAAATTAGTATTACAAAGTAAAGGTCAATCTTAAATAAGTTATTTACCGATTTCCTGACTATTAGAATGAATGAAAGAAACTGTTCAGAAATGGCATTATATTTGATTTTCAGATATTCTTTCTGTGGTTTTCTAAAAAAATGGTATGATTAGATAAATGATTTGTCCTTAGCTTTGGGCTCATACTTTATATACTGAAACTGAGACCCAGCTCTGAAAACTACAAACACACACATACACACACACACAAACACACGTGTGTGTGTGTGTGTGTGTGTGAGAGAGAGAGAGAGAGAGAGAGAGATTCATTCAAATACAAAGAACAAAGAGAAAATGAATGGTGGCAGTCAATTTTTTTAATGCAAAATGCAGACTTTCTCCTCTGCTCTAATAGAAGAAATTAGATAAAAATGCTTAGAATTATGGCATACACTAATCCTTGACCTACAATAATTGAAGCTTACACTGGCCCTGAAAATACTGACTTATTTTTGCAAGGAATTGCAAGGAATTGGTCCTCATGTCTGCAGCCAGTGTAGCATCCTGATGGTTATGTGATCAAAATTCAGGCACTGGGCAACTGGCATGCATTTAGGATGGTTGCAGCATCCCATGGCCATGTGATCAGCATTTTCCCAGCTGATTTCCCAAAAGCAAAGTCAATGAGAAAAGCTGGATTTGCTTAACAAGACCATGATTCACTTAACACTCTGCAGTGATTTGTTTAAGAACCGTGGTAAAAAACAACTGTAAAATCAGGGTTGGTTCACTTAACAATCCCCTTGGTTAGTGGCAGAATTCTGGAGCCAATTGAAGTCATAAGTCAAGGACTGCCTATACAGCAAGGTAAGATACGAAAAAGAGAAGGCAATGTAACTACACAGTAGTTTCTAGGTAACTGATTCTACTAACACGTAGCTCTTGCAAAACTTTCACTGGGATCTACTTTCTCATCACTTCAGACCATTGTTGTGTTTAGAATTCTGGAATAGATCATGAGATCTATTCATTGTTTGTTTCTGTTTTCGGGGAGGGGGGAGGGCTGTGTGAAATTTGTCCTTTCCTTAAACTTGAAAAATACGAACTCCATTAGTATCCCACATACAGTTTGTTAGAGCTCGCAGCAATCCAACTAGCACACATGTAAATCATTCAGCAGGATTCATTTATAGGAAAACTTGTTTATATACAATAATATAAAACATGATGCATGAATACAATACCCATGCAGCTCTTGCAACATGGTAGCAAGTACAAGGACAAGAACCACCAGAACTCAGAAGCTCTATATTTATACATACCAGTTACCCTAAGCCACACCTAATCTCCAAGCTGTCTGACATGGTTCATAACAGGTGCTGTTTCTTAATCACCAAACAGTTCCCATCGGCTGACTTGTTATAGCTATCCCAGCTCGTTATCTCAAAAGTCCGGTTTAGAATTCCCTCGTGGACACTGTGTTTAGAAAGATCATAGATAGAAATTGTCCTTCGCTGAAATTGCTCTATAATAGCAAAAAGGAACTAATGTACAACTTTCAGTTCATTGGACTGTACAGCTATTATCAGAAGTGGCATAATGCCAATAAGAATAGACTGAATATAATGACTGCTGTAGAACCACTAGAGTACAAAAAGACACTACTCTTTTTAATACTTTCTTTATCATATTATTAAATGGTCTCTGGCTACTGAATTATTTTATATATTTTAATCACTTCAAAGATCAGAATGCCATGCTACCAGCAGTGGCTCTCTGGGTGCTTTATGTATCAATGAAAAAAACCTTTTTATTATTCTAAATTCTTTGCTGTATATACAGTACATATTTTTTTAATATGATCATCTTATCAGAAAGACTCAAAAACTATCAAAATGATCTATATGGTTTGGGCAATGTGTGTAGTTCCTGAACTAATCTAACAGGACCAACTATTTTCATTTACTGTTCATATAACTTACTGATTGATTTGACTGTTGATTTTCCTTTATCAAATATAATTTGAATAAACAGCAAAATAAAATAAAAATCATTAGGCCCATAATCTCTACAAGCCTTATGACATTTTTTAAGTTTACTGAAACCTTTATGAAATGTATTGCAACAGAAATAATTCTGGAGGCTTCTACGGTAAATGGGTTAAAAAAACAGATATTATAAATTTAAGCTTCAACATGGGGAAGGAAACTTAGTTGTGTTATGCTATCTGCTTTTCCACTTATTAATATATCAACATCAATTAAGTTTCCTTAGTTAAAACAAGAAGCAACTTTTATTACATTATTACTACATTTGCATCCCAGAAAAATGCACAGTGTTGAAGGGGAAAAATATTTTCCAGTTATATGAATCGAATTGAAAATGCAGTGAATTGTTATCCTTGCCAAAAGGACTGCAGATTGCTATTAAATAATATACTGCATCTTATTGCCAAAGGAGTCACCTTTTGTACTACAGTCATGAAAATCAGTTCGAAGATTAAATATAAATGGGCATCATCCATTTACGGAAATTTACAGAAATGTTTGCTGGACACCTTAAATTAAATAATAACTGATAGGAGAGTTTCCAGCAAAGAAGAAAAAAAAGCATTCAGGAGAATGTCCCAAAGGTGCTTTTTTTTCAAGAGGCAACTGGACTTTCTGGTTTTTCTTTGAAGATGTTTCGCTTCTCATCCAAGAAGCTTCTTCAGTTCTGACTGGATGATGGGGAATGGAAGGATTTATATTCCTTGCAGACAGCTGGACATTTGCATTTTTTTGAGGGTCGTTAAGGTCTCCTGAAGGTTTATCTGTGCCATCAGGGTCACCTGAGTGGTGCAAATTGGTGTGGAGCCTCCTTGGAACTGTTGAAAGGGCTGCTGTGTAGATTGGAGATAGATGATGTCGTAGCCCCCCACCCTCTATTGAAAGAAGGCTGTTCATTTTTGACACAGATGGCCTCTTTGACCCCTCTTTCAAAACCAGCGGCCCTCTCTGTCCAAAATATTTATTTATTTATTTAATTTATTTGTCAATCGCTTACAAGATAATAGGTATAAGTATAAACATAGGTAAGAATACAGGAAATAGGTATGAATAAATGGGGACAATAGGATAGGGACGGTAGGCACGATTGTGAATTTATGCACGCTCCTTACAGACCTCTTAGGAATGGGGTGAGGTCAATATGGATTTTGTTGTCTTTAAAAGAGTGGCCTGTGTCTTTTAAATGCAGATGGACTGCTGAATCTAGTCCTGATGGGTTTGTTCTGATATGTTATGCCATGCGTTTATGAAATGGTTGTTTTGTTTCCCCAATGTACAGATCTGCACATGGCTCACTGCATTGTACTGCATATACCATGTTGCTCAGTTTATGTCTGTGTGTTTTATCCTTGGAATGGATGTTTTCTGTATTCTGTACAGTGATGGATTTGTAAACTGTACAGATGCAGATAGATAAACTCAACAAAACATCAATACAAAGTATTTATTATTGGTTCATCAGGTATCTTCATGACTCACATTTGTGACGAAGTTCTTCTTTATGTCCAATTCCTTTGCATATCTGATTTGTAGGTAAAAGATGGTTATCTCCTAACCCATCTCGTAGCGATAGAAAGCAACTGCCATGAGTCAGGGAATTCAGGCAAAAGTGGGGAAAACTCTCCCAACCCATCAAGGGTCAAATTAGTGACCAATCGGGATTACAAATGTGGCCACGTGACATGAATCCAGGTTTCCCAGGATACCTTTAACTACATTTACCATGATACATTCCCTTAAGGGGACAGCTCACAATTGCTACCTAACTATCCAATTCCCATACACTGGCTGGATAGCACAGGACAAGCACCTCTGGTATAACCATGACCTGGATGACTGAGAATCTCCTTAAATATTCAGGAGAATGGATTTGCTTACAACCACATGGTTCACTTAATGACCATGTGATCTGCTTAATTTTATGGTCACTTTATGACCATATTAAGAATGTTCATACAATCGAGTCAGGTCACATGGAAACCTACTTAACACTGCAACAAATTATATGACTGAGATTCTGTGCTCAATTGTGGTTAACGGTATATTAAGTGTAATATACCAAAATAAAAAAAAATATGCCCATTTAGATTCAGAGAAAGATTATTGCATTGCTTTTAATAACAACGACAACATTGATGATCAGTGTGTCACATCATCACGGAAGAATTCTAGCCTACTCCTTTGTGACAAACTGCCTCTTTTAATTTCAATCACAACATTTCTATGATGTTAAGTTCTGGAGTTTGACGTGGCCTTTCCAAAACAGATCATTTTTCCTTCCTCCATTCTCTTACAGTTTTACTAGCTCGATACCCGTGCTTCGCTACGAGACTATGTGATCAGGCTTAGTTTTGGGGGAGGAAAATGAGGAGAAAAATAATTCTGCCTCTGCCTCCATCGGTATTCATCTGGCTAGCATCCTGTCAGTATGTGAGAGAGTTGAGGGCTGTTTGGAAACTCAAACAGTATTTGCTGTGTGAGCAAGAAGGAGACAGCAAGGAGCCTGGGCATGGCTTAGCTCAACTGTTCTGTACTAAAGCTGCTTGCTGCTGTGAAACTAAAACTGAAACTGAAACTGAAACTCCTCTCCTCTGCTTGTGTTTTGCATTTCGAACAGATTTCTTTTTAGGTGGGGAGGGGGAATAGAACTCCTTAGCATCAGAGTGTGTTAATAATAATAATGTATGAAATGCTAATGCTCTGATGGTCATTTCAAAAAATCCTTTCTTAGTGAGCACCTAGAAGCCAAGAGGAATATATGTGCCAAATTTCAGGTTTGCAGGCTTTACAGTTCTGGAGATTTTGTGATGGTGCCTGAGTGGTATTTCGCTTTTATTTGTGTATTTGGAATTGATACTTGCTACATGGCCTGATATTCTCCTGTAGAATTCAAAGTAGAATTCATGCTTCCTTTTGTGACAGCAAAGTGTCCAGGTCCTGAGGTAACAAACCATCTGAGATACACCTCTACCAGCTCCATGCTTGACAACTGATCAGCAGCCATTACTGTGGAATACAATATTTTTTCCGTGGGGCATAATACTCACATAACCCAGAAAGTTTGATTTTTGGACTCATAAGCACATAAAATATTTCTCAAAAAGAAAAGCCCTACCCTAAATTAAAGGGTTAGCCACATACTCTCTGAGAAGACTGGTTTTAAGTGCAGAAAAAAACTTTGGACAAAAAAAAAAGCTACATTGGGAATATTCACTATTATCCAAAATCATTTCAAGAATCTATCTGTAATTATGGATCACAGGAGCTCTGGGGCTTCTGAAATGGCCTGTCAAATTTTGCTAGATCGATAGGCATAAGGCATGACATGTTTCTAGAAAACATGTGGTTAGGACTTCAACTGAAATGAGGGGCGTGAGATTTACAGGGTATTGGAGAGAGAGAGAAAAGCAGGCTAAACATGCATGCACCAGTGAATTAATTCTGTAATTCTACAGGGCATCTGCAGGTCAAGATCAGATCTGATAGTTTAATAAGGTGCTTATAAAATTTATTCGCTTGTTTACTATTAAACTTGCATGCTGGCTGTCTACCAACCTTTCTGGGAGATTCTCAACAATTGAAAAAGAAAAAGAAAGAAAATGGCAATAAAACTGGTTAAAAGAAAGAAAAAAAGATGAACATACCAAAGAATTATTCATAATTATCCTGTAAACTGATTTATTTACAACATTTATACAGTCACCTAACTCAAACAATGCCACTCTGGGTAACATGCACAATCATTAAACGAAAATACAGAATCCACTTACATGGACCCAGAACCTTTTATGGTGCCAGTGACCTCTTTTGTGGAAACACTTGGCCTTCTAGGCCAGGGGTGTCAAACTCCCATCGTCACAGCAGCATCACATGACGTAGTGAGACTTTTCCCCCTTCGCTAAACCGGGCGTGGGTGTGGCCAGCGCATGATGTATCCAGCCCATGGGCCAGAAGTTTGACAGCCCTGTTCTAGGCAGTCACCCAGAGGTGTTATTCAGCAGGTTCTGACCAGTTTTGGAAAAGCGGTAGCAGAAATTTTGAGTAGTTCGGAGAACTGGCAAATACCACCTCTAACTGGCCCCACCCTCATCTATTCTCTGCTTCCCAAGTCCCAGTTGATTGGCTGGGTCTTCTTTTGTTGCCCTGCACAGGAGAACGATGCTGGAAAGCTTGTTAGTGGGGTGTGGAGGGAATGGGATTTTGCAGTATCCCTCCCCTGCCATGCCAAACAAGCCATGCCATGCCCACCAAGCCATGCACACAGAACCAGTAGTAAAAAAATTTGAATCCCAACACTGCAGTCACCATTCCATTGTCATCTCATAACTCAATTACTGAACCATGTCCTACATGGAGCTGCTTATGAAGACCACTCAGAAGTTTCAATTGGTCCAGAATGCAGAGGCATGAGCAGTGATGGGTTTAGTATACCCATGTGACACATTTGCTTCGGATGTGAACTAAATGCCTGTTGTTTCCATGTGTACTTCAAGCTGCATGCTGTTACCTAAAAGCACAGGTGTCAAACTTGCCACGTTACGTTGCCGTCACGTGAGGTTTCATGATGAGGTGGCTGTGGCCCGCATAGGACACATCCAGCCCATGAGCCACCAGTTTGACGCCCCTGCTATAAAGTAATATAGCAGGCTATTTGTGGTATCTCGTCTACCATGACCTCTGCTCCAGAGGTGGTATTCAGCAGGTTCTGACCAGTTCTAAAGAACCGGTAGCGGAAATTTTGAGTAGTTCAGAGAACTGGCAAATACCACCTCTGACGGAGATTTTACAGTATCCTTCCCCTGCCACACCCACCAAGCCATGCCCACAGAACCAGTAGTAACAAAATTTGAATCCCACCACTGCTCTGCTCAACTGATAGAATACAGAAAAGGGGATGTGTACAGATAATCCTCAAGTTAAGAACACAATTGAGCCCAAAATTTAGTTTAGTTTAGTTTAGTTTATTGCCATTGCAACTCGTACAATGAAATTAAATACCATCTTCTCTGTACATTAGGACTATGAAAATAAACACAAACACACTTCCTTCACATTCTTTACAATTGAACTGAAACCCCCTGATATTGCATTAATATTACACCATACAGTAGAAGTCAATATAGTTACTGCCCTGGGATAGAAGCTGTTTTTCAGCCTATCTGTCCTTGTTGTTATTATCTTGTTCCATCTGCCAGATGGTAATAGTTCAAGAAAAGGGTTCCCAGGATGAGATGGATGAATGAGATGGAGAATGTTTTGAACTTTCAGCAGTTTTAAAATTTCTGCTAAGTGAGATATTTGTTAAGTGAGTTTTGCCCCATTTTATGACATTTCTT
This sequence comes from Bungarus multicinctus, assembly GCA_023653725.1. Taxonomy (NCBI): domain Eukaryota; kingdom Metazoa; phylum Chordata; class Lepidosauria; order Squamata; family Elapidae; genus Bungarus; species Bungarus multicinctus. The sequence continues at coordinate 16,817,993 of CM042849.1, read as the reverse complement.
GCCACCTTTGTTAAGTGAATCACTGCAGTTAATAAATTAGTAGTCTGGTTGTTAAGTGAATTTGGTTTCCCTATTGACACAAAAGGGGAATCAGATGATCCTGGGACACAGCAAAGGTCATAACTAGGAACCAGTTGCCTAGCATCTGGATTTTGATCACATGACTATGGGGATGCTACAAAGGTCATAACTACCGGTAAAAAAAAAACCACTCATAAGTTACTTTTTTCAGTGCTGTTATAACTTTGACTGGTCACTAATTCAATTGAAGTTGTGGACTACCTGTACAAGGTTCCCTTGATTAAGCAGCGTAACCTGTTGGGCTTTATAATTGCTTGGTTGTAAGGCTGCAATAGCAATAGCACTTAGACTTATATACCACTTTATAGTGCTTTACAGCCCTCTCAAAGCGGTTTACAGAGTCAACATCTTGCCCCCAACAATCCGAGTCCTCATTTTACCCACCTCGGAAGGATGGAAGGCTGAGTCAACCTTGAGCCTGGTGGGATTCGATCTGCCAAATTGCAGTAGGAGGAGCTTGCAGTACTGCACTCTAACCACTGCGCCACCGAGGCTTCTGATCTTGTTATTTTGTAATGCTTTGTTAATTCCTTACATTTTATTGGGTTTTTTATGTATTGATGTGAACCTCCCAGAGTCGATTGGAGTAAGGCAGCATTGAGACGAAGACAATCAATCAATCAATAAATAAATAAATAAACAAATAAATAAATAAATATCTCTCTTCTTGGACTTATACTGGAAAACCTCATCTCTTCTTTTTTCTCTTTCAAATTCTACAAACTTTTCTCCCCCCCCCCACTTTTTTTTGGCTCCAATTAGACACATCTCTGCTACAAATGGTCCCTAAGTATTATCACAGTTATTAACAGACTGTAAGTAAACTCATAATTTATGTTTTAATTGAAAGCTTTGGTTTCTTTATTATGACAGAAAAGGCTAGTTGTCTTTTTGTTATAACGCTGGATTTTCCCCTCCAGTTCTTAAGAAGGCCTATGCTGCCACCTGGTGCTCCATAGCTGAACAAAAATCTCTAGAGAGAAGTAATTATCTCATGTCCAAATATGCCCTCTCGTTTTGTCCTGCCCTTGAAGCACTTCCCAGCAAAGACTTTATTTTGATTTGCAGTCAACGGTCTGTTTGCATTAAAGAGAGGAGGGGGAGGGGATAACTCTAATCAAAAATTCATTTCAAAGCACAATAAGTGAAGGACGATTTTAATAGATCTATGCATGGACAATTGGGGTATTGTGATTGTATCTTAAAAGATAATTGCCTTCAATTTAAGCCTTAGCGTTCTGCATCATAAATTTGTTTTGCAATGCAAAGGTATAAAATTTAAATATTAGTGCTTAGCTGCAATTAAAACTCACAAATCACTAAAGTTAGCACTAGCAGATCATAACAAAATAATATCAGAATTGTCTGTAACAATATATCAATGGTTCTGTCAGAGTCAGAAAGATTAACTTTACTTTTTTCGGCTTTTAATGGGAAATTATCTTGAACTTCTTGACATTTTTGAGATAAATATGAGTATAAATAGTGATATAATACACATACAGTTCAGCTGACAGGAGAGTGATTATTTGTGACTTGGTTCATACTCCACACTAAGCCATGTTTATCTCTGAACTAAGCCTGAAATGTCTGGTTTCATAAAACATTAGCCATGATCTATATTCTATAACACATGGTGGCTGAATTCACACAATAAAGCATCTATTGCATTTTGAAAGCATTACAGCCTATTTCAAATATGGATGCCAGTGGCTGGATTCAGACTTGCGAGAGCAATCAGGGGCCAATCAGTCTTATTTCTCTAAAAACATAATTATTTTAATGAAGCTATTCTAAAGATCCAAAGAAGCCAAAATCCTGCTTTGGGAGCAGCAGCATTTATTTGGCATAAGAGAATTATTTTTTGAAATTGTTCTTCTATGAACAATTTCTTAGAGGATTAATGACTTATCTATAAATTAGCTATTAGCCCAGGTTTAAATGGCACAGATGATCCATAGTTAAAATAAAAACAAAGTAAATGATGTATGACTTAGTGACTGAATCCAGTTCACTGACATTTCAAGAATGAAATAAATAAATGCCTACATGCACACACACACCCCATTAACTCTTGGACATCTGCTAATTTAGCAATTCATCTCCATCGTTTATTTGAGTTTGACATCCCAGGCTGAAGACCAGCCGTTATATCTATCTCATTGCATTACCATCAAAACACGCACAACACTTAGCTGAAACAAACAAGTCAGGTTATAATTAATAGTATTTACCAGACAATTGGATGGCAAAGAAAATACCTCTGCTCATCAAAAATTTTGGGCCAGGAGAGGAAATGACCCATGTTCTCCATTACATGAGTGTATCATTAAAAAAAGGGATGTTCTGATCTGAAATTAATCAGATTCTTGTAAAGTGGCATTTTGAATAATAACAAAACATATTCACTGGAGGCAGCAATTTTTCCCTATTAGTAATGCTTTTGCTCATCCAAATTACTCCCAGGAGTGCCACAACGTGGTATCTAATCACTATAGAAAGATAAAGGGAATCTAAAATGAAGGGCTAATGGTGGAAGAAGAAAGAGAGAGAAAGATGTGTAACTGAGTTATATACTACATTGGGAAATAGCAAAGATTTTGGGTTTTTCCTCTCCAATCCAGAATGAATGTATTCCATGAAGAATAATTTATTATTTCAATTTACTGAATGGCTAATTAACACATTCTCAATCAACGAGAATGTCCCAACCTTTCAATAATGAAAATCCACAGGTATTCAGTATCCCAGAATGACTACAATTCTGAATAGTTTACGTTACTTTTATTGTTTACTCCACCTATATGCCTTTTTTTTCATTTGGGCAAACAGAAAGCAGTTTATAAAAATAAAATATATGATAACACTAAACAGATTAAATCCATATACACAGATAGTATATTTCAAATTGCTTCTACAAATTAAAAGTAATTGCTAACAATTTCCAGTAATAACTGAACTTGTGAGCTGCTTCATCCCTAGTTGCCTGAACTCTTTGCTCACAGGACTTAATGGCTAAAATATATGGTGTATTTACACAATATATTTAACCTAATATTGAATTAATTCATTTTGAATTTACACAGTGTGTTGATCTGTAAACTAACCATCAGGCTAAATCATATAAAGATTAATCAAGATTAGCATCCTAGGTCTTTCCTTGGCCTAATTTAAACTGATTGTGTAGATACAGCCATTTTGAATATCATAGTTCACCAAGTCATAAAATGGCTAATCAAATTGCAACCTAAAGTTGTGCAACTTCAGTCCAGGATGTGAGTTTGTAATTCACACAGACCAAAATAGAACACTGCTTTAACAGAGTAAGCTGTGGTTATGATGCCAAAGATAAGTGTGTCATAAGTCAGTCTGGGATTCATTTGACACTTATTTAAGCCTATTCCTTATGATTTCCGATGCCATTTCTCTATTTTAGTACCTCTCTATCTATTCTAGTTGAGAACATATCACTATCCTATATTGATCCATAAAAAAATAATACCATCTTAAAAGCCTTAGATAAGTTAGCATCAGAGGTGATATTCAGCAGATTCTGACCAGTATTGGAGAACTGGTAGCAGAAATTTTGAGTAGTTCGGAGAACCGTCAAATATCACCTCTGGCTGGCCATGCCTCCATCTATTCTCTGCCTCCTGACTCCCAGCAGGGTCTTCTTTTGTTGCCCTGCACAGGAGAACAGAGCTGGAAAGCAAGTTAGTGGGGTAGGAAGGGAATGGGATTTTACAGTATCCTTCCCCCACCATGCCCATCAAGCCATGCCCACCAAGCCACACCATGCCCACAGAACCGGTAGTTAAAAAAAAAAAAAGAATCCCACCACTGGTTGGCATTTTTACAAATTGCTGTAGGACCTCAGTAGACCATGCCACATCTCATGACACAAGATAGGGAGGCATAAGGATAGGTCCTGCCAGAGAATCCCAAGACTAAACTGCGAGTTTGGACTGGGTACTTGACAACATCCTAGGAGAAAGCAATGGCAAGCAAGTTCCATAACACTGCCAAAAAAATTAAGTGATCATGACCATGAAGATATCAGAAGCAGCATCACATATGTTGCTCCCCTCTGGGAGGAGGTTTCGAAGTATTTCTAGCAGGACTACCAGATTCTGTACCAGCTTTCTTCCTTTATGCCATCTTCTGGTTAACATGCAAAATTAATTTTTCTCACCATTGGACATGTATATATCCGGACTAAACTGTGTTGTTTCTGTGTCATATATATGGGTTTATGCATAATTTTGTATTTATTTATTCTGTCATGTGGTATATATTGGAGGTGGTGACCCTTTGCAAGCTGTATGCAATGAAATTTCATGTTAATGTATGCTGATTAGTGTACATTCAAAGTGACAATAAAGTTAATAAGCTAATTCTATAAAAAAAATGATGACTCTTGCATGAGGGCAGAATCACAAAAACTCCTGCAGTGATGTATTTGTGCAGGGGTGCCAAAATCAAGGCTCGAGGACCGGATCTGGACCATGGGGCTGCCCTGGAAACAGTGAAGGACAGGCCCGCAGTGCCTCTGCCAGTGAAAATGGAGTTCATTGGCAGAGGATTGCAGGAGGCCGTCTCAGCCAATAACAGAACTTGGGAGCCCACTTTTGCTGGCAGAGTGTTCAGGCCACTACAGGTGCCTCCAATATGGGTGACGTCAATCTGTCCACGCCCACCCTGACCCTACCCACCCCGGCTCCCTGAGGTCAAACACAACCCTGATGCGGCCCTCAATGAAATCAAGTTTGACACTCTCGTATTTGTGGCATATTTACTAGACGATATAAAAATTGCATGATGACATCACCATGCACATGTTATACCCCACCTTTACTGCCATATGGAATTCTATATGGTGCTGCAGTAGTTAGAATGTAGTATTGCAGGCTAACTCTGCCCACCACCAACAGTTCGATCCTGAGGGAACTCAAGGTTGACTCAGCTTTCCATCCTTCTGAGGTCAGTAAAATGAGGACCCAGATTGTTGGGGTTAATATGCTGACACTGTAAATAGCTCAGACAGTGCTGTAAAGCACAGTGGAGCAGTATATAAATCTAAGGGCTATTGCTGTTGCTATGACCAGGAATGAATTCAGTTCGAAGGAAACTTTATTAATATTTCCTAGTGCTCATTTCTTCATCTGTACTAAATTAGCTATTTCTTTCTTTGCTTGTGGAGACAACCTATCAACCACATGGATCATAAAGGACCATTTTTCAGCAAACAGCATTCAACTGAGGAGCAGGATGTAGCATTCAACCTGCACATGTTCTTTTGTTAGTGTGGGAACATTTTTCTCATCTGTGAAAAGTTGACCCATTAAAGACCCATTAAGATTAAAGAGCTGCTAAACTATCACGCTTGTTTAAAGCCACTCAAGGGAACAGCGCCTCTAGACATTTAAGAACTATAGTCCCTCAAAATGAAAGGAAACAACAATTGGATGTTGATTGCCATCTTCTATACAATCACTTGTATATTCTGAGTTCACACAGAAAAAAAAAATTCTTATTGCAACAATCATTAAATACCGACTTCTTCTAGAGAGGAACCAGGGCCAAATAAAACTGAAAAGTCTCAGAAGATGGGCATTAATCTGGAAGAGCAATTCCCTAAGAGGAAGAAGGTATCATCTGGAAAGTCCTAAATCGCTTTTATGTTCAGTCAGCAGATCAAGTATCAACTTGGTCAAATGAGAATGCTTCACCAGACTTACAACTTAGTGTTAGGTAGACAATGTTATATCTTTTTTGCCCTTTGCTATGTAAATGTGCTCCTGCATACTGGGAAGACTTATGGCCAGGTCATGAGAATTAAAATTTCTTAAAATGTTAATTAATTTTTAATTATATTTTTAACTGTTTTTATTATAGTTTTCAACAATACAAATCACACATATTCATAATATTATCGACAAATATATATATCCTTACACACACACACACACACACACACACACACACACACACACACATCTCTTGCTTGGTTTACCATAATCCTTTATCCTAGTCTTTAAATCTGTTGTTTAACCACTCATACCATTTATCCCATATTACATAATATTCGGAGTCCTCTTTGTCTTTCATTTCCAATGTAAGCTTATCCATTTCGGCACATTCTCAAACTGTTTGTATGACAAATTCTTCTGAAGGGATATTAGCTCCTTTCCATAATTGTGCAAAAGCTATTCTGGCTGCTGTCAAAATATATAATGTAATATATATAATCTATTTACTATAATGACCTGCAGTTAGTTATTCCTAGTAGAAAGAGTTCTGATTTGAATTCAATTTGGTGTTTAGTAATCTCTTGTAGCCAGTTTTTTTTTTATTATTATTTTAATCCAATATTTCTTGGTCTCGGGGCATAGCCACCACATATGAAATTAAAATGCAGCATTGCAAACTGACTCTGCCCCACTGCCAGAGGTTCAATACTGACCAGTTCAAGGTTCAGCCTTCCATTCTTCCAAGGTTGTAAAATCATGAGCCAGTTTGTTGGGGTCAATATGCCAGAAAGCAGTATATAAGTCTAAGTGCTACTGCTATTAAAGTTCTACAAAATGGGAAGAATTATAATGTGTTGAGTAACATGAAGGAAAGAATTAACATTTTTAGGGGGGAAATACTAGATTCTAAGAAATTTATTCGCACATCTGTTAGCCCACTATGTTATATCGTCAACCCTAAACACGCTCAAGATCATTAGAGCAGGGGAATCCCTTTAAAAAGTCACATACACATACTAATCAAAATAGTTCTTACTTTAAAAAAAACCCCAAACACGGCAAGTCTGGGACTGGAGCTTTGATTGTTTTGCAATTAGTAACGCTTTTGTATTTTCTCAGTGTGATTCCCTGCAGATACTACCTTCCCAATTGGACCCATTTGGTATGTGACTTCAACTCAAAAGTCTGAACCGGAAAAGAACAAAGAACAGCCACACAATCTCCCCGGGTTGATTGGAAGCTTCTTTATTGATCACAAAGGTATCAGTCACGATTTAGCAATCCCACCATGGCCTTCAGCTCAATTTTCCCTTTCTTAGAAATGCAATTGGTGCAGGTTCATTAAAAATTAGGAATGGGAAGGGAAAGGGAAGAAACAACTACACAAAAGCCTCATTTTAGCTCTAAATTAGTAAGCCTGCAAGATTAATTAAATTTCCAGTAGATATTCCAGACAGCAAAGGTGGATAGGGAAAAAAAAAACTCTGTAATAGTAACACTGGGCGGGGCGGGGGGGGGGGGATAAGCAAAGATGCTTTCCTGGAACACTCCAAGCAAGGAATGGTTCCCTATTTCAATGTATCAGTTCCCAATTTTTCACTAAAGATCATGTTATTGCACTTGCTTTTGGTTAGCTAAGAAATTATTGAAAGGAAATCTTCACCCTCTAAGTCAGGGGTGTCAAATTGGATTTCACATCAGGGTTGTATTTGACCTCAGGGGGCACGGGTGTGTGTTTGGCCAGGGGGCATGGCCAGCTCGATGTCACTTGGCAAGGCTCCATTTTCGGATGTGATTGGTTTCACTGACAGAAGGTTGCAGGAGGCCGCTGTGGCCGAAAACAGCCTGGTTGGGCCACGCACAAGCTCATTTTTCATGCTTACAACATTGCAGCATCACCTTGGTCATGTGATCGAGATTCAGACGGTTGGCAACTGACTCGTATTTATGACGGTTGCAATGTCCCAGGGTCATGTGATCCCATTTTGCGACCTTCTGATTTCTGGTAGGCCCACTTTTCCCCCTCCCCAGGCTCTGGAGGCTTTTGTTAAGCTTCTGGGAGGGTGAAAACGGCCTCCCCAGACTCTGGAGGCCCTCCAGAGGTCTGAAATGGGCCCGTTTCCAGCCTTCTGGAGCCTCCGGGAGCCCTATTTTTTGCCCTTCCTAAGCCCCCAAGCTGGCCCTGCATTTACCTGACATCCAAACAGGCCATGTAGGGACACCTGAGAGGGGAGGAGAGGATTGGGTGAGGCCAGCCTGTGGTGAGATTTGCTGGTTCATTGAACCGGCCATAAAACTAGCTATAGGCTCGGCCGACCTGGGGAGAACCAGTAGCAGCCCACCCCTGCCCGCAGATCATGTGATCTTCTGTTATGACCTTCTGTCAAGCAAAGTCAACGGGGAAGCCAGATTCACTTAACGGCAGTGTTCCCAACTTAACAGCTGTAGTGATTCACTTAACAACTGTGGCATGCAAGGTTGTAACCAGAGGTGGTATTCAGCAGGTTCTGACCAGTTCTGGAGAACCGGTAGCGGAAATTTTGAGTAGTTCAGAGAATCGGAAAACACATCTCTGACTGGCCCCATCTATTCTCTGCCTTCTGAGAAAATACATCTCTGACTGGCCCCATCTATTCTCTGCCTTCTGAGTCCCAGCTGATTGGCTGAGTCTTCTTTTGTTGCCATGCACAGGAGAACGGAGCTAGAAAGCAGGTTAGTGGGGTGGGGAGGGAATGGGATTTTGTAGTAATTTTCCCTCAGGAGTAGGGAGGAAATGGAGATTTTACAGCATCCTTTCTCTGCCATGCCCACCAAGCCATGCCCACAGAACTGGTAGTAAAAAAAAATTGAACCCTACCACTGGTTGTAACATGCGGCTCACTTAGCAACTGTCTAGCTTAGCAACAGAAATGTAAGCTACCTGTAAAAGGCATGAAACATGAAAAGGAAATATAGCTTCCCATCTCCTTCTCTCCTGGAAAACCATCATCATTTCCACTATGTCCAGACCCATATTATACATTGTCTTTTGCTATAAAAGCTTCTCCTTTCTTCTTTTTGAGCATCTCATCAAGTCTATTCAATCATGCATTCCCATTCCCAACCTTCTTTTTCCTCTTCCTCTTCCCTCATTCCCTCTTCCTTCATGTATCTGTAATGAGATTTGATCTCTACATCAACTATGATCAACCTGGAATTAAGAAGAAACTTCCTAACAAGGTAGACAATCAATCAGTGGAACAGCTTGCCTTCAGGAGTTGTAGGTACTTCATCACTGGAGGTTTTCAAGAAAAGTGTCTGGACAACCACTTACCTGAAAAGATATAGGGTCTCCTGATTGAGCAAGGGGTTGGACTAGAAGACCTCCAAAGTTCCTTCCGGTTCTGTTCTGATTGATTGATTGATTGATTGATTAGCAGCTATATCTTTATTTCTGAGTTTCCAAAGAAATGGCAACTAAATTATTCATTCATCTGCAGTACCAGTCTTTCTGGACATGCACTTCTGTTTTTAGAGATATTAGAGATTAACACTGAATACTGATATGTGAGAGAAATACACTGCCCTTTCTGTTAGGATTAACTAACTCATTATTTCCTACACAAAACTGTGAATCGCCATGGATATTAAGTATTCATGTCTCACTGTCAGATACTAAAGGATACACAGAATTGTTTTCTTGTCTATTAATCTATCCAGTTGTTTGAGGAGCCATGAGAACCAAGGCAATTGTTATAAGTTCCATCACCCTTTTTTTTTTTTTTGCAGATTTAATATGAAAGATGAATTTATTCTCATTGAGAATACAGTAACAGCAACAAAGGATCCTCATTTTAATTTATGGAAACTTGTCATATTTTATTTACTCAGTTTCTTGTAGGGTTCCTAGAGGACTACACTCCAAAAACTTTAACATTAGACTGTCTACTATTGACCTCACCCCTTTCCTAAGAGGTCTGTAAGCAGCGTGCATAAGCGCACCAATGTGCCTACCGTCCCTGTCCTATTGTTTCTTTTATTTTTCTTATATGTACCCATTTCATGTATTCATAACTATGTATATACTTATACCTATTATCTTGTAAGCGATTGACAAATCAAATAAATTCTAAAAAAATAAATTCTAATTCTAAAAAAAATTACTAGAGTTTATATTCTACAAGTAAAACTTATTATAAAAAGATACAGAAAGGGGAGAAAAGAAAAACAGAAAAGGGAGATCCATCTCATTCATTTCCAACAAATTCAATCCAAATTGAGATTTTATCACTATCGCTATCTCTTAAATTAAAGCCAAACATCTCTTCATTCAATATCCTCCCCCATATTTCTATAAACCCATCTCTAGAATTTCCTTCCTCCCTGTTGAATAGCAAATGTTCAGTTGCTTTTATTAGAAATAACAATACCAGTATTACAATTTGTATCTATTACACTTAATCTGAGTCCATCCTTTCCTTTTAAAACAAATCCCTCATTTCCTCTTTTCAAATAATCAAAATTCAGGCCCAAAAAACAACAACAATTAAACATTGCTGGAAATAATCACTGTCAACCAATCCTAATCAAAAAGCTATTACACATATCCCGAAATAAACCAATTGTTTTATTATTTACTCCTGTCAGTAGCACCACAATTAAAATAAGGCATATTATATGGCATAATGTTTAAAATATAAAATACAAGATTAAAATATGTACACATCTTTCCCAGATACCAGCAACATTAATTGTGTTCTGTCGTGATGCCATGAGGGCCTTAAGTGCACACTGATGGGTACCCAAAGGGCAGGTATACATATGTAGTGTCTGCATTTCACCACAACTACAGAAAACAAAAGCCACCGGATAGCGCCATTTATTCAAATTATTTCTGGATCTTGTGCCTGTACACAGTCTATTCAACGATTTCCATACTTCTCATCTTTCATCAGACCCAGATGCCAGTTCTTCCATTGGTTACATCGAGTGTTGGTTCTTTGTAGCTTTCCATAGATCCATTCCACTCTGCTTTCAAATTGTTCAAAATTTTCCATCAGCCTAAGGAAGCAATATTTTGCCATTTCTCAAATAAATTCTTTTATTCTTTCTTTCTGGAAAGAGTCTTTAAAATTCTCAAAGAAATTTCTAGCCTCTGTCTTCTCATAGTCTCTTCTTCTCTCGAAGTTTTTTTCTTCAACTTTAGCAAATCCTTTGCACTTCCAATGTAGCAACTTCAAGCAAACCCCACTTGTTAAGTTCAGTATAAGGAAATCATCCAAATCTCTTATCTGATTTATTATGTGTATTTCTTTAGCCATGTTGGAGTCATCAGCTTTTATTTGGTAAATTTATTATTTCCACCTCCTTCTAGTAAACTGTGATTTTTAATTCTACCTTTAAATCAGTTTTAGTTTTATTCGATGGGGCTTGATGCTCTGCAGCTATACCTGCTGATGCTAATAAAGAGTTAAATAGTTCAAAAATCTCCTGTCACCATGAATCCAGCATTTCTTTTAAAGTAGCTATCTGATGCCCTTTAATGTCTAATCTTAAAAGTCTGTTTATCATGACAGAGTGTAAACAGAGGTTTCTCTCATAGAAGAGAGTGCTTTCAAATCAACATCAAAATCTTAAATCAAGTCCATCTGACCTCTTAATCCATGTGAAACTTTCCAAAGCCAACAATAATCATCCTCTTGCTGTACGTTCCAAACAATTCAAATCTTTAAACTTATAGATGAACTTTTTATATATATTTTTGAAAGGACTGAAGGATATTCATCCAGTTATTTCAATAAAACTTACCAATTCAAAGACTCCTAAAGTTTAAGGAAAGCCAGAGAATAAAATAATAAAGTCCAAAACGATTTAACATTTCAACAAGAGATAAGCCAAGTGAACTAAAAAGCCATATAGGTGACATTAGTGGTTATACGCTCAACGGAATCACACAGCTCTCAACCAATTGCAAGGTGGAAGCAAATACACATTAAAAAAGCAGCTATACAGAGCACATGTGGGTAATTTGATACTCTCTTTAACTCCAGAGAGTTTTCTACAGCCTGATTCATGCAATCAGATACAGTGGAATCTCGGGTCATGACCGTAATCCGTTCCAGGACTTTGGTCGCAACCTGATTTGGTCATGACCGGAAGCACAATCGACTGTGCATATGTGGACAAAAACAATTGGCGCCAAAGGGGAAATCGCTGCAGCAGGGAAAATCTTAGTGCCTGTGGTTGCCTTAGTGCCTTTGGTTGCCACCCAAAGATTTGTTCATGACTAGAAACAAAACTTTTCTGAAAATCCTGGACATCATTTGATTTGGTCACTGAGAAAAGCGTTCGCAACCTGAGGTTCCACTGTACTTTTTCAGCCACAATGTGTTTCTCTCTTTTAAAGGAATGTTATCCTCTAAACTGCCATTAGGCTCACCTGAAGTTCTAGAAGACTAGACTTCTAAGGAAGTCTGATATACAAGGATCATTCCAAGCAACCTTCTTAGAGTGGTATGGTGGCCTAGAGGTAGAGTTCTTGCCTCACAATCAAGAGGCTGTGAGTTCAATCCTAGGTAGAGACAGATATTTCTCTCTCTGGGCACAATGAGAATATATCTGCTGAACAAAGCTCCAGATTGGTGATAGGAATTTCATTAAACGGCCATTAAACACTCTGCTAGCTCCATTCAGTTGCCCAGACTGCACTCCACAAGAGATTATGGGGTCATTAAATGATCATGATTCAAAGCTACTTTCTTCAGCTTGATGCTCTCAAAATGTTTTGGGACTATAATTTCAAGAATTCCCACACAGAAGTCATTATCAGGATGTGGATTTTGATCTTTTGAATGGCCTCATATTCAAAACTAGAAACCTCTTCAGGAGTTCACTTTATTTAATTCCCACTTCATGTATTTGTAATGGGATTATTTCATCCTTGTTTTGATCAGTTTCATCTCCTCACTTTTTAAAAATGAATTTGGTTCTCGATTATGATTGACTCAAATGAATTAAATGTCTTCTTCTCCTTTGTTTACTCTTTTCTTTAGCCGATACCTCTTTCTACAGTGGTAAGAATTTTAAAAAGGCTGTGGCATAAAGTCAACTTCCTGAATGGTTATTTAAACAGTATTTTTCCCTCCTTGTGCTTATCAGGGCAGTGAGTGACTGTTATCTCTATTGGTTTAGAGAGACTTAAGATAGCTTACACAAGATGTTTCTAGAACAGAGATAATTGTGGCCAGACTTTATCTTTGTGGTTCTTTTACCAAATAAAAAAATAAAAAAATTCCCTGCCTTGCAGGAATAGCTACTAACCTTCATTGTGCAGAGAGAAGCTTGACAAATGCTTACATTTTGGAAATATTGTGCATCTTTATTTTATTATTGATCTAGGATATGTATAAAGCAGAATTCCAGATAAAGATTATTCCTATAAGTATATATATATATCACTAGTATATTCAAATATGTCATGTTTCAAAAGCATAAATGATACATAGAATCTGATGTTGGATATCACAAGTCACTTTTCCTTTAATCTATACAAAAGAAAAGTCCCAGATATCTGCTTTCTATCCAACATGCAATGCCAAAATAGACATTCTTCTACTCTCACAATATGTGTCCTGCTAGCACATCTATTCTTAATACGGTATGCAGACATATATTCATATTTCCTAACAAAAGAAAAAAGGAAATCAAAAGAACTATTTCTTACATAATATCTAGTAATCTATTAAAACAAAAGAGGAATGTCTATTTCAGTACTACCCTGATTCACCACACTTTAAAACATCCACCATTACTCCTCTGAAAGCATCTATAGAATATTTTTCATGGACCTGTGGAGCTAATTTGCTCTACCAACAACACAAACCAAGTCTTAGATTATAGAGAAATAATTAAAAACAAGAGGGGGTAAAACAGAAGTTCTCTATATAAATAAACTTCACGTACATCATTAGTGAACAGAGGATTACAACACCTTTTATCAAACACCCAGCTGGAAGGGATTACGAAAAATTAAATACTTGAAAAGTGGGATTTTAAAAATATGTTTAGAAAACAGACCATACAAGATCTCCTGTTGTACCAAAATAAAGATGTTTCAATAAACCAGGGCAAAACTTAACAAAGGTTTACAATGTTGTAGCGCCTTTTTGTCATGCAAGACCCCTAATTCTCATGCTGAGCAGTATGCAGAATTAATATCAAGGAATAATAAACATTTGTCCTTCGCATTAGTTGTGTTTTTAACCTCCTTTATCTACATAAAGTTCAAGATTACTGCCAAGCTTCTTCTACAGCCTAAACACCAGAGGTGGTATTCAACAGGTTTTGACCAGTTCTGGAGAACCGATAGTGGAAATTTTGAGTAGTTCGGAAAACCGGCAAATACCATCTCTGACTGGAGATTTTACAGTACCCTTCCCCTGCCACACCGACTAAGCCACACCACAGAACCGGTAGTAAAAAAAATTGAATCCCACCACAGCTAAACACTCATCCTTTTAGGTTTATCTCCTGTTTCTCCTTATTTAAAAATACCAGCGAGGAAAATAATATTTAAAAAATAGAGCTTATCCTGATTAAAGTTCTCTGTCTAGATCAGGGGTGTGAAACTCAAGGCTTGGGGGCCAGATCCGACCTGTTGGGTGTTTAGATCTGCCCTATGGGTGCCTCTGCCAGCAAAAATGGAGCTCGGGAGGGCTGCTTGAAGCTTTCCCGACCTCCATTTTTACTGGCAGAGGGTTGCAGGAGGTTGTCGCAGCTGAGACTGGACCTTGTGAGTCCTTTTTCACTGGAAGACCATTCATGCCGCCATAGGCGCCCCCAACATGAGTGATGTCAAGCCAGCCACACCCACCATGGCCACGCTCACCTCGGCGCCCCCAAGATCAAACACAACCCTGATGTGGCCCTCAATGAAATTGTATTTGACGCCTCTGGTCTAGATTCTAGGCCCCTTCTTTTCAGCTGAGTTTGACTCCTGTTTTCGTAGATCTATGTTTATAAGAATTTGCATGTGCAGAAGACATTTTGCTTCATATTACCTTGTTTTTGCTGCCTCCCTCCATTTGAAAAGTTTTTTTCCATATCTGTCACCGTTACAATAATCAGACTGCGTTCTCTATCCCTTTCCAATTTCAAATTACTTTAGAAGAAAATAATGAAAACACAGAAGGTGCATTGCCAATTGTGCAGATCAGTCACATTAGATTGCTTTCCCACAAAAACTCAGTCCGTGAACTGTGCATACATTATAGGATGTAGTAGAGTCCGCCAGAGAGATTTGTTTTACTGGATAACTACCAGTGGTGGGATTCAATTTTTTTTACTACCGGTTCTGTGGACGTGGCTTGGTGGGCGTGGCAGGGCAAGGATACTGTAAAATCTCCAGTCAGAGGTGGTATTTGCCGGTTTTCTGAACTACTCAAAATTTCTGATACCGGTTCTCCAGAACTGGTCAGAATCTGTTGAATACTACCTCTGATGACTACTACTAAATTTCAGCTCACTGCAGGCCACAAAAACTTTGGTTTGTTATTCTTGAGCTATGTTCCACTGAACTACTAATTGTGACTATGTCTCTTTGTTTTTTGTATATGTTTTATTGATACATTTTTTAATACATATAAAAGGTTCCATATCTATCTAAACAGTGTTTGTCTGGGCACAGTCAGTTTTAAATGGAGATACAACATTAATCATAATAGTCAACATAATAGACATATCAATATTACTCACAAAATAGTAATACAATTAGTTTATCCATCTTATAAACTTTTTAATACATTTTTTTTCTTATCTATCGGTCTTTTTTAGATTCTAACCTCTGTTTCTGTCAGTTAACCATTGGTAAAACAAATCCCATGTTAAGAAGTATTCTGTTTCTTTTTTTTCTTTTAAGTGTTAACCTATCCATCTCAGCACATTCTAATTTTTTTAATAACAATTTCATCTGTAAGGATCTCTTCATTTTCCCCCCTTTATTATACTATTCTGATCATATACCCAACAAGAATGTTTCTGATTTCAAATCTGTGTGTTGCTCTATCATTTTTTCTAACCAAGTATGTATTTTAGTCCAGTATTTCTTTGCCTTAATGGTGACTCTTTAAAACAGGGGTGGGGAATTATGGCCCCTTTATGACTTGTGGACTTCAACTCCCAGGATTCCTGAGCCAGCATAGCTAGGTCAAGAATTCTGGGAGTTGAACTACATGTCATAAAAGGGCCATGGTTTTTCAGCCCTACTCTAAGGCAAGTGAAAGAATCTGTGCCCTTCAGATGATGTTAAACTAGATTAGATTTTTATCTCTATCCATGAATGCAAAAGAACTCCCTGTTTTTCATATGAACACCTGAAGATGAAACAGCAGAAGAAAATCTCCCAGCACCCTACAGGACACTGAAAAACAAATACTGATAAGAACCTATATTAAGGATCACTTTTTAATTTTTTCACCACATTGCAGCTTTGCCATCTGGCAGTCCTATTTAAAATTAATTGGAGGGGAAACTGATGAATAAAATCACGCAAATCCACTTAGAGTTGGATTCCCAAGTATGCAAGAGATGTGGTGTTAGCTGAAGCAAGTTCTTGTTTGATTATCTGGGGGTATCTTGAACTGTTAGTCTCAAGGAATGGACAGGATACTTAGCACTGTTAATTTGGGTTACTTGTGTACCTAATACACAACCTTCTTGTTGAGTGGGTAGCCATACTGTAATAAATAAATAGCAAGGAAATTCATTACGATATCACATATTTCTATATTATGTTCATCAATCTACACATGATTATTTTTAGATTTCCTTCATTGTAAGTATTGAAATCCAATATTCAGAGGCCCTCCAAAAAATATTTCAAAAGATGGTCCATTAGAAAGTTCCAAGCAAGGGAAAGAGTAGATTTGTAACAATACTTGCCCCTGATCCTACACCTAAATTTAATGTGATTTTTGAAGAATTCCATGATCAATTTCTGTTTTTTCCCTAACCCTAACCATAGATCCAAGTTTTCATTCTCAAATTCTCTCTCCTTTCCAAAACCATTCCCTTTCCAAAACTGAATCTACAAGAAATCATTGGAAAGTAGCCCAAATCAATGAATTTAGAAATACCTGAATCAGATAATATTTTTTGCTTCCTTGAGCCAGCTCTCTAAACTGGAAGAATATTTCTAGTTCTGATCAAACAGAGCAACATTGACATCTTATGGAGTAAAGAAGCTACTGCAAGGAAGACAATTAAAAATAACTAATTTTTTAAAAAGAAAACAGGATCATTCCAGGCACAGCATTCCTAACATAAATTTTAAAAGTGTTTAGCACCTATTTAGAAGCCGAATTTTATTTTATTTTGAAATTGCTCAAATTGAGGTTTGTCGGTTTATGCAGGAAAAACAAACAAGCACAGCCGTGAATGCCAAATATGATCACTGTAATATAATGACCAGAAACAGGAAAAAAACAAAAAGTTTCAATAAATATGTGGAAGAAGGGATAAAAGGCAGAGTGGAAAAGACAAATGGTAAGTCACGGCAAAAATGTAATTAGAAGCACAGAGAGCTGCATCATATAAGGATGAGTTTGTTTTATGGTAAGGATGAAGTTTATTTTATTTGTAGGAATAGTTGATTTTCAAATACACAGAATCTTCATGTCAATTGCAACAGCTGTTTAGAAACACCTTGATATGCTTGAAAAAATAGACTGATCTTTAAGTTGCTTCCGAAAAAAAATTATTAATTACATATTGTTCTATTTATGGCTTGCTCTCTCCTTGGCTCTCTTTATTCTTCAGTTTAATATTCTCTAAGATCAGCAGTATCATGAGTATTTCAGGATGTAATCATTCCTTGGTCACTCAGCAGAATAATGAAGGAACCATGACCTTCACACCTTCACACAAAGCATCTCAAAGGACTTCTTTCTTTGATATTTGAAAAGCATGTTAATGACTCCATAGCTTATTTTTACATAAAACACCAACCTGAAAAATAGCTTTAATTGGCTACTTCTCAGTTACACATTTGTTTCTACAAAAATGTATTTTAAAAACGCAACACTGCCCTCTTCAGGACATTGATTGAACACCACCAAGACTTCACTAACACTTGTTCTTTGTTTTTTGTTTCATTTTTTGTTTTTGTTTTGGCTGGGTTTCATTTTCAATTCCATGTTGTACCCCAATTTTCCATCTTGATTAAATAAAACCTTCAGAATAAACATTCTGTATCACAAATTTCTCTCTTGCCCAAGGAAACCCTTTGATATAATGTGAAACTCATGGCATGCCTGAAAGGTATCTTTGGGAATGAAAGAATATAAAGATCCTTAGTTTTATGAAATTTGTTCCATAAAGAGGAAAAGCTCACAATGCAAACAGAGAAATAAATAATGCAATAGATGGACCTCCAACTAAGGAAATTTGATTATATAGTATTCATAATTGTAATGGTATGTTTATACATACATTAGTTTTAAAATTCTACCAGAATCATTCAGCTTCGCTCCTTAAATTCTATTGTAGGAAACAGGTATATAAAGGGAGAATTTCTCCACCAGAATCTCCCCTATTTAACAAGATAAATAGCCTCTACTTTTTCTCTAAGACAGAGAACATCAAAGAAAGTTTTGAGTGTGATAAAACCCATTTGCATTCACCAGTGCCTCAAACTTCCATCTGGAAGCTTGTATTCTCTCGGCTTGATTTGTTATATAAAACTACACTCCCACTGGAGTCAGAGACACCCCAAGAGAACTTTGTTATGACAAAGTTATGTGAATTTTATGCATCTCCATCATCCATATAATCTATTCCACCAGCTATCCAAGGTCGAAGTCAGTTATATTCTAAACTAGAGGTACTCCAGACTAAACATGGATGTTTTCTACAGATAAAATATGTGTTTTCAGTTTTCCTGTGGGCATAGATCCAAAAATAGCAATAGCTCTTAGATTTACATGCCGCTTTACAGTGCTTTACAGCCCTCCCTAAGCAGTTTACAGAGTCAGCCTATTTCCCTTAACAATCTGGGTCCTCATTTTACCAACCTTGGAAGGATGGAAGGTTGAGTCAACCTTGAGCCTGGTGATATTCTAACTGCCAAATTTCAGGCAGCCAGCAGTCAGTAGAAAGAGCCTGCAGTAACTGCATTCTAACCACTGTACCACTGAAGCTCAGAAAATTGTAACTGTAATTGTAACTGTCCAATTGCCCACAGTCATGCAACTGATTTCTACATAAAGAACATATAATGCAGGCTCAGGCTCAGAAAATATGGAAACCAACACATTACCCAAATTTCCATGTATGCTACCAGATTTTGTTTAGTCATCAAGAACAAGAAGGAAAGAAGCAATGAGCCCCTTCAGGCTTTGCAAACTTACCAAGCTATTCATTTTAGATGATGAGGAACTCGTTCTCTGTTTTCTTAAACAATTTATGTCTTCTGGGTTTCCATCCTTTGGCTTTAAGATCATCCGGCTGTTCCCAGCAGTGCCTTCTGAAGAGGACCTTAAACGCTTTTCCATGAATCTTCCTTCTCGAAATGGACTAAAACTACTGGGAAGATTCACTGTGAAGTAAGATATATAGGCTTATTTACAATCGTCATCAATGCTCCAAGCGTCAATCAGAAATTTTTCTTTTAATTACTCAGAAATTGACTGAGCTGTAGCCAGTTAAACCTTGATTTGGGTTTCTTACACAGCTATTGAAAAATCCTGCCCTATACATTGGACAGCCAAAAAAACAAAGCTATAGATCATTGAATAAATCTACCCAGAGTTTTCACTCAAGACACAAATGATCAGGTTCAAATTATTCTGTCAGACATATTATACCATGGTTGTCAAACTCAAGGCCCATGGGCTGAATCTGGCCCATGAATTGGTTAGATCTGGCCCATAGGGCTGCCCTGGAAACAACAAAGGACTGGCCTACAGCACCTTGGCCAAGCCCAGGCCACCTGGGCACTGATCTGCAACCTGGTGGCATCCATCCAGGTCAGACTGTGGCCAGACTTAGATCTACGGATCCACCTCAGTCCTGCCCCCTGAGCATGTGCCTGGCAGGACTTGGCATCCCTGGGGACTGCATTCTGATTGCTTCCTTTCATCCATGCTTGCGACCTCCTATGTGCACATTAGTGATGTTGAGCCATGCCTCCCTGGCCACGCACCCCTCTGAGGTCAACCACAAGCCTGATGCAGCCCTCAATGAAATTGAGTTTGACACCCCTGAATTGCATGAAGATCTACCACTGTGAAAAATGCTGGGAAAGGTGGAGGAGAAGGTGAAGAGGATGATCAGCAGCAAGATAGATGAACTTGGTTTACAGTGGCAATGAGCACACCATTGGGAGACTTGAAAGAAGAAGTAGGGGATACACTGTCATGGAGGAAATCTGTTTACGTGGTCAATAGGAGTGAAAACAACTAAAAGGCACATAATCAATCACATTGGAAATAATCAGCAGTAAATGCTGAAAGGCATCATGGTATAGCTTTAGTAATATTTCTGAACCAAGCCATTACGACCACTTCAAAAACAAGTTGTTTAAAATAAATTCATGGCTTAATACAATGTGTAAAGCCAGCTGTAATTTCTTGAGAAGACAGCAAGAAGCAACAATGCAGTCTTTCACAACCTACTCCCTTTAATCCTGGACTATTGGAATGGTAGCTCTTTATTTTCTGCGAACACGATCTAGCATCTTTCCTAGATATTTTATAATTACAGTCCCAACATAGTCCCAGTGAAGATGATTTTAAGAAATGTTTGGGATCCTTAAAGCAGAGAAGTGTGGTGCTCATATGAAGTCTAAAGCAATGATTGCCAACCAGTAGGTTGGGGACCACTGGTGGTCCGTGAGAAATTTTTGGTGATCCACAGAGAAATGTCCCCCCAAAAACAATTAATCCAGGCTGTGCGGGAACACAAGGCTGCGCCGCCCACATGGCCCGCCTACCCGCTGGCCCCCACTCTTTGGCCAAGTGCAAACCTTACCTTGAGTAGAACCATGTGAGCTGGAACTGGAAGATAAGACCAATGGTAGGGGAGGGAAATCTACCCCAGGATGGCTTGCTGACATTGGTGGGAAAATCATTCCCATATTCCAGAGTTGCAGTGCTCACAAGTCTGGCCCTTCGGTCATCCTGGAGCAGCTCCTCTAGTCCATGGCAGGCAAGTGCACCCAGGTAAAGGAACTGCTCCAGGATGACCAAAGGGCCAGTCCTGTGACTACTGCAGCTCTGGAATTTGAGAATGACTTTCCCACCAACATCAGCAAGCACCTGTCAGTCAAAATTCATATTAGTGGTCCAAGGGATTTAAAATTATGAGATTGGTGGTCCCTGAGGTCCAAAAGGTTGGCGACCCCTAGTCTAAAGCATTTGTTTCAAATAATTTTCAAAGCATTCGCATCCCTAATCTGGGGGAGGAGGCAGCGCAGTTGTCAACCGCCTTGATTTCACTAAAGGATTATTCATACGCATAGTAATTGGAAGAAAACACATTTTTTTGTGAATGAACATTTTTCAGAAGACAGCAATGGTTGGACAAGACATACCCTTGGCATGATTTATGTCATTTGCCTGCTGTGTTTGAAAGGGATGAGGTTCAGAAGAAAGTGGAGTGATCTTCGATTCGGTGCCTGGAAAGACTTCCCTGACATATTCCGATCCTCTTGTTTTTTGTTGATCCCTCTGTAATCTCTGTGCTTTTGGAGAACTTTCAACTACTTCTCCCTGGTTTAAGACAAAGGTTTTTAATTGTGCTTTAGCTCCTGAGTTTACTTCTTCTGAATGGCTGGTGTGTTTAGCAAAGAGCTCAGGCAATAATACTTTTGTATGCTTTCGATTTGATTCAAGGATTTCCGAGAAAGCACTGGCTTCAGTGAGCAAGACATTTCTAGCCCTGTATGTTTCAGCACAAGGGGAAGTACTCTCTGTAAGGTTCGTTTTCCTGGAAAGAGGAGAAGCAGCAAAGGTTTGAGAGGTAGACACATTGTGGGCCAAGATTTCTGGGTGCAAGTTTCCACAGGCGGGCAGCCCATCCACCTCCGAAACAGAATCCTCTGTCAATGCTAGAAACTCAGATGGTGTCTGTACCGTTGTCAGATCGGCAGAAAGCAAAGAGCTGCCTATACATTCTGAAGGAGACGACTTTGCAGACACAGGATCGGTTTCAACACTGGGTTTAACCTCCAGCAAACAAGAAGAAGGTTGGACACAGGAAACCGATTGACTCTGAGGGACCGGCTTTGAGAATCTGTAGTGTGTTGAGAACGACTTGGGGAGAAGCTTCCTTGAGGAATGTTTAACAGAAGATTTGCTTTGGGCCTCTGCAAAGCCAGAGTCGTCGCCTTCGTTCTTCCCAGAACTGATGCAATTTATGAAAACGTTCTTGTTGGTGGAGGGCTCCCTCCCCTTTTCAAAGTCCTCCGTCAAGGACCTTGTGATCTTTTTATTTCGGGAACTTCCAAAACTGACGGAATGTCTGCTTCTGGTCTTCGTGTGTTCCTCCAAACCGAGCTTTTGCAAAGTGTTGTGGCCTGGCTGTGCGCCATTCAAAACGCCCGCATTCTGGCATGAAGACTCCATCTTCTGATCGCTCCCTTTTCTGTGATGGAAGCTAATGGACGGTGTCCGGAAGAGGCTCCTGCGTTTACCTGTGCTACCTGAGCTAGAATTGGTGCTGGAGGGAGAAGAACTGTGGACGCCAACGGTACTGTTGGAAGTTGGTGATGACGGGAGGGAATCATGTCTTCGGTTAATACTTCTCCGGAATATTGGCAAACGAGAGACAATAATTGACCGCCTGGATGCCGAGTCACCCATCAGGACCCTGTTGTGCTTGGCTAGGCCCAGCCAATAATAAAATCTGTTTGGATGGAAAAAGAGATGTTATTATTGATTATGATGATACAAAAAGACCCACAAATTCATTGACACGTTTCCATTTCCTGCCTATAGAAATGGCATTCAGAATCAACATGCTAGGGGGAAAAAACCACAATGCAACCAAATTCTCCATGTATTACAGTAAATGCCTCACACTTCTGAGATAATGTGGGACTGAAACCAAATTCCTGAAACAACGTTTTAATGCGAGGGGCGCCAGAATGAACAGCTGCAAAATGGAACTGAAGGCAATTCATCTCAGAATACAGGCAGCCTTTGTTTAATGACCGCAATTGGGACCAGCAACTCAGTCATCAAACAAAGCAACCACTAAGCAAAACCACAACTCTGTTTATGATCTTATTTCAGTTTTTCCTGGTGGTGTAGTGATTAGAATGCAGCATTGCAGGCAAATTCTGCCCACAGCCTGGAGTTCGATCCTGAAGAGACTCAAGGTTGACCCATTGATCCATCCTTCCAAGGTAGTAAAATGAGGACCCAGTTTGAAGGCAATATGCTGATACTGTAAACCGCTCAAAGAGTGCTATAAAGAACTATGGGGTGGTATATAAGTCTAAATGCTATTGCTATTTACAACCTCTGAATGCCATAAAAGTGAGGGTTGGTCATAAAGGTATTTTTTTTTTCATCACTATCATACTTGTAAAGAGTCACTATCTAAGACAATCACTAAGCAAGGATTATTTGTACACATATATTATAGACCGGTATCTACCATGTCCTTGGAATCAGGTGCTTTAATTACCAGTATTTATTCCAAATACAAGATCTATGCATGCTTTTATCAACCAACCCTATGCATTGAGTTTATCAGGTGTGTTAAATTCAATTTCATTGAGGGCCGCATCAGGGTTGTGTTTGACTCGAGGGGGGGATGTAGTGGGCATGGGGGTATAGTAGGCATGTCACTTGTGTCGAGGCGCCTATGATGGTCTGAGCATTGCCAGAGAAAACAGCTCCTGAGCTCCGTTTTCAGCTGTGATAGCCTCCTGCAACCCTCTCCCAAGTTCCATTTTTGTTGGCAGAGGCACCATGAGCCAGTCCTTTGCTGTTTCTAGGGCAGCCCTGGGGGCCAGATCTAAGCACCTCATGGGCCGGATCTGACCCCCGCGCCTTGAGTTTGACACCCCTGATCTAGAATGTCCTTCTTATCTCTGCTGCCTAGCCTGTTGGACTTGCTGCTACACTGTTCATGGGATGGAGAATGAGGAATTGTCCTTGCTCAACCTACCTGTCTTTCATCCACTTCAGAGTGTCCTGTGACACAAGCACTCCCACACAATCAAAATCTCCTCTATCCCTTCTAATAAACTATTCGCTTTACCAAATATTTACTCTCCTTCATGATCTCTTATTTCAACCTTGCCAAGTTCATTGCCAGTTAGAAATTCTAATAGTCTTATGTATTTATCCGAATAAGGAAATTATCCTGTTTGTCTTCAGATTAATCTTGCAATGCGGTCTACCTAATACACATTTGAATGGAAATTAGTTTTTGCAGGACAGTCCCACCTTCTGTTTACTTGCTCTGATTGTGCAGTCGGACAGTGAAAAGTGTGATAAATCCATTACATCTAAATGTAAACAAACCTTGGTGTTTTCACAGAAAATGGATTAGGAACCCAATTCCACTCCAGATTTGATAGTGTGAACCTTAAGTATGCACAGTGTGTTTCCACCAACCCAAAGTGAACATCTTAGAACAGAATTGATTGAATGAGCTGGAGGGGATCTTTGCAGTCTTCTAATCCAGCCTTCTGCTCAAGTAGGAGAACCTATACTATTTCAGATAAGTGACTGTCTTCTTAAAAACATCCAATGATGGAGCGCCCACAATTTCTAGAGGCAAGCTGTTCCCCTGGTTAATTGTCCACCATTCAGAAATTGTTCTGACCCAAACCTGGTTCCAAGAGAGTAAACACAAGACAAAGGTAACAACACAACCTTTTACTGTTTCATTTACAAATCCTGTTTCTTCACAGATAAAAGGCTGCTTCCAACTAATTAGCTCTGACAAGAAAAAGCCTTGCCAAGTTTTTGCAAAGCTGCCAAGAACAACAGATAAATTTCCTAAACAATAAATCAAAGAGTCTCCGAACACCAACTCAGATATTCTAACGTCCACCAGGCTCAAGTATCAAATTTCTTTGCCTTCTGCAAAGAATTACAGTTTCTCAGCTGGATTTTATCTTCTCAGGGAGGGGCCATTACCTTCCAGCTTTACTCCTGAGTTCGCCCATGCTGCTGCAGCTGCTCTTTCCTTTGAGCAGCCCTGCACCCATGCGTGCTGGGCATGGGCTCCTCGGAGGCCTCTTCATCATTGCTGCCAACCTCCACAATCTCCAAAGGCAGCATTCCATTCCCTGATGGTCCTGGCCCCATCCCTGCATCACACGCAGGCCCCACACCTGAGTCCTCGCTCTCTGAGACCTCAGCCATCCACACCTGTTGCTGGCGAACCACAATAAAAATCTTGTTCCTGCTCTCCAAGCCACCAATGTTCAATAAATGTTCTGCATGTGAGGTTTACAGAGATCATCATAATAGGCAAGTTATGAAGCAATGGACAGTCGCAATGCAAGATTGAGGTGATTTTTAAGCATTGTCTGGCTTAGTAGCTATGCAGACCTGCTCCTTAACAAGCCATAAATAGAATCAATCCAACATCATTGCTGGGAAAAAAAAAACAGAATTACCTTGCTAAGTCCTGGAATCTCTTTATTTCCCACTGAAGAAATTAACATAATGTTAGAGCTTTTCATATTCTGGTTTGCCATTGTGATTACTCATTTTTATGGGATTTCTCTGTGTACACTGCTTTGCCTCTTTTAAATATTCTCATAAAAAACATCTTAAGAGATAAACTAGGCTGAGATAACATACTTTCCAAGGTACTACGTAACTAACTAGGGGTTTGAATTAATGCAGGATACCAAACAATATTGTCATGCAGCTCTTTCACTGACTGCCACAAGATTTCCCCAGTTGTACATCTGCCAATTCTAATATAACAATTACTCTGTGATTTTTTTTTTAATTCCACAAATTTCATTTTTATAACCTATATTGAAATCCCTACGCAATGTATGCTGTTTCAGAAGAGGGGGGTTTCTCTGTATGCCTCAAGTTATTGCTTGGGTTTTTTCAGCTAAATAATTTTATATAATCACTATAACCCCGTGCTATCCATAGAGAAAGCACTGCTAATCCCCTGGAGACTATACAGGGGAAGGACAGCATAAAGGTAAGTCTAGGAAGAGAGGAGGTCTCAAAAGCAGGAAGAGAGACAAGTTGCTGTTACAAAGCCCTTTAGTCCATATCCTTATTCAGTACCCACTGTATTGATTTTCCATTTAGTTCCCTGATGACAGTCAATGAATGCTTTATTATTACGAAAAGACAGAGACTTAAAATATGTCCAGACAATAATACAAGGCACAATAAAACAGGAAGTCACATAAAAGCAAGAGAAGATTACTCTGTACTCCAACTGTAAGATAATTACAATTCGGCTTGTTTCCTTCATTATACAAGGCTGCATTATAGGTGTCACCATATGGCATTTTGTTACATTACAAATAACAAGATGTTGTTTGTGATTGATTGATTAAATAGTTTATAAAAAGGGCAAATAAATAGATTGAATAGATCCCTATAAAAACAGGCTCACCTGGTTCGACACCTCCTAAATCAGGAAGAAATCTATGTTCCTCACGGTGATGAGTCCTAATAAATCTAATTTCCAGTAGAGCAGATGGAAGAATGTTAAGATGCCAGGAAGAAGTTTCTGCTATATTTATTTTATTTATTTATTTATTCATGCTTCTATACCGCTCCCTCTCCCAAAAAGGGACTCGAGGCGGTGTACATTCAACAAACGAGATAATACAAATAACGGGCGAATAGTGAGTGAATTACAATATATCTGTAGCTAGCTAAACATTCAGGTTCATTCATTAGACTCTAGCATTGTTACAGATGACATCTAACTAATTTTGTCATTTAAAGCCTGTTTAAGCAATACAGATAGTCCTCAACAGTTCATTTAGTGGCTATCTGCATTTACCACGGCACTGAAAAATTGACTTATGGTTGTTTTTCACACTGAGGACTGGTCACATGATCAAAATTCAGATGCTTGGCAACTGATTCATATTTATAATGGCCATTGTGTCCTGGGATCATGAAGTAAGATTAGCAGGGAAGACTTTGCTCATAACCCCCAAAATTGGTGGTTCATAGATGTAGCCCCCCAAAAAACTGTCTCAAAAGTGAAAATCAGTTACTCCCTGCTCTCTATCTTCAGGCTTCAATTGTCTATCTATCCAACAGCAGAACAACAGCAGAGGTGGTATTCACCAGGTTCTGACCAGTTCTGGAGAACTGGTAGAGGAAATTTTGAGTAGTTTGGAGAACTGGCAAATCCCACCTCTGACTGGAGATTTTACAATATCCTTCCCCTGCACGTCCACCAGGCCATTCCCCCAGAACCGGTAGTAAAAAAAATTTGAATCCCACCACTGAACGACACCCAAAACTTTAACAGACCCCTCAAGAGAAAGGGATCAAATTTGGTATAGTAGGAGAAAACAGTGATTGAATCTAAAAGTGGGCTGGACTTTTTCCTGGAACTGCTGTGAGAGAGCAGTTGGGCAGTGGACAGGAATACTATTGACTTAATTTCCCATCTTTTCCATGTCAATCTTTGGACCAAAAATGGCTATAAAGCTCATCAACTAACATACGCCAATCCTACGCAAAAAGGAACACAGAAAACACAGAAGCCTCCTATGGTTAGCGTTGAAAAACCAGCTGAAAAAAAAAATCCAGGCTCCACCCTCCAAAATTAACCCCCCCACAATAATACATTTTAATTCATTCATTCATTGTTTTAAGAACTGATGATTTCCTTAAATCATAGGGCTAAAAGGGATTTTGGAGATTTGGATGAGTTTATTAAAGATTATTTTTATTCTCCTGTCGTAATTTGCTCGGCTCCTCCAAGAACAGTAACATAGCAATAAATAACAACAACAAATATAACCTGAAAAATGGAAAGCTCCTGTTTTAGAATGCGAGTCTGATAGCTATTATCTTCTAAGATAGTCCACTGCAAAATTATATACAGGTTCCAAGTTTCAAAGTCCATCAGAATATATTTGTGTAGGAAAGTAGAGGTTGTGAATGGAATCATTATACTATTAAAACTCTCCTGGTTATCTGTTTGTAACCTTCAACTGGGCAAACGGTGCATTATTGGGCAATAATTTTTTAATCGATATAGTTCAAAAGTGGGCTTTCTTAAAGAACATGCCCAAAATCCAGGATCCATTATTCCTGTTGGATTGAAATTTAACGAAGTTGTGGCTGTTTTAACATTGTCACACTGCCATGCCACCACACTGTTATGGTTACACGATCACAATGTCAAACACTCCCTGCCAACTTCCCACAAGGAAAACCATTGGTGAAGCCAGCAGGAAATTGGAAGTCATTCCAAATCCCCAATAATTTTTGCCCACTTGTGGTCATTCTGTTTCTCTGTTTAGGTCAGCAACTATCTCTGAAATGTTGACCCAACAGGGCAAACAGATTGTCTAGTGCTGCCTTAAGATATAAGCACATGGTCTACTTATAGAAATTTGTGTGATTCATTTGCATTCCAAACACAGAGTGGTCATACATCTGAGCCGCAGTGGTGCAGTGGTTAGAGTGCAGTACTGCAGGCTACTTCTGCTGACTGCCTGCAATTTGGCAGTTCAAATCTCACCAGGCTCAAGTCTGACTCAGCCTTCCATCCTTCCGAGGTTGGTAAAAGGAGGACCCAGATTGTTGGGGGCAAGAGGCTGATTCTGTAAACCGCTTAGAGAGGGTTGGAAAGCACTGTGAAGTGGTATATAAGTCTAAGTGCTATTGCTATTGTTTTCCTTCCAGTTTTTCACACAATAACTCAATGAAGTGAGTTTGAGATCAGATTGTGCAATCTTTTGGTACCCTGCACAGAGAACTTTATCAAGGGTCAGTTTTCTCTTGAGGCCAGAGCAACGAAATCCTTGAAAGCAATTTATTTATTTTTGGTCAAATTGAATGCCGATGGTAAAAAAATGTTGCAAAAAGAATGTTCAACACTTTTCGAACGAAAAACATCACTGATAGGCAAATTGTGCAGATGGAGGCAGCTGCTATTCTGCTGGAGTTTTTTTTTTAACCATATGTACGATTTTGATACTGAATTTTCTTGTATGTATGGCGTTTATACAGTACAAATTCATTTTGCAATCCACTTGGGGCAGAAGGAGAATTACACATTCAATGAAATAAACAGAACTAATTTAAAAGTAACCTACAAATAACATTTCATGAAATCTAAATCCCTGACCTGAAGAAACATACGAACCAAATTGCTGATCTTCAGCAAAACTCATGAAAAAGCTATGGTCCTTTTTTTCCAGAGCTGACTCTGCAGGTTTAGCTTACTCAACAAACAATGGGCTCCCTTGGGCACATTTTTTTTTCCTAGCCACAATTATTTTATGCATGCAGAACCAAAAGGTAGAATTACAGCTCCAAGGGGGAAAAGAAAGTGAAGCTCTAACTTTTAGCTGATATTTCATCAGAATCTCCATATAATTTCATAATTTATATAAACCTAACAATAGACCGACTGAATCACAAGAGGTTTGTATTCCAGTATAGAGTTTGCTTTCTCTCTGGACATACATACATTCACACACAATTTAAAAAAAAAGGCTCATTGCACTGGCAAAATAGCTTGCATGAGAAAAAAACTGTCTGGAGGAAAAAAAAAGATCAATACATCCATAGAGGTCAAAGCTTATGCCACTATGGTTGATAAACTCAATCTAAGAAGTGAAAGGAGACTAGAGTGGTGCGGTGGCCTAGAGGTGGAGTTCTCGCCTCACAATCAGGAGGCTTTGAGTTCGATCCTAGGTAGAGGCAGATATTTCTCTCTCTGGGCACGTTGAGAATATATCTGCTGAATATAACTCTGCATTGGCGACAGGAACAGCATCCGGCCAGTAAACACTCAGCTCCATTCAGTTGGCCAGACTTCACGCTGCAAGGGATTATGGAGTTGTTAAAAATGATGATGATAGTGAAAGGAGGCTGGACTAGTTAGCCCAACGCCCTTGAGCAAGGGCCAGGGGGGTTGGAGTAGAATAGCAGCCCCCAACCTTTTGGGCACCAGAGATCGGTTCCATGGAGAAAGGTTTTTATGCGGATCGGAAGGGCATGGTTTTGCATGCTGCCTGCATCCCATAGATGGGGCTTTGCTTGTTTGAACGTCCCAGTTGCTGGCATGATGCAGATCGATGCCAGTTCACAGATGGAGGGTTGGGGACCTTTGGACTAGAAGACCTTCAAAATCCCTTCCAACTCTGTTTTTCTAGGTGAAAATACCCACCTTCTGAAAATCTCTGCCTTATACCGAAAGATGCAAATATGCTCATTTAATGACCGCTCATTCAACAATTGTTCAAACTTGTAACACCGCTGAATAAATGAGCCTTACAACCAGTCCTCAGAATTCCAGCTATTGCAGTTTTTCCATTGTCACATGATCACGCGATCACATGATCACAGTCCAGGCACTTGGGTGTCCAGTTGTCACAGTGTTCCGAAAGATCACCATGTTACCTTTTCAGCATTCAACAAACAGAGTCAATGTGGGCAAGAGGTTGCAAACGGTAACCATGTGAATTCCTCACTTAATGGCCCGGAGTGATTTGTTTAATGACGATAATTGGAAGTACTGTGATTTTCAAGACTAAGCAATCCAGTCACGTAACAACCAGGTTGTTGAACTACCAGTTACAACTATGTTGCTGAACAACCGTAATTCCAGTCCCAATTGTCATCATTCACCAAGGACAACCTGCAATTCATCCTTGATTTGGCTGGCAAAGTGCTGCAGGAGACCGCCTAGGCCAAAAATGGGCCATGGATGGCCCACATACAGGAGCCCTGTGCTCTGTTTTGGCCGGCAGGGTGCTGCAAGAGATGTCCATCCCGTCTCCCCACACCGGCTGGCCCATGGAGGAGTACTACAATGCTGATCCAGCCCTTGAAGAAATCCAGTTTGATACCCCTGGTTTACAGCATTTATTTGCTAACTGTACTCTGCAGTGTGTTGGCTTGACAGCCAATAAACACAGGTTTATTGCCATATAGAATTCAAACTGAACACATACTGAACTTCAGATTTAGTCAGACATCCTCCAAAATACTGCATTCTGTTCTGGATATTTAATATCAAGATGATATTCATAAATCTACATGATTGAGATCAAGTAAGTGGCATTTGAAGCACCTTTGATGGTTGCTATCATCAAGTAACTGAAGGACTCTCACACTGAAATAGTTTGATAGTACTTGAAAGAGTACACGCTTCTTAGAGAATTAAATTAATGAAGTGAAGCGGTCAAGGTTATCAGAAGCAAAATAAATATTTGCTTATAAGATTTCTCAGGCTAAATTACATAATAAGGTTTCGGTGCCCAAGAAGGTAAGCAATATAGAGAATCCACATGCAAATGACAGGCAGAAGACTTCATTAGACAAAAGCATTCTTCCACCTTTAAAAATAAAGAGGGAAAGAGGGTAGGTTTTTTTTTCCTCATTTTTCACAGGCAGCAAAGCAGGGACCTGATGGTGAGGGAGGTGAAACTGTTGATCACATGGTAGAAGCTCTCCCCTTGATATGTTTGGTGCATGTGCATGTACAAAACAGCTTGGAGCATCAATTCTTTAATTAACACTGCCATCTTGAATTTTCTCAGGTTGAGGGGGAGGGGAAGAGTCACAGGAGGGTCATTGCTCATAGTCATTGGGAGTCAGTTTGGCCTAGTGATTTATGAATATCATCTTAATATTAAATCTGAAGTTCAGCATGCGTTCAGTTCAAACTTTACATAGCAATAGCAATAGCTTTTAGACTTATATACTGCTTCACCGTGCCCTCTAAGTGGTTTACAGAGTCAGCCTATTGTCCCCCGACAATCTGAGTCCTCATTTTACCGACCTTGGAAGGATGGAAGGCTGAGTCAAACTTGAGCCGGTGAGAATCGAACTGCTGAACTGCAAACAGCTGGCAGTCAGGAAAAGTAACCTGCAGTACTGCATTCTAACCACTGTGCCACCATGGTTCATATGACAATAAACCTGTGTTTACTGGCTGTTAAGCCAAGATACTGCAGAATAGATATAAATGCCGTATAAAGCTCCAAGCTAGAAACTAGGGACAGTGAGTTCTAGTCCCACTTTAGACATGAAAGCCATCTAGGTGACCAGTTATTCTCTCTCAGTGCAACCCGCCTGACAGGATAGTTGCTGTAGGAAAAATAACTCCTATTTTTGTAAAAATCCTAGATGCCAGCAGAGACTTAGATGATAAACTCTTTGGTAGCCCTAATGGAAAGTAATCCTAGTAGAAAGATTTTGTGCAATCATCATCCTCATCATCATTTAACCACCCTGTAATCCCTTGCATGGTGGAATCTGGCAACTGAATGGAACTAGCGGAGTGTTTTAATGGCCGGATGCCCTTCCTGTCAGTCGTCAATGTGGAATTTCTCAGTGTGCCCAGAGAGAGAGAAATATCTGTCTTTACCTAGGATTGAACTCACAGCCTTTTGCTTGTGAGGCGAGAGCTCCCACCTCTAGGCCACTGCACCACTCCAAAAGACATTGGCCCATTGAAAACACCTAAAGAGAGAAAATAAATGAGCATTTTTGTTTTTTTAAAGTACATTTAATTGGCAAGCATGATTAACAAAGGACTATATGCTGAAAGACCATGAGAGCTAAGCCTGAATGCAACATGACATTGAATTAAGGCAAATCAATAAGAAACTAAAGTAGACAAAATATTTTGTGTCCCTTCCCCCAGTGAACCATTAGCAATTTTTAGATGACATTTACATAAAATCAGTATTCTTTTGAATAACTACGAGAATAGAAAAATCATTAAACTTAAAAATTAATGCTAACAATATCAAAGTAGGCTAAGGTAAGATATCTCTGAACTCTTCTCCCTGGTCACCTTAAGACACATCCCACAACCATTATAGTCTACACCAGGGCTGTCAAACTCAAGGCCCGCGTGCTGGATCTGGCCCATGAGGTGTTTAGACCTGGCCCAGGGGACCACCCTGGAAATAGTGAAGGACCAGCCCACAGTGCCTCTGCCAGTGAAAATGGAGCTTTGCTTGTGCTGGCAGAGGGCAGTGGTGGGATTCAAAATTTTTTACTACCAGTTCTGTGGGCGTAGCTTGGTGGGTGTGGCATGCTTGATGAGCATAGCTTTGTGGGCGTGTCAGGGGATGGATACTGTAAAACCCCCATTCCCTCCCCACCCCACTAACCTGCTTTCCAGCCATTCTCCTGTGCAGGACAACAAAAGAAGACCCAGCCAATCAACTGGGACTCGGGAAGCTGCGAATAGTTGGGGGTGGGGCCAGTCAGAGGTGGGATTTGCCAGTTCTCTGAACTATTCAAAATTTCTGCTACCGGTTCTTCAGAACCGGTCAGAACCTGCTGAATACCACCTCTGACAGAGGGCTGAAGGAGGATTCCCCCCAGTCTCATCCGGGCCACCACAGGTACCCCTGACATGAGTGATGTTGAGCTGGCCACGCCCATCCTGGCCATGCCCACCCTGGCCATGTCCTCCCGGCCCCCCGAGGTCAAACACAACCCTGTTGCAACCCTCAATGAAATCGAGTTTGACACTCCTGGTCTACACTTTGTCCATTTTGTCAGCATGGTTCTAAGGTTGATTTGAGGTCCCACCTATTTGGCTTCCAAATGGGCTAGAAAGGAAAAATAGACTTTCCCAGGAATTTTTTTGTTCTTAGGTATTTTATAAACACTGAACATTAACAAATATAAGTACAGAGATGTACGCAAACAACAATTCCAGAAAACAAATCATTAAAGCTTTGCAGCTGTAGTTATCAAACCTGAGTTGCCATCAGCTTGCTCCTTCCCCTCCCTCTCCTTAGTTAGAAACTTCAAACATTTGCAAACATAGTACAGCTCTGTTCTAGCCTGACTTCCACGTGATGGAGCAAAAGATAGTCCGATTACTCAGACAATCTTAGTTCAAAAAACAGCACAAAGATCTTAAAGCAGAATCGATACATAAGAACAAGATCAAGATCAGTCCTAGCTTCAGTAAGGAATGCCAGTATCCATAAGCAAAGAACTGTCAAGCTTTAGCAAAGGTCAAGTTATCCAAATATCATAAGAGGGAATGAATTCAAAGCAGAAAACACTGTATATCAGGTTGTCAAAAACACTGTTTTGTCTTGATTGCACTTGAAGATAGATAGAT
This sequence comes from Bungarus multicinctus, assembly GCA_023653725.1. Lineage (NCBI taxonomy): Eukaryota > Metazoa > Chordata > Lepidosauria > Squamata > Elapidae > Bungarus > Bungarus multicinctus. The sequence continues at coordinate 16,783,887 of CM042849.1, read as the reverse complement.
AGATAGATAGATAGATAGATAGATAGATAGATAGATAGATAGATAGATAGATAGATACCAGAAGCTCTCAATTACTACCCTAGGCACAATAGGCACTGTTAAGTCTTATTAGAATTAATCAGAATATGTCCATTACAGAACAACAGAACAACATAATTGGAAGGGATCTTGGAAGTCTTGCTCAAGTAAGAGACCGTATACCATTCCAGACAAATGGTTGTCAATCTTTTCTTTAAAATCTCAAATGTTGGAGCACCCACAACTTCCACTGATTAATTGTTCTGTCAGAATATTTCTCCTTACTTCCAAGTTGCTTCTCTCCTTGATTAGTTTCCATCCATTGCTTCGTGTCCTGCCTTCAGGTGCTTTGGAGAATAGGTTGACCTCCTTTCTTTGTAACAGCCCCTTAGATATTAGAACACTACTATCAGATCACCCCTAGTCCTTCTTTTCCTTAAACTAGATATACCCAGTTCCAGCAACCGTTCTTTATATGTTTTAACCTTCAATCCCCTAATCACTTTTTGTTGCTCTTCTCTGCATTTTTTCTAGAGTTTCAATATCTTTTTCATATTGTGGTGACTGAACGAAGTATTCCAAGTGTGGTCCTACCAAGACCTTATAAAGTGATATTAACACTTCACCTAATCCTGATTCTATCCCTCTGTTTATGCAGCCTTGGACTGCATTGGCTTTTTTGGCAGCTGCAGCACACTGCTGGGTCATATTTAAGTGGTTGTCCATTAGGACTCCTTGATCCTTCTCATGTTCTTCCAACAATCTAGCTCTTCAACACCTTTCTACACTTGGTTCTTGTCTCAGCATAGGTCTCATATGTGAACACAGGAGCCATATTGTTGGGTCATAATCACAGTCAACAATAACAACATCAAAGGATTAAGTCCCAGTTGCTTGAAATCAGAATCACTAGGAACTCCTCTTCCAATGGTGGCCCATCTGAAAAGGCTATGAAAACAATCTAAGCATTTTGGTTGGGAAAACATAAAGAATTCATAGGGAAGAAAGTTTCCATTTCATACCACTGTATGTAGCTTCCCTCACATAAACATTTTCCATGGGTCTTATAAACCACAAAAACTACAATTTTCCCAAATTAATAGGATTTTTAAAAAGTTAAAAGTCATTACTATCTTATTTATTAACATATAGATGTGTATGTATGTCATTTCACACCATAAGATAAACAAAAAAGTAGGTAATAAGACACACCTTGCATACATTTTGGCAATAAAAAGAATACCAAGATATGGAAAGGAAGAGGAAAAGGCACTAAATATGAACTCAAGCAGCAAGTCCTTTGTTTGCCCATTTCTCCTTCTCTAGGCTAACTCAAAACCAAGCCAAAATACAAATAAGGAATTTTTTTTTTCCATAGAAATACCTAGAAGGTAGAAAGATATATTAATCCACACAATGGAAGAATGAATGGAGCTTGCAAAGATGGCCAAATTAACTGCTTTAATCAAAGAAAATAATATTTCTAGTTTTGTTTCAATTTGGAAACTGCTTCTATACTTTGTGCTGCATACAGTAAACAACAAAAGTTTGACTTTGGGATTTGCTAATAAGTCTGTTACTATAGAAATGTTTACTATACTAAGTACATAAAATTAAAAAGTTGAGACTGTACCTTACCTATTTTTATTCTTTTGCCCTTTAAAAAGTTGGAAGTTAACTCTTTTTTCTTCTTTTCCCCATTTTCCCAGTTTTCTTTCATCCTTTTCCCTCTCCCAATTCCCTACTAACTTTATTTTCATTTGTATTTTATATTATGAAATTCAATTAAAATGTATATGTTTTTAAAAGAAATAGCTGGAAGGAAGTACATAAAAAGATTTCAGACATAATATTTTTATATTCTGCTTATATCACATTTCCATTCAGGTATTATTTTTTTCCTCTTAAAATGCTTGCTTAGATATTATTGCCCCAGCAGATGGAGCTGTGGTTTTAGTTTCTTTCTTGAAAATCTAAATTGGGCATTTTTCTTTGGAATTTAAGATTAGAATGCAACTTTAGCAAATGGACTTCGCAATTAGACTAAAACCCACAAGTCAGTGAACATATATTTTCTTTCCTCCTCTTCCTATTTATCCTGACAACAACAGCCTGTGAGATGAGTTGGGCATAAGAGAATAATTGGCCCAAAATCACCTAGTTAACTGTGCTGATCAGTTGGCTGGAGTCTTTACCAGGATCTTCAATCGGTCTTTATCTCAGTCCACTATTCCATCTTGTCTGAAGGCTTCCACCATTGTTCCACTGCCAAAGAAGTTCCCTATCAATAATTTCAATGATTGCAGACCAGTGGCACTGACTCCTATCATCATGAAGTGCTTTGAAAAATTGGTCTGCCGGCACATAATTTCTGGTCTTCCGCATACATTTGATAAATACCAGTTTGCATACAGAAGAAAGGCGTGCATAAGCGCACAATTGTGCCTACCGTCCCCGTCCTATTGTCCCCAATTATTTCCTGTCTGGCCGCTCACAGAGGTTCAGATTAGGTAATCATATCTCTTCAGCTCTTATTCATAACACTGGTACACCACAGGGTTGTGTTTTGAGTCCCTTACTCTATACTCTTTATGTGCATGACTGCATTCCCACTCACGCTAGTAATACTATTGCTAAATTTGCAGATGGGACTCATCTCTGTGGGAGGATGAGTCTGCCTAGTGAGATGAGATGGACCAGTTGCTTTTGAGGTGTAGGGACAATAACTTGGTCCTCAACACCAATAAGACCAAGGAGCTTATAGTGGACTATAAGAAGGAACAGGTCAGACATCCAGCCCTTGCTTATCAATGGAGACCAAGTGGAGCAAGTGGCCAGTTTTAAGTTTCTGGGTGTTACCATAAAAGAGGACCTGACCTGGGGTGCTCACATTGCAGAGCTGGTCAAAAGGGCCCAGCAGAGGTTATACTACCTGAGACTTCTCAGAAAATAACAATTGAATGAAAAACTGCTGGTGACCTTCTACCTCTGCACCACAGAAAATATCTTAACTTACTGCACCTCTATATGGTTTGCCAATTGCACAGTGGCAGATAGGAAAGCACTCCAGAGGGTTAATGTCATTGCCCAGAAGATCATTGGTTGCCCTCTCCTCTTTTTGGAAGAGCTTTATAGCTCCTACTGCCTTAAAAAAGTTCAAAACATTCTCAAAGATCCATCTCATTCTGGGCACCCATTTTTTGAACCGGCAGATGGTACAGGATAATAAAAACAAGGACAAATAGGTTGAAAAACAGCTTCTATCCCAGGGCAGTAGATCTTTTGAATTCTATTATATAGTGCAGTGTTGCTGCGATGTTGGGGGTTTTCGGTTCAATTTGTAGAGTGTGAAGGATGTGTGTTTGTGTTTATTTTCATGGTCATGATGTGCATAGATGTTTGATTTCATTGTGACAATAAAGTAAACTAAACTAAACTAGATTTCAGTCTCCTGGTTTCTAGTCCAGCACCTTAACTGTTAGAGCAAACTGGCTCTATTGTTGAATACTGAATATTGAAGTTCATACTTTTATAAATCCACTGGGATATCATTAAAATACTTATAGAATATATCACTCGTAGTGAACCATATTTCACACATTGGTCTCTCTGTCTGTCTATCTATCATCTATAAAATGAAATAAAATTTATTAGCTGCCCATCTTAACACAGGTTAACTCTAGCTCTGAGTCAGTTATAATTGTGCTTATGATCTATATCTATCTATCTATCTATCTATCTATCTATCTATCTATCTATCTATCTATCTATCTATCTATCTATCTATCTATCTATCTAATATCTCAATTGTAAGCAACCCAGGTCGCTTATAGTTATGTGTGTGTGTGTGTGTGTGTGTGTGTTTGTACACACACATACACACATATACATACATACAGTATATACATACCAGAGGTGGTATTCAGCAGGTTCTGACCAGTTCTGGAGAACCGGTAGCAGAAATTTTGAGTAGTTTGGAGAACCGGCAAATCCCACCTTTGACTGAAGATTTTGCAGTATCCTTCCCCTGCCACGCCCACCAAGCCATGCCCACAGAACCGGTAGTAAAAAAAATTTGAATCCCACCACTGATACACACACATATACACACACACATATATACATAGAGTGTGTGAAATAGGATGTGTATTCACATACACACCTACACAAAAGTTAATATCAACTGCTAAAATCCAATTACAGATTGGGAGGGCAGGGACAGGATGGGGGAGGCAAGATCTATTGTTACTTGATCAATTCCCTCCACTGTGATGCTCTCCCATTGGGGCCTCAAGCTAACTGGTCTTTAGGCCCTTACCAAAGGCCAAGAGGGTTGGTGGCACCATCTCGCACAGTGGGGGGGAGAGCAAAATGTTCCAGAGGGCAGGGGCAACTCCTCTTGGACTCTGCCAACCAGAATAATCAGGCTGACGGGGGGGGGGGGGTGGCCTCCAGCATGCCTCTTCTGTCAACACAAGTGGGTGGGCCAATCCCAGTGGATGAGATGGTCTCTCAAATAGCCCAGACCCGTGCCATGAAAGACTTTTAATGGATACCACAAGAGGGTGGTTTTCATTGGTAAATTTATCTTTTAATTGTATATAAGAGTCTGTAGATTGTTCACAATATAATTAGTTAATAACTCAGAAAATTTTGATTTAAGAGGCTGAAGTTTTTAACCAATCGGATAAGCAAATAACTGCATTTTGACCTGCAGGGAAGAATACAGTAAATGAAGCTAACGGTTTGGCTTGCATATTTTTCTAACGAGAAACGTGTAATGTGACTTGTAATTTATACATCTAAGTAATCATAGTGCCCAGAATATTGTTGAGTCAATATTTTGTTGAATGAATACATACAAGATTGCTGGCTTGAAATACAATCATTCTTAAACATAACATTTAACATTTGTTGTCATTATTGTTGTTAGAACTTCCATCCTGCTTTATTTAAACTTCCAAAGACCCCTCAAAACTGCTGCTGTTTCTCAGGCAGCCTGCAAGGAAATCTTGGACACCTGTCTGTTTTAGTCAGAGGAAAGCTAATATATCAATCTGACAAATTAGAACTGGAGTATTAAAAGTGGCCATTATATAATTCACCTTTGCTGAACTCTGCTAGCTAGCAGTGCCTCTCATACTAGATTCATTGATGTGTGCAGAATGAATTCAGATCCCTAACTGCGAAATATAAAATTGTGTCTATGAAACAAGAAGAGTTCCCAGATTAAAGAAGTGTAATTGTCTTTCTTTCTCTCCTTGACCACTTCAACCCTCTCCTTTCTCTCATTCCTTCAACACAATAGCATCCTTCAGGGTTTGTGAACATCACATCCTGAATGTCATTCAGCCTGGTTCAGGTGGCAACATGTGCATTCTTCTCCAAGATAAAACAATTTGCAATCAAATTCTGAAGAATGTGAACTATGGAAGTATTAATTCTAAACCATTAGAATCTTGGAGTACCTACATCCAAACTCAAGGGCATTCACAAGGTGTTTAGCACACACTGTTTCCAGCACACAGCCAAGTGTTAAGATTCCCTTCTATTCAAGTTTTCCTTCAGCTGAATTTACTTTTCTTTAACTGCCAGAATTTAAACCATTTTCAATTGCTGCTTGCAGTTCTATTTATACTTTTCTTTCATCCTGTTGTACTTCTCTGCAGGAACTCATCCTGATAAAACACCCTGTGAGATTCTTACCTGCAGCCATACAAAAGGAATTCAGTATGTTCAGCAAAGTTACCAGATCTGAGCTGCAAATTTCTGGGTGAACATTAGATGGCAACAAAGAGCAATGGTTAACATTGTGCAGTTCAGTGGTGATATTCTACCAGTTCCGCCCAGTTTTCCCGAGCTGGTAGCAGCGATGAGCAGCGGAGACCAAACTGGTTCTCTCTGCCGCTCTGCTGTTGGGTCCACCCGCCCACCTGGGATCCAAAACTCATCCTTTATCCTCTGTTTTTGGAGCGCAGCTGTTTTGCACGGCACAGCAGAGTGCCGCGCGGCAACTGCTGAAGTGACTGGGAGAATGCAGGCTTGCAGGAGGTGAGTTGGAATGCCTCTGCTCCTGCACAAATGCCTCTGCGCCTGTGCAAAGTGAGCATTTGGAGCACACACACGCGCAAATCATGCCCACCAAGCCACGCCCACTGAACCGGTGGTAAAACCTTTTGAATCCCACCACTGGTGCAGTTATATAGCAGTCATTTGGATATTTACATTCCACATCTGGTTGTCCTAATGTTCCTGGCATGGTCATGTAATTTTATTGGGATGCAAAAATAAGCTTGAAGAACAGGAGGAAAAGGTACATCTAAAGCAATTGTCGGATAAAAGAAGTCTAAGTCCGAAACAAATGAAATTTGTGAAAGTGTTTCAAACTTAACCCTCTTTCATTCTCATGAGATAAAGAGAAGGAGGGGAACAGCTGAATTCAGAATTCCAAGATACTGTAACCCATATAATAAAAATAATATTAGTGTCAAGCACCAGAGAAATTAGAAAATCCAGGTAGTTCAAATGGGTATAAAGATATATTGCAAGCTTAAGCTTCTACAAGAATCTGAGCTACTAATGGTCAAAGCCATTTGGTGGCAGATAAGAGTCAAAGCAATTCAAGGTGGGTTGGATTCTTGTGAGCATGAAGGGATTGATGACTGATAATGTGTTTGACCCCTCCTTCGGGCTCAGCCTCATCATCTCCTACAATTAGAATCCATAACTAGTTTTTTAGTCTTCCAAGCTGATCTATCTTGAAAGGTTGATAGTAACTGGCTCGAGAACAGTAGTTTACAACGGTAGGTTTAGGATAACTGTGCTTCCTAGATGTGAAGTCCTCCAAATGAGTTACACCGTAACTCCAATATTCAGATAACACAGTCAGAAAACTTGGGGGTTTTGGAAAGGTTGCGTTGAAGAAGAACAGTAATGGAGAGTACTGTTGAGTTCAACACTAAGTTCAGATGATCATTCTAAACATGACTCTTACTTCTGCTTTATTCCTCTGGCTTAGCAGTTGTGTGAAAACTCAGCATGGAACAACCTAATCAAGAGCCAGTTGCCTAGGTTATAATTTCAAGGAACAATGAAACTTGGAAACTAGAATGTATAGGTGCCATTCTCTCAGAGAAAGCTCTAGAGACCAGACCAAATGGTAAAATGCAAACTTGGTGTATGAACAGAGGTGGTATTCAGCAGGTTCTGACCAGTTCAGGAGAACCAGTGGCAGAACTTTTGACTAGCTTGGAGAACCAGCAAATACCACTTCTGACTGGCCCTGCCCCATCTATTCTCTGCCTCCCAAGTCCCAGCTGATTGGCTGGGTCTTCTTTTGTTGCCCTGCATGGGAGAACGGAGCTGGAAAGCAGGTTAGTGGAGTGGGGAGGAAATGGGATTTTGCATTTTGCAGTATCCTTCCCCTGCCATGCCCACCAAGCCAACCCACAGAACTGGTAGTAAACAAATTTGAATTCTACCACTGTGTATGAAGCCTTCTAAGTCACCATAACCTTAACTTGACTGCTAAGACTAAGTTGGTCCTGTCTCTCCTGGTATTTTTTAAAAAAACAATTAAACTTGACTTTTCTCTGCACTTTCACAAACTGAAAGTTTTAGTTATAAAAATGCCTTTCTTGCATTATGAAAGGAATGCACTCTGTTTAAATGTGGGGTAAATGTTTGTATGTATGTATGTATGTATGTATGAATGTGTATATATATATGTGTGTGTGTGTGTGTGTGTGTGTGTGTGTGTGTGTGTGTGCGTACTCAATAATTAATTAAAATTTCTACATCCATAGCATTCTTTATCAAACTGTGCAGTCTACTAGGATAACTCAAATGGCATATAAATATTTGTAGTGTAAAACTCAGAGGAATGAAGAGACAAATTGCCTGGTTGCAGGAACTGGGTGTGTCTAATCTAGAGAAAAGAAGGACTAGATAGCAGTGTTTCAATATCTGAGGGGCTGCCACGAAGAAGAGGGAGTCAACCTATTCTCCAAAAGGCAGAGACAAGAAACAATGGATGGAAACTAATCAAGGGCAGAAGCAACCTAGACCTAAGGGGAAATTTCCTAAGAGTGAGAACAATTAACCAGAGGAATGGGTTGCACCTTCAGAAGTTGTGGGTGCTCCAACACTGGAAGCTTTTAAGAAGAGACTGGACAGCCACTTGTCTGGAAATGCATAGGGTCTCCTGCCCAAGCAGAGGGTTGGATTAGAAGACCTCAAAGGTTCTTTCCAGCTCAGTTACATAAATCCTTACAATCTAAATCAGTGGTTCTTGTTAGGTGACTAACATTCCTTGCAACCGTTTATTTATTTATTTAGTTATTTAGTTATTTATTTATTGAATTTCTATACCGCCCCCTCTCCCAAAAGGGACTCGGGGCGGTGCACAGCCTACTAAAAACGGACAATATATGCAATTAAAAACAGATTAAACAATTAAATCAAGGCCGAAATACAATTTAAATATAAAAAATATAAAACTAATAGATTTAAAACTTAATTTTTTAAAAAAAATTAAAAACCTAGTTAATTAAAACCCCAAAAAACCGATACTGGGCCAGGCCGGCCTGTTGAAAGAACAGGGTCTTTACTGTGCGCCAGAAGGTCTGAATGTCAGTAATGGCCCGTATCTCCGGGGGCAAATCATTCCACAGGGAGGGGGCCCCCACAGAGAAGGCCCGCACCCTCGGGGTCGCCAACCGGCAACGATCAGGCGGCGGAACCCCGAGGAGGGCAACTCTTTTAAAAGTCTGCACTACTATTACTGTTAATCTTCTCATCACTCCTTATCACCCATTCTCTCCCACTTGTGACTGTATGACTGTAACTTTGTCGCTTGCATCCTTACGATTTATATTAATTGTACCTGATGATTCTTGATGAATGTATCTTTTATTTTATGTATACTGAGAGTATTTGCACCAAGACAAATTCCTTGTATGTCCAACCACACTTGACCAATAAAGAATTCTATTCTATTCTATTCTATTCTATTCTATTCTATTCTATTCTATTGCTTTGGTAAGAGCATCGAGGCTTCACTCATGAACTTTATTTCTACTTTAAAGAAAGAAGCAAACAAATAACACAGTTGAAACCATCATGAACACCATTATTTAGTGATTTGCTACAGAAATTATAGCAGTTTGATACGAAGGCTTAGGAAACTATATGTAACGTACTAGGGCATAAAATACATTAAACTATTTCCCAGAATTGCATTTGAGGTACTACAAAATCCATTTCGGGCACACAAAAATACCAAGGACTTTATAGGAACAACAAAAGGGGGGGGGGAACCACTTATATCAAATCTCATCAATGTTTAAAGAATTATTTGCCTTTCACTGGATGCTCTGTATATATAGCACATCTCAAACTTGGTTTGAGCCAGACTTTTTACGGCTAAATGGATTAAGACAGCCACTTCAATTCATCCTTATGCAACAGTATCATATAAAGAAGATCCGCTTCTCCTCCTGAGATTGCATTTTAAATGTATTAGCCCTCAACCAAACTCAATTTCATTCAACAATATTGTTTTTTTTTTAAAAGAATGCAAGCTAATTGTTCCATGTCCTTATTAATCTACTATAAAGAAGATTTGTTTCTCCTAGCAAAAGCATTCATCAGGAGAAATTGCACTTTTGACACAATATATCTATAGTAAAACAGATTTTAAAAAATCTTGCTGCAATTCAGAATGTAACATAAACCCGTTTTCTTTTCTGATCCATTCAAAACATAATTAAAACTGAACTAGATTTATTAGACCTGTTTCATTACTTCTTCTCTCTCAGAAACGCAAATGGAAGAGTACTTCAAATGAAAATTCTCAAAACAATTTTGCTATGTTCCCCCACATTTCATGTTTTGTATACAATAAACCAGTGATGGCAAACCTTTCTGGCACCAAGTGCCGAAATTGAGGCACACATGCATGAAGGGGAGTGCCAGAAACCAAAAGAGAAGCTCTCCAGCATGCGCGCGGGGGAGCGCCAGAAACTGGAAGAGCAGCTCCCCGGCGCACATCTACAGGAGTGCTGGAAATCAGAAGAGCAGTTCCCCTGCATGTATGAGCACCAGGGGTGGGATTCTACCAGTTTGCACCATTCGCTAGAACCGGTTGTTAACATTTTAAGCAGTTCAGGGAACTTGTTGTTGGAATAAATTACTGGCCTAATCCTGTAAGGAAGGCAGGAAGGAAACATTCTGGTGTTGCTTACAGAAACTGCCTCTCCGTTAACCCTTATTACATTCTTGGCAGGATTAGACTTCCTGTCTCAGGAACTTATCTGGAGTTTTTTTCCTCCTTTGCTGGTACTATGCTTGTGTGGAGTGACCATTCAAAGTTACAATGGCACAGAAAAAAATGACTTATGACCGTTTTTCACACTTATGACAGTTGCCACATCCCCACAATCATGAGAGGCCAGGCAAGGAGATGGGTCCCTTAATGTGAGTGATGTTGAGGTGACATGCCCAGCTAGTCACATGACCACCAAGCCATGCCCACCAACTAAGCCACACCCACAGAACCAGTTGTTAAAAAATTTGAATCCCACCCCTGATGAGCACTCTGGGAAGCTGAGCTAATGGTTTCCAGCACACACATGCCCGACAGCCACCTGGCCTTCCGGTTTCTGGCATGCATGTGCGCATAAGGACCAGCTGGCAGGCACATATGTGCCGGTGAAAATCTGAGGCTCAGCTTCCCTGACTGCACATGCGTGCAAGGGATCTGCTTTTTCAGTTTCCAGTGCTCTTGTGCAAACGAAGACCAGCCGACCAGCGCACATGCATGAGCTGAAACCCAGAAGAACAATGGGCAATGGCTGGCATGTTCAGAGATATGGCTCTCCGACTTCCAGCATGTGTGCAATAGGTTCACCATCACCGCAATAAGCAAACTATGTTACAAAGAAATGTTGGGATTCCTTGTTTTCAATGACCTTGAGCAACGGCCTAAGTTCTAAATATAATAAATAATATATTTAATATAATATAATAATGACAATGTTTAGACCAATTTTTGATTCATGAAACTCTGGCACATGCAAAATGAGAGCCGGACATCGGCAAAAACAATCAAAAATTTAATGGAGGAACAAGGATTTTTTTTCCCTGAATAAATATATATATAAGAAACTGAGTGTTTAGATTAAGCCTCAAGTCATGCAATCAATTCTTGAGAGAGGTATTCCCATGTGTCCAGGAAAAAATTTAAAAGACAGTTTAATTAGCACATTTTCCATTGCATTTTAAAGCCCAATCATTTTAACATCATTCCACTGGAAAGCCATACATTTACAAGTAATAACATAAATTTACCTCAACAAATCTTTGGGAAAATGGGACATTTTAGTTGGTCAGCAAATTAAAAGTTACATTACCTTCAAATCAGGCTTTGCAGGGAAAGAAAGTGTAGCATTTGCAAAAAGGTGTGAGGCCTGTTGCATATATACCTATTGTCTGTCTCTAAAACTAAAGGCAGTCCTGGACTTATAATCACAATTGAGCTCAACATTTCTGTTGCTAAGCAAGACCATTTTGCCCCATTTTACAACCTTTCATTTCACAGTTAAGTGAATCACTGAAGTTATTAATTTTTTAACTTGGTGGTTAAGTGAATCTGGCTTCCTCCTTGACTTTACTTGTCATAGAGTCACAAAAGGTGATCACATGACCCCTGAGACACTCCAACCATCATAACTATGACCCTAATTGGCAAGCACCCAAATTTTAACCATGTGATCATGGATAGAAGTGGGAAAACAGGCATAAGCCTTTTTTTTTCATTGCCATTGTAACTTTGAACAGTTGCTAAACAAAAGGTTATAAGTCAAAAACTACCAAATGTAATCAGATATCTGATCTTCAGATGCAGAAATAGGTCCACTATCCATCTAGACTTTTGCAATTCTGTTAGCTTTTTCCAATCTTTCACTTGGATGATCCATTTGTTCCCCAACCATGAAACTAGCATTAGAATTATTTCCAGGGGTGGGATTCAGCTGGTATAGACTGGTTCAGACGAACTGGTAGCAAAGCATGTGCTCACCAAACCAGTTGTTACTCCAGTTGAATCCCACCACTGACTATTTTACAGACAACCTTCTTAACATTAATGAAGATGAAATTTAGAATGACTTGATTATTCAACTCTTGACTATTCAAATACATTGTAAAAAGAAGAAAAAGAGAACACTATATATTATTTATTTATTTATTTATTAAAAAAAGATATTCAGCATGGCACTAATGATTTCCAAACAAGCAAACACACCCACAAATGCAGAGACAAAACTTAAGCAGCAAGAACAAATGAATGCATTATTTTCTTCAAATTATGCACCAATCTAATTGCGATGCAAATGCAATTAAGGAGATCTAAGACATGCAAAACTAAACATAGCATATGGTTCTCAGTTTCCAAAAATCAGAGACATAAAAGAAGATTTCACAGTTTGGCTGCGAACATGGAATCCTGATTAAAAGGTTGCTGAATGAAGTAGATGCCTGCATCTTTTGAGCAGTGATTTTTTTTATTTCCGCCAGAAATTGTTGCTGTGAAAAACATAGGTAAGGAAACCCTACATAGGTCTTGATAACTTAAATTAAGCTTTTCCAAGTCCTACTGTGAAATCATTTGCAGGCAGTAATTATATTCAAATGTAATCATTAGAAAAGATAGTAATGCCACTCAAATTCACCCATCCCCTCCCTGGTAAAGAAATACAGAAGTAGTATTTGTTCGAACAAAAAGACTGAAGCAATTTGGGGAATGGAGCCCTGGCTACTGTTCAAAAAGTGAATAATCCCACAACAGATTCTCACTAGCTAAGAGATGTAAAGGATGAGGCAAGACCTTTAGAAGAATTTTTGAAAGAGGACAGTGTACGTGCCAAATGAAGTTGTGCTAATTAAGCTGGTGGTAATTGAGGATGAAATCGAATTTATACACTCAAGGTCAGATAATATAAATGTTTTACAACCTTCTGATAAAAGAAATCCCATGGCTGTCTCGTCTTCAGGAATTATATTTTACATTCAGATGTTGAGTCCAGGGGATAGGCAGTTTAATTCAAGGCAGAGATCTAGTGTCTCCAGCATCTCACACACACACAAAAATGGCAAAAACTGTAGGAATTCCAGGCCAAAATACTAGGAACACAGGCACAAAATGGCAAAAACTGTGGGAATAGCAGTCCAAAATACTTGGAACAACACAAAATGGCAAACATTGGAAATTCCAGTCCAAAATACCTACAACACAGACACAAAATGATAAAAAGTGTGGGAATAGCAGTCCAAAATACCTGGAACACACACAGAAAAAAGGCAAAATGGCAAAAAAACAAACTGTGGGAACACCAAAATATATGCAAATTAGACAATAATTTGAATGAAACTCCCTTTTGGACTTTTTGCATGAAACAGGAAAAAATGAAATTGTGACATATGGATTTCATGATTATACAAAATGACAGATAACAGAAAAAAATGAAAGCTATGTCATAAATTTAAAGTAAAAGCAAATATAAACTCATATCTGTTGTAAAGGAAAGCTAGAAGTGGTTTTGTTCTATTTCTTTCTCTTTCAGCAGTTTCGACTTTGCTTTCTTTAATGGTTTACCTTTTTCTTTCTTCTACTTTAATTATTCATTTTTTTGTCACTTTTAATCTCTTTATCTAAAAAATTTAATAAAGTTATCAAAATACATGCGGGGTTCCAGTCTGCTTATTATCCCTGCATGGATCCTTTCCAATCAAAAGATTCCTGCTAGAAGCATTACAATTAAAAGGACACATGTTAGAAGCATACACAAGTTGGCACAGATGAAAACTGTAAAAGAGAATTTAATTGAGGGCCACATCAGAGTTTGACCCCGGGGGGCAGTGGGTGTGGCCAGGGTGGGAGTGGCCAGCTCGACATCTCTCATGTCAGGGGCACCTGTGGCATCCCGAGTACTCTGCCAGTGAAAACAGAGTTCGGGAGAACCGCCTGTGGCCCTCGTAAGATCTGTTTTCGACTGCAACTGCCTCCTGCAACCCTCTGCCAGCTAAAACAGAGCTCGGGGGGGCCACCTGGGCTTCCCAAGCTCCATTTTTGCTGGCAGAAGCACCACTGGCCAGTCCTTTGCTGTTTCCAGGATGGCCCCGCATGCCGCATCAAGCCCCCCAGCCTTGAGTTTGACACCCCAGTGTTAAATTGAAGTGAAGCTTTAGAATGGTTTCTAAATGAATGGTTTAGGGTGGGTTCTGTTTTGCACTAGTCATGGGTTCTTTAATTTTAAAGAAATGAAAAGTAATGCAACAATACAAACAACTGGTGGATGGAAAATGCTGTGCTCGTAGAGTAGAAAGGTATGCTAACTTTAAAGCAGCAAGTCTGCTCTCTCCTGTCTTCCACCTTCCCCTCTCTTCTCAATGAAGACAAAGCACTGACTTTGTCTTTTTATCACTTCAAGAATAGGATCGACCTTTTACATGGTCTAATGGGTTGCATGGTCTGGCAGTCATCTATCTGCCTTGACTCAGTTCTTCAGCTTCAGTGCTATGTAGTAAGATGCCAATTTTTCCCTTCTCTGCCTTTTCACTTTCTCTTTGCTAAAATATAGATGGGTATATATTGCTGTTTCCAACCAATAAATCATATTGGTTGGAAACATGTAAAAGAGGCCTTCATTCACTAATGGGTAGATAATGGGTAAAGTGATATATTGCTGTGTTTTTCTCATCACAAACACCCCCCAAACCAGCTACACATACCCCTCTTTTATCCCTCTTTTTGATGGCTATGGCTTTTGCACTAGCCTTACCAGTGGTGGAATTCAAAATATTTTACTACCAGTTCTGTGGGCACACGCTTTGCGTGCATGTGGAGTGTTCTAAAATGGGCAATTTTAAGCGTGAAAACTTATCTTCAGTGCTGGTGAGTAAAACAACTGAGGGCCTATCAGCTGAGCTACAAACAAAGGAAATATAGGACAGGAAAGGGTGGGGGTGAGTGGGCAGGGCCAACTGATGACTGGCGCTACCAGATCACTAGAACCAGTGCGAACCGGCAGCATACCACTTCTGAACCTTACCTATCCAAAAAAAGTGGTTGATCAAGAAGAAAATAATTTCAACTAATGGCTTGCTGTCCTCCTACATCAGGGATGTCAAATTTGATTTCACTGAGGGCTGTATCTGGGTTCTATTTAACCATGGGAGTCTGAGTGGCTGTGGGTGGGGCGGGCATGGACAGTGTGTGCATGGGCAGGGTGAGCATGGTCAGCTTGATGTCTTGCAGCTCTCTGCCAGCAAAAACTGAGCCCAGGAGTCCATTTTTGCTGCAGAGGGCTGCAGGTCAAAAATGGAGCCTGGACAGGCCGCATGCATCTTTAATAAGCTCTGTTTTCACTGGCAGAGGCACCGCAGGCTAGTCCTTCACTGTTTCCAGGGCAGCCCCACAGGCCAGATCTAAGCACCCCAGAGCCTGGATGGCCCATGGGCCATGAGTTTGATACCTACATGGACCAACATGGACCAACATTTTAATGAAGAATTTGGCTCAATGCTGCCACCAACATTTTAATGTTATTAGCTTCTGTGAGAACGAATACGGTCTTTTCAGCAATATAACTCCTTTAACTATAAGCAAGTACTTAAAGATAGATTTTCAGTACTTTAATAAACGTTTCTATTCTAATCATAATACAGTAACTAATGATACATTCTAGCTAGCTAGTCTGTAAAAAGATAGATGGATCCTTTTAAACTAGGATTTCAAGATATCCAGGAAGGCTGATGCTAGCCAGAAAACATGCCAGATATTAAAAAGTGAAAGTAACACAATAATTTGGAAATGCTTTAGCATTCACCTCAATCACCTCAGTTATCTGTAAAACAAAGTAAATTGGAAATCAGCTAGTGGTATTTTAAAATGTATGTATTACTTATCCCATCCCTTACATACAAAAACTGAAACCAAGAATAGGTTTACAGGCAAAATAACCTACAGCACAGTTCAATGTAATAGTTATTTGATTTTGTTAGACCAAAATGAAGTGGATTTTTTTTTAAATGGATTTACCTTAATGCATTTGGTTTTATCATGTTATTCCACTTGTTCTATAATATTTTCCTGGTTCGTGTTATGATGAAATGATATTGAAAGCAGTAATTCTGAATTTTAAGGAATAGGTGGGCATAAGAAGTTTTGAACTTCTTCTGAAATTTTCAATTTCATGTTTGCCACAAAACAAGGATTCTTGACCTACGACAACAGTGAATTACATTTCCATTAAACAAAATGATGTGGTCCCCATTTACTTCAAGTCTCATTGCTACATTTGGGGTCAAATTTCTGCTTCTCAATGCCCTGTCCACAGTACTAGAGGTAATATATAAGTGAACAAAATTGCATGACCGACAAGAAAAGGTCATGGCTAACGAGCAAAAAGCTCATGTTCTGACTAAGTCAAGTCCTACTTTTGATCCCTTCCTTTCCATGGAAACATTTAGGTGATGAGAAAAGAAATGTCTGCCATAAAAACTGCAATAAACTACATACATATCATTATACTATTCCCTTTCAGGGTGAGCAGCATCACACAAAGGGCAGAAATGGGATAGATAGTTACACTGAAGAAATTAAAAGCAGGAGTTATTTTAAATAATTCAATTTAGATAATTAAATCTGCTTTACCCCAACCTCATACAATAAAATTTTCCATATTGTTCCATCCTTGCAAACCACCTTTGCTTCCACCAGGCCCAAACACAGCTTCATAGTTTTACACACTATCTAATCTAAGGGATAACAAAACACTCAGGGGGTATAAACATGCTACCTAAAATAATGATTAAATGATTAACAAAATCCATATGTTACTTTGGTAAGATCAACCAAAATGTATTATGGGAATGATATGTTGGGTATCAATAGCAATAGCACTTAGACTTATAAACCGCTTCACAGTGCTTTTACAGCCCTCTCTAAGCCGTTTACAGACTCAGCCTATTGCCCCTAAAATGGGTCCTCATTTTACTGACTCGGAAGGATGGAAGATTGAGTCAATTTTGAGCCTGGTGCCATTAGATCTGCCAAATTGCTGGCAGCTGGCAAGCAGCAGAAGTAGCCTGCAGTACTGCATTCTAACCATTGTGCCATCGCAGCTCATGGATAATATTAGTATATTATATAATATTATATAATATCAGTATAGTAACCCTGGACCTATGAAATAAAAATAACTGAAATATTAAAAATGGGAAGAGACTAGGTGACATATATATGACTATAACTAAAGAAGGTAATTTGCTAATAGTAAAATCCCTGGCCAGATGCATTTCCATCTAAAACCACTTTCTTCATTAGCCTGGTTATAAATCTCAAAGAAAGCCCTCATTTCTTTCTTCAATGCCTGAATGCATCCATCGTCATTTGTATTATTGTAAATTTTAATAGCCACCAGTTAGGGAAGGGATGCTGATAATGGCATTCATCTTCGTCAAAAGCTGAGCCACAAAATTTGCAGACCATTCATCAATAAACTCCAGCTATACCCCTTTTCGCTATAGATGCCTACAGAAAAGTCCTCAGTGTTAGGCATCACTATTCCCCATTCCCAATAAAAAAATCATTGCCATCGCCCAAAGAAAGACATGGAGGTAGCAATTTGCTCAAATCAGGGTGGATAAAAATGGATGATTTAAAAAAAAATGGATTTTTAAAATTTAAATCGGGGTTTCTTAAAATCAAATTTATTTTAATACAATGTTTTTGGATTAAAAATCTATCTAAAGGTAGTTTTCTATGTAAGATACATTAATAATTGGAATGGAGCTTAATTATATAGCATGAGGCTGTATATTCTATAATATTGAGGACTGTCAGTGAGTCAATAGCAGATCAGAGGAGGAGCCGCTGCAGGACAGAGGTGACAGTTGCTCTTTAAAATTTATGATTTAAATCAAATTGATTATTTAAATCAAGCCTTTTTACTAGTGATTTAAGTCATGATTGAAATCGTGATTTAAACCTATTTGATTTCAATCAAATCCATCTGGCTCAAATTAAAGTAGAAGAATTTAGAGTTTGAAAGTAAAATACAAAACTATGGCACATCTTTAAGAAGGTAATCTGACAAAAGTACAGGGCAGAGTATCTTAAACAGTAAAGGAGACCCTATGAATTTCACTCTGCTGGTCATTGCCGACTACAGAGGGGCAGTGCTCATCTCTGTTTCAAGGCCATGGAGCTAGCTCTGCCTGAAGACGTTTCCGTGATCATGTGGCCAGCATGACACCACAGAGCACGGTTACTTCCTCCCTGAAGTGGTACCTATTTATCTACTTGCATTTGCATGCTTTTGAACTGCTAGGTAGGTAGGAGCTGAGCAGTGGTGGGATTCAAAAATTTTTATTACCGGTTTTGTGGGCGTGGCTTGGTTGGCATGGGGTGGCTTGGTAGGCATGGCTTGATGGGCATGGCTTGGTGGACAAGACAGGGGAAGGATACTGTAAAATCTCCATTCCCTCCCCACTCCTGGGGGAAGGATACTGCAAAGTCCCATTCCCTCCCCATCCCACTAACCTGCTTTCCAGCTCCGTTCTCCTGTGCAGGGCAACAAAAGAAGACCCAGCCGATCAGCTGGGACTCAGGAGGCAGAGAATAGATGGGGGCGGGGCCAGTCACAGGTGGTATTTGCCGATTCTCCACACTACTCAAAATTTCCGCTACTGGTTCTCTAGAACTGGTCAGAACCTGCTGAATACCACCACTGAAGCTGAGGCAAGATCAGGAGCTCATCCCGTTACATGGCGCTTGAGTCTCGAACCTGGACTGCCGACTTTACAGCCAACATGTCCAGTGTTTTAACCGTTGAGCCCTGCGCCAGCCTATTTTGTCAGATACATTAGACCCAATCATACAACCTGAAGAAAGCTTTACTGAAGTCTGTGGTATTAAAGTAAAACCTATTTTTCCCCATTGACTTATTTATGCTGAATCAGCCGCTTTATGAAAAAGAGAAAGAAAGCAAATCCACTTTTTTTGCTTAATGAGAGGGAAAAAAGAGGGCTGTGAAAATGTTTACAGACCCCTTACATCCCAGACATAAACTGCTTGAACTCCTACCCTCAAAATTATTCTATAGAGCACTGCACACCAGAACAATTAGATACAAGGACAGTTTTTTTCCGAATGCCATCACTCTGCTAAACAAATAATTCCCTCAACATTGTCCGACTATTTACAAAGTCTGCATTACTATTAATCTTCTCATCACTCCTTATTACCCATCCCCTCCCAGTTGTGACTATATGACTGCAACTTTGTCACTTGTATCCTTACGATTTATGTGGACTGTTTCCTAGTATGATTGATTGCTTATTGTACCCTATGACTATTATTAAATGTTGTACCTTATGATTCTTGATTCTTGATGAATCTATCTTTTTTTTATGTAATTTATGTTTTAATCTATTTTTAAATTTTATATTTGTCATTCTATTGTTTTTAGTTGGGCTGTGCACTGCCCCGAGTCCCAATTTGGGAATGGGGGCAGTATATAAATTAAATTAAATAAAAATAAATAAATAAAAAATGTACACTGAGGGCATTTGCACCAAGACAAATTCCTTATGTGTCCAATCACACTTGGCCAATAAAAGAATTCTAATTCTAATATTTGCAAGCTTATCTCTCCTTGCTGTGGAATGCATGCATTGATGTATGTCCGTCCCTCTACAGTCTTTCTTGGAAGCAATATGTCTGGAAATATAAGAAGAGAAGGGGGAGATAGGTAACCAAACCTCACAGCTGCTCAGTGCTGACAAAAACCTAATGCGAGAGAATGAGCTGAGGCATTTTTAATCCCTTTATAGCAGCCACTGTGCCTGGTTTTATCAAAGGAATACATTTTAAGTTATCCTGGGTGTTTTCAAAATAACACCAGAGCTCATTTATCCCTGCAAAATGACTATACCCTTTTTTCCATTATGAAAACCCTTTTAAAGCAAGAAAATGGTTGTCATCTGAGAGTCCCTCAATACTCTTAATGTCATTACGGGGTAATGGCTAATGAAGAAACAACACGAGTATGTTATTACTGAAGCAAAGAAGGGACAAACATATGACAGCAGTGTCTGGGGGGCTGCCCCATAAAAGAGGGGGTCAACCTATTCTCCAAAGCACCAGAAGGCAAGACAAGAAGTGATGGATGGAAACTAATCAAGGAGAGATCCAACCTAGAACTGAAGGGAGATTTCCTGATAGTGAAAATAATAAACCAGTGGAAAGATTTGCCTTCTGAAATTGTTGGATGCTCTATCACTGGAAACTTTAATGAAGCTGGACAAACATTCCTCTGAAATAGCAACAGCACTTAGACTTATATACTGCTTTATAGTGCTTTACAGCCCTCTCTAAGTGGTTTACAGAGTCAGCATATTGCCCTCAACAATTTGGGTCCTCATTTTACCCACCTCAGAAGGATGGAAGGCTGAGTCAACCTTGAGCCTGAAGGAATTCGATCTGCCAAATTGCAGTAGGAGTAGCTTGAAGTACTGTACTCTAACCACTGTGCCACTGAAGCTCCTTGGTACAGGAATGAAATGGTATAGGGCAGGGGTGGGATTCAAATTTTTTAACTACTGGTTCTGTGGGTGTGGCTTAGTTGTTGGATGTGGCTTGATGGTCATGTGACTGCTGGGTGTGGCCAACTCAACGTCACTCACATCGAGGCACACATCTCTTTGCTTGGCTTCTCATGACTGTGGGGTTGCTGCAACAGTCTAAGTGTGAAAAATGGTCATAAGTCACTTTTTTCAATGCTATTGTAACTTTGAATGGTCACTCAACACAAGCAAAGTGCCAGGAAAGGAGGAAAAAAAACCTCCAGAGAAGTTCTAGAGACAGGAAGTCTAGTCCTGCCAAGAATGTAATAACGGTTAACGGAGAGGCAGTTTCTGTAAGCAACACCAGAATGTTTCCTTTCTGCCTTCCTTACAGGATTAGGCCAGTAATTTCTTCTAACAACCAGTTTTTTGAACTGCTTAGAATGTTAACAACCAGTTCTAGAGAATAGGTGCGAACCTGTAGAATCCCACCCCTTGTATAGGATCTCCTGCTCCAGCAGGAGGTTGGACTATAAGACCTCCAAGGTCCTTTCCAACTCTATTATTCTGTTATCTTGGGACAGCGCTGCCATGATCTTGAGTTAAAGGATGTTGTTGTGAGTCCTTGGTCACAAACAGATTATTACTTGTTAACTTTGGGCTTTTCTGTGGCTAACATGCTGCAGAGCAGAGCTCCAGCAGGCTCCAGGGGCTTGATAGAATATCTATTTATGGAGAAGCTTTATGTTACTATACACAAGGCTTCCATCAGTGCTTGCAAAATTTACCAGAATGTGATTGAAAGTGCTGTAGAATGAGAAGACTCAGGAGATAATAAAGCTGTTTTCTCCAAACTGGTAGTCCATCTAATAAGGAAACTTCAACTTTCGGGAATCTTTCCAAAGCACCAGAAGGCAGGATGAGAAACAATGGATGGAAACTAATCAAGGAGAGAAGCAACTTGTAATTAAGGAAAAACTTCCTAACGGTGAGAACAATTAATCAGAGAACAACTTGCCATCTGGAGTTGTGGGTGCTTCATCGCTGGAGGTTTTTAAAAAGGGACTGGACAACCATTTGTCTGAAAATTATTTAGGGCCTCCTCCTTGAACACAAGGTTGGACTAGAAGACCTCCAAGGTCCCTTCCAGTTCTACTATTCTGTTATTCTGTTAAATTTCTTGCCATCCTCTTTGCTACCCTTTTAAACATCATTTTGATTAAGAAAAAGTGAAGTTGATTGAGTTATGGACTGATTGAAGAGGCATATTATTCTAATCTAGGAGCAGATCCACATATCTGAAGGCTGCCCAGATTGGAAAAAACAGCTCTGAAGAAAAGCAAAAACTATATACTGTGTTTCTCCAACAATACACGCCCCCCCATAGGAAGGCCCAGCACTGCTTTATAGGCATGCAGTGAAATTAAGCCCCACCCCCAAAATTTAGGCCTATTTAAAGCATGCGTTCCCTGCCATTTCTCACATCACTTGAACAACACAAGGTGAAGAGAAATGGGGGGAAGGGCGGGGAGGAAACTTGCCGTTAGGAGCACCCCGCAGGTAGCCTCAGCTAGAGCACCCTATGGGCAGCCACACCTCACCACCAGCCGCTTCTATCGACCAAGAGAAGCGCCCCGCGAGCAGGGTTGCCTCACCATCAGCTGCTTCTATCAGCTGATAGAAGTGCCCCATGAGCAGAGTCGCCTCACCACCAGCTGCTCCTAACAGCCAATACAAGCAGCTGGTGGTGAGGTGACTCTGCCTGCGGGGTGGTGGCAAGGTAAGTCTGTGCACAGGGCGCTCTAGGTGGGGGTGCATGTGGGGGGGAATTAAGTCATCCCTCGACAAGACGGCATAGCCATTTTTTTAGGGCTCAAAAAAAAAAAAAATAAGGCCCAGCCTTATTTTATGAGAAACACGGTAGCTAGTTCATAATTCTAATCCAACTCAAAGAGCTTCCAACTAAGAACCTGATGAAAATGTCATTTTTAGGACAAAGCTCTAAACTTACCTAAGTCCATCTCACCAATAGCCTTAACTATTTATATTCCTCTTTCCATCCATCAGCTAGAAAGGTAAAAGAAAATCAGTATATTGCTTAAACAGTATTTTATATCAACAACAACATTTTTTTCTCTCTCCATGTGCTGTTCTGATCCAGATTAGAAATTGCAGCCCAAGAACACATGAAGCATCTATGTTACTGCAATGGACAATAACCAACTGGGCAATATCCCAGTTTTGTAAGAAATATTAAAGCAAGGGAGAAGCATCCCTTATCCATATATGAGCCCACAAACAAACAAACACAATAAATAAATAAATAAATCCTCCAGGAGAAGCCAAAGGTGTTTTTTTCAAGAGGCAACTGGACTCTCTGTTCTTTCTTTGAAGATGTTTCTTCAAAGCTGATGAAGATGAGAAGCGAAACGTCTTCAAAGAAAAACCAGAAAGTCCAATTGCCTCTTGAAAAATCATCTTTGGGACAGCCATGACCTGGATGACTGAAAACCTCAACAGACACTCTCCAAGAGAAGTATTTTTGAGTAACAGTACAAACTGGAAAACTTTCTGATACCTTTTCCCTGGACCGAAAGGAAGTGTGGTGAAACAGGGGAAGCTGCAGATCACTATGAAGGGTTGGGAGAGCAAGACTTTAACAGGCACCCTTTTCAACTTGTAATTAAATCAATGCAAACATCATACTCATTGGTCAAACATCCACCAACAATTTCCTCTCCTTTAACAGAAAAAATGTAAGTTATTTTTTGATCAAACCCAACGAGAACTGACAAATGCAGGGCAAAGTTTTTGACTAATATTAGTCATCTCTCCTCAGATATAAACAGGAAGTGGCAAGAAGAGCAGCCACTGTTTCCTCACTTGTCAAGAAGCCAAATGTTATATATGCTATGGCTTTCCGTGAAATTCCTGGAATTCGGAGTTCTTATTTAAAAAGGTGTCAAATAGTGTAAAAAATATACAGCAATGCAGAAGTGTCTCCATTAATAATTGGTGTATATAAATTATATGCCTCTGACTAGTAAAATGTTTGTTTATTAATATTATTTTAATCTGTATGCTCACATCAGGGTTGTGTAAATGCATGGCATATTAGAAAGCTGAAAACTTCCTGGTTTTTCTTCAAATAACTAAATGAGTAAAGGCACATGCGCTGTCAGTTGTCTGATGGAGTTGCGTGTAGAAAGATTGCAAATCTTGGCTGGAAGGTGCCAAATTTGAATGCAAGAGTGATAAGTTAAGCACAATTAAGCCAAAAAATGGAAAGACACCTTAAAAACCAGGATGATGAAAATTAATTATGAATGATCCAAATGTTACTCCCAAATCAGAACGCTCCGTTAATTGTTACACGACACATCTGCTATTCTTGCCTGAACATATGGTGAGAAATGTTATCAAGAATTGCTGAATAAAGGAAAACAGAGCTTTGGGAACTGGCCAAGGAAGGGTGGGGGAAGAGAGAGCCATGGGCACTATGTATGCATCATTTCAGAAGTTGCTAGACCAACATTTCACAGGTGAAGACCCCTCAAACATGACTGTCATGTTCTGATTCTTCCCCTATTAAATGATTATGTCATTTCACTGCCATGGTTTTCAGGAGGTTCAGCTACACCGCCTCTATTCTTTAACTTGGTAATTTTGTGCCCTCCGCCAATTTAAAAGCCCAGAGAGTACAGCAAAATTGTTGTTATTATAGCACATATTACCACTCTCTGACTGTCAGGAAAGAAATAGGATATTTTCAATGTTGCTTTTACTGGAAGAAGGTGGGGATTTTTTTATTTTATTTTAAGTGATATCACCAAGGGCAAAGGAACTGTCAAGCCAGGATCTCTTGTAGGGAAACTGAGTAGCTTAGAGAAAAAGAAAAAACAAAAAGTTGTTGCCTTCAGGTATTCTGAATTTTTTTTTATTTGCAATGTCCCAGTATGTCTTCCTGAGTAAACAAACAGTAATTTGAGGGGTCCTTGGTACTCTCTATCATTAGCTCTGATGCTTGGGTAATGCAATGTCTGGAAGAAAACCATCAGGCTCAGGGAGCACCAAGGACCCTCCTTTCAAACCTGAACTACATATGTGCTATAATAATAACAATTTTGCTCTACTCTCTGGGCTTTTAAATTGGAGACAGTGATTTGTTAGTACAAATAATCCAGAATAGTAACTAGTATCCCTGATGTATCAGAACCTCTGGAATTTAAATAGTCCCTCTAAAATGGATTGATTATTGTTATGTTGAACCTGTGTATGCCAGCCAAGATCACCTTTGGAAGATGGGTTTAGGAAAATAGGTAAATTGTTTAAATGATGTTAAGCATACAATAACATCAATAGGGTTGTTTTCTTGCTGTTCCCATGTGTGTATTCCCACCTACTATTCAAATGCATCAATACTCATCTATCCTGTTTCTTCAAACTCCAATTACTAAAGTGCTGGTTGTTTGCATAGCACCATTATTATTGAGTCCTGAAGTTTAACAGCACAGGGTAGGTTTCTTTTTGTTTCCAAAACAAAACAAGCACATAATTTGCCAAGGTTATTTTCATAATCTACAGCATGAGTGAGCATCCTACAGCCATGAATTGAGTACCTATGAGTCCCATGCTTAGCCCCTAACCATGCTACTGAATTTCAGCTACATACAGTAATTATTGAACCTTTGATGGAAGCTCTATGCTTAACACTATTGTAAAAATAAATGTATAAAGAAATACTAGTTTTATAATAATTTATAAAATAATTTACAGGAGAGCTCTCTCTCTCTCCATCTCTCCCTCTCTCCCTCTGTTTTGTGTGTCTCTCTCTGTGTGTTTTGTGTCTGTGTGTGTTACAATTTTTTTCCATCTTAAATCATCAATGTGGACTTCAATTCAGAGTGGAAATCAATGTGGCACTTTTTAAAAAATGTTGTTAGTCACTAAAACGTTGCCTATTCTCTTTCTTTGCATGCTGCAAGAAGTTCACGTTAGAAATGCTTTTGAAAAACTATTAATAAAATATTTCAAAATCCCTAATTGACTATCAAGAAGCCTTCGGCCTCTCTCTTCCTCCTCTTCCACCATTATACATCTTAAGAGGAAAACAGGTAAGATAATATCCTAAAGAGTTTACTTAATGCCATCTGAAGCATGGCTTTGTTATTTGCAAATAAATGCTAGGAAAGCGAATCATAGACCTGCCATATATTAAATCTAAACTTGTCCTTTCAAGCATATTATAAATTCAGCCATTAGCATCCTTAAACTGGACCAGTTTTCTGCCTTGTAGACTTTCTATTAGCACAATTAATGCTCAAACAAGCTGCTCTACCTGTTCTTACATGTAACAAGAGAAATAACTTGGATAGGACCAACAATTCCCTTTTCCTCTCAAACAAGGCCTGCCTTGAGAACAACTGGCCTCTTTTTAATCTTCAGAATTTCTCCGTGCCTTCATCCTGAAACGGCACACGAGGTCAAAAGCTACAGCAGGCAGTTGAAGAGTGGATAATCCAAAGTAACATAATCTCCTATAAATATTACATCAAACATGTGCCTCAAAGGAACAACAGAGGGTGTAAAAGCCTATAAACGAAGACTTCTTCAAACATGGAAAGAGACCGTGTCTCACCAGGTGGCATCTGACCCTTTTCACAATGTCTGGCTGAAGTTAATTAAACAAATGTTCCCTATGGAACGATGTGATCTTCCCGACTCCAGGCAGGGAGATTTTGCACCATCCAAATACCCGGAAGCGCCTTTTATTTGCAGCTTCCCTGCTCCACATACCAAAAGCCCTCTTTTACACTTTTGTCATCTAAGAACTGAACCCTGCCACAGGCTCGGCACACCTATTATTTAATTCTTGCTTCACTGAACGGAATAGCCCGGCACTTACTGTTTCACAGCCAGAGGCAGAAAACAACAGTGAAGCTTAAGAAGATATAATTGACTCAAAAATCACCCACGTATGTGGGGCAGGAAAGGAACACATGCAGCGGTTTGATGACAAAATGCATCAGGGAGTAAAGCTTAGAGGAAAGGGTCTATCTTTCCCAAAGGGACTCATGTATACTTATATACCAACATCTACAATAATTGCAGAAAAAAACAATTACTACCAACCTACCTTCCATTGAGGACCTGTATACTGCACGAGTCAAAAAGAGAGCTGTGAAAATATTTACAGACCCCTCACATTCTGGACATAAATTGTTTCAACTCCTACCCTCAAAATGACACTATAGAGCACTGCACACCAGAACAACTAGACATAAGAGCAGTTTTTTTTCCCGAATGCCATCAGTCTGCTAAACTGTCATGCCCCTGTCAGAGTCTGAATCCAAGGAGAAAGCCAAACAGCTGGCAGGGAATGGGAGTGTGGCTCCGTTGGCTGTGGAGGAAACTGGGGAAGGGAAAAGTCTGGCTGGGCAGAGCAGGGAAGAGGTAGAACAAGGGAGAGGGAGTTCAGAGGAAAATCCAGGCCCACCCCCTCTTCATCCTAGGGCATGCAAGGAAGAAGGATAAGAGAGCAACGTGGGTTGCATAGCTTACGGGGGAGGAAAGGGCCCTGATTCCCTCATTAGCCACAGCTGGGAAGAGAGTTTATAAGAAAGGCAGGCTGCATGCAGCAGCCTGTTGGGAGCAAATGTGACTTTATCTTGTGTTGTCGTGGCTTATCTGTGTTCCTGGCGTCTTCCCAACTGTGAGAGTTTTGCCATGCCTTCAAGTCTGGAACTGTTGCTCCTGCCCTGCCAAACTAATTACTTCAGTTTGGCTTGATTGGACTTAAAAGTTACAGTTTGTGTTGAACATGTTTTGGACTTAATTTTTTGCAGTCAAAGGCTGTTCCTGGGAGAGTTTTTCTCCAGCCAGAAGGTTATCTGGACATTGGGGGCAAAGCTGAAGATAATAAAGGGAGTCTTTTTGATTATCTGACTGTGTAGCCTTTGTGCCATGCCCTGGGTCATCACATAAACAAATAAGCCCCTCAACAATGTCAAACTATTTACTAAGTCTGTATTATTATTACTATTAATCCTCCCATCCTTCCTTTCACCCATCTCCTCCCACTTATGACTGTACACTGAGGGCATATGCACCAAGACAAATTCTATTCTATTCTATTCTATTCTATTCTATTCTATTCTATTCTATTTGCCCAACCAGCTTTACAAATTGACAGGCTGATGTAAGTTTTTCAGACGTAAAGCCCTCAGGATTGCCTGCTTACTCTCCAGTAAAATCTGCAATTCCAAAGCCCTGTGATTCTGAACAGCTAAGAGATTCAGAAAAGGGCGATCAAAAAAAAGAAAAGCTCAAAGAAGATAACTTCTTTATTTTGCATGCACTAAGGCTTCGCAATTTAAGAAAAAAGACAAGAAAGAAGCCAAGGGGACTCTATGAAATAATGAGCCAATGTAAAGCTCATTTAAAAATAACACCTTTTTTGTAATACTAGATATTGTAATAACACCCATTTTAAAAAATCTTGCTATTAACTCTCCTACATAGGCCTGAACTACTGATAACATTTTAAATTAAAAGACAAATCAAGACAGCCCAGCCCACCCCACTCCAAAAAATCTGTGCCTGGAGGAGTGGTGACAGATGCTAAAATAACAGTTGGAACTGTTACTTCTCTGTTACCTGTTGTTATTTCAAGAGTAATATTCCAATCTTCCCTTATCTGGTATCATCCTGAAATTCTGTCAGAGAATTTTGCAGTGATAATATATATCTGAAGGGCACTGCAATCTATCTATGAATGCCAGGCAGCATGCATCAGCTTGTAAGCCTTTGTGAGGGCACCTGGCTTATTGTTATTTTAAAAAGGCTACCTTGCAGGTTTTTTCCCCCCAATTCAAATGCTCTTTGGGTAATTAAGACTTCAAATTTCAGCATTTCAAGTCAGCATTGAATTAAAGAAAGCTGTGATACTAGACAGATTTATCTTACAAGACATTCTTATCCAAAAATGATACCACCCTTCTGCAAGCATTCAGACAAACATTTCTGTAGGACGGGGGTGTCAAACTCAATTTCATCAAAGGCTGCATCAGGGCTGTGGTTGACCTTGGGGAGGCTAGGCGGGCGTGGCTGACTGGGTGGCTGTGGCCAACTGGGTGGGCGTTGCTCATTTGATATCACTCCCCAAACTGCTGGCATGTTTCCATCTTTACATTGGGTAGACTGGGCCGAAGCCAGGGTGGCCCGATCTTTCCTTTTTGCATTGGTAGACCAGGACGGCCCTATAGGCTAGAACTGACCATATTGCAGGCCATATCTGGTCCATGGGTCTTGAATTTGACACCCCTGCTATAAGAGAAGATCAAGCTGAACCTTAGGGAGGGGTCAAATGTATCATGAGTCTCAAGTTCCTTCGTGCTCACAAGAGATCTACTCAGAGTATAAGATGCTCCAAAGTATAAGATGCACCTAGTTTTTGGGGAGTAAAACAAGAAAAAAAATCTGCCG
The DNA here is from genome assembly GCA_023653725.1 of Bungarus multicinctus. Lineage (NCBI taxonomy): Eukaryota > Metazoa > Chordata > Lepidosauria > Squamata > Elapidae > Bungarus > Bungarus multicinctus. The sequence continues at coordinate 16,754,757 of CM042849.1, read as the reverse complement.
CCCAGCAATTTGCCTCCTTGCAGCAAACAGCAAATAGCCTGGTCAGCTTCAGCACAGCCTAATTAGCACAAGCAGCTGATTGTCAGTTGGATCAGCCTCCTGATGATCAGCTGATTCAGGCTGCAAGGATTGCCATCGCCTATTGCCGCTCCGTTAGGCTTGTTTTTGGCCTCCGCACGTCTTATTTTCAGCCCATTCCGGGTGACAGGGATCAAAATGGATGGAAAATGGGGTGCTCAGAGGCTGAAAACAGGGCATGTGGAAGCCAAAAATGAGATGTGGGGGCCAAAAATGAGGTGCACGGAGGTGGCAATAGGCAATGGTGATCCCTGCAGCCTGAAACAGCTGATCGTCGGGAGGCCAATCCAACCGAAAATCAGCTGCTTGTGCTAATCAGGCTGTGCTGAAGCTGAAACAGGCTGTTTGCTGCAAGGAGGAAAATTGCTGGGAGGCAGAGGCCGAAGGGTGGAGGCCAGCAGGTGGGCGGAGTTTTGGCATCATTTGCTATACAAAACGCACAGACATTTCCACCCGCTTTTGGGGTTGGAAAGAGTGCATCTTATACTCTGAAAAACATAGTTAAGTCCAGTCCACCACCACCCTATCTTAAATTTCATTGACTCTTATCTACTACCAAGTCGCTTTGACCATTAGTAGTTAAGATTCTTGTAGAGAGTTTTAGAATTCAATAAATCTACATGTTCATTTGAACTGCCTGGAATCCTGAATACCCGTGCTTGACAATTTCTGCCATATCTCTTTTTTTAATATTCTCACCCTGTACAGTCTTCATGCTTCCATTCTTGGCAAGAATCTAAGGATGACTCTATTATGAAATCCCACTTTGTAAGCAGAACTTCATCCGTTATTTCTTGATATCTTAGGACTACAGGATGTCCCGAGGTTAAGAACATATGACTGAAGGACAACCATGAGATATGAACAGACTGCCTATTACTAAAAATAGTGGACAGTGTTGTCCATCCTAGAGCTGACAAACCACTGAAGCCACTTTCAGAGACTGCTGAAGCCACATGTCTTTATTATACAGCCTTTTTTTCAGTTCATTGAAAGCATTGCCTAGCTTCAGCGGTTTGTAGACTCAATGAAGGACACCAGCCACCTTTTTTTTTAGAAATAGGCAGTCCATTTGTAAATACAAATTCCAACTTACATACAAATTGAAGCTAGAAATGGAATTAGGAACAGAATGCTTTCTTAATCCAGAGACTGCCATGTAATTCTAATACTTCTGTTGGTTTTGTCCAGAAATAATGCCTGAAGGTCACAATCAGAGGACAACCAAATTGCCAAGTCTAAATCCTAATTTAAGATAAAGAAATGAAGAAAGAATGGAGAAGAGCTTAAAATTACTTTTTGGCAATTGGCAACTGGACAGCAGTAAAACAGCTCATCAATCTTTTGTACTGACACACGCTGGTACAATGTCAGCTGTAGTAATTCATTATTTCTAGGTTTTAATCTTGATACGATAATTAATATATATAAGAGCTTTTTTTCTTCTTTCTATATCTTTTATTGCCTCTCTTTTACTGATTCTTCTCTCTCTCCCTTTCTGGAAATGCATGAATGCTTAGTCTTGGGTATGAATGCATGTGTTTTTAAAAGAAAAAAATGAATATTTACAATGATATTCCTCTCTAAGGCTCTCATTTTTTACCCATTCACAATCTTTTTATCAATTTCTCCCCAAGGAACTTCATCTTCTTTGACAAAATATGAAACATCAGCAGTTTACAACAGTGGACAGTACACATAGCAGCAGCTACAATTACGTACAACTGGAATCTCCCTTCCTCGCTCTCTATTCTCCATTCTTCCATCTTTTGTTATCATACTGATGTATTCTCATTTTCTTTCTCTTTCTCATTGTTTATTTTACTTTTCTGTCATTTTACTTCTGCTTTGTTTGCACTTTTCATGCCTACCTTTTTTTTTGTTGTAAGATGCCTAGAGTAACTTGAAGGTGAGAAAAGCAGCAAATAAATTGAACAAATAAATAGATATAATAAATAAATTTCCCACTGAGGTATATCAACAGCAAAGAAAACCCTATTAATTATTTCTGTTGTCTCTTCACTTACATTTCCTCTTTTAGATTCAATACACCAGAATTGATTCTCCCTTGCTAGGGTTAACAGCATGCTTCTGCCTTTGTTTCTTAATGAGGAAGTCCTTAATGGGTCAAAGCTCAGATATAAATCAGGCTGTTCAGAATCACAGCCAAGACTACAAAACTACACTTATCACCAATTTCCGCCATTCAAAGAAAAAAAAACTTAAAACATTTGTTAACAGTTCTACAGTTTGATTCTCTCCAGCAAAGCTCAGGAGAAATAAATCCCATTACATTCAGCAAGATTTATGTCCAAGGGTATCTGCTTATAACTACAGCCTTCTCTAGTTGAGTCCATGACAGGAATTCCCCATACAGCTGAATCAATGCAAGACTTTGTAGGGCTCCGCCTATTGTTACCTCCTGCAGCACAAGATAATGTTTTAAAAAGCCAGAAAGAGACACATCCCTAGCAATTATTAAGCTGTTAAACCATGCCCCAATAGCACCCGTGACTGCCAATAAAAACACTTGCCAAAAAGGTTGTGTATTCTGAACATGAAAATGTTTAGTAATACATTTGGAAGATCAAACAGAACTTTGATGGAATGTGGGTCCCTCGGAGGTTCAACAGGTCAAGGAAGGCACTCTGAAATTGGAAAAGGTCAAAGCCTATTTAAAGGGCATGCAATAATTTTCTCAGTCCAAGTCTTGATGAATCCTATTTTGCTCCTCTATATCACCTAATTATCTATCTATCTATCATCTACCTATCATCTATCTATACCATCTATCCATCCATCCACTATCTATCATCTATCTAATCTATCCTATCTATATCATCTATCCATCCATCTCTCTCTATCTCTATCTATCTATCTATCTATCTATCTATCTATATCATCTATCTACTATCTACAATCTATCTATCATCCATCTAATCTATCTATCATCTATCTAATCTATCTATCTATCTATATCATCTATCCATCCATCTCTATCTATCTATCTATCTATCTATCTATCTATCTATCTATCTATCTCTATCTATATCATCTATCTACTATTTACAATCTATCTATCATCTATCTAATCTATCTATTCATCCATCTATCATCTATCTAATCTATTTAACTATCTATCCATCCATCTATCCATCCATCTATCTACTATCTATCATCTATCCATCCATCCATCCATTCATCCATCTAGCTACCTACCTAGCTACAGTATCTATCTATCCATCTATCTACCATCCTTCCTTCCTTCCTTCCTTCCTTCTTTCCTTCCTTCCTTCCTTCCATCCATCCATCCATCCATCTTCTGTTTTTTTCCACAAAAGGAGGCTGACAAAAAAAAATCATATTTGCCCTCCTGCAATCCTGCCTTAACTCACTTGTAGTTTCCTATGGACTTCATGGAACTGGCTCCTTAAGTAGAGACATCTTTTCCCCCATTCTTTTTCAAAAGTCTTTTCAAAACGGCATTCAGTGCTAACAAGGCACCTACTGACATTTGTCCACATTCATTTGTCACTTGCTTCCTTTTTTGCTGCTTTAAATTATCAACAAGGTGGGTCTATTAGGCTTGTTCCAGCACTTCCAATTCTGTTCAGATGGGATGCTCTGGAATGCACAAGAACTCAAAAAACAGCACCTTTGTGAACCATTAAAACAATCATATTACTTTCTAGGATTGTACGATTGTAGTGTCAGACTCTCAACCACAGCCATTCAATCCTGGAAATAGAGGTGACCATTAGTGAGTCACAGACAGGTGCTACATTTGCACTCATGGGCATTCTGAAACGACTTTTCCAAATCAAATCCAAAGTATTTTTATAGTCTTATGGATCATCCTCCCTGACCTTAACAATGAGGTTTCCTTGGTCATGGAAGCAAACACATTTACAAGCATATCCAAAAAATGCTTCTATTCCTCAAAGAATTCCTCTCTGAGTAATATCAGTGGGTGCAGAACTTACAGGAGTGCTGATATGTGGAGAACATGCATTCTTTCTGAATGGGCCACTTGGTGCTGTGTCCAAACTGACAAAACCACAGTTGCAATGAAGTAATAAGCAGAATTTAAAACTGCTGACAAAGCACATTTTTCTAAAGAGGAAGCAAGCAAATTAGAGCCTCCCCAAAGTTGTGGCTTATGATTGGTGGCCCTGCAAATTTATAAACAAACAAACATAGAGAAGCTCCAAAAGTACCAGAAATAGCAACCCTATTTCCAGAAAAAGAGAATACCTTACTCGCAAAGGGCTTTTAGGAAAAAATTCATCTCTTTAAAATGACTACCAAATGAAATACTCAGCAAAAAATGATATTCGTTCTAGTGGTCTTGAGGTCACAGGGAGTTTGCAGTGTGAAAAAGAACGTCAAGTATTGGGTGGGTGGGTAAGCAGCCAACAGACAGCCCAAGTCAATGGGAGAACATAGCATGAAGCAGTCATTTGAAGGGAGTAGCCCAGGAAAATTTATCCTCATACAATTGACCTAAATGCCAAGGGAAGAAAATGGAGGAATTTCAGAATAAAGCCAAAGTCTTTGCTCCATGACAGAAAAGGAAGATATTAACTGCTCTGTGAAACAGAGGAACTCCACATCATAAAGTTCTCCTTATGATTAGGTTTACTATCTGCATGATTTCATTATTTTAATCTAGATTCTCTATGGAGTTCGTGGGAAATTAGCTCAGTAACTGTAATACCCTAATCCCTTTAAGTTGTAGCCAGGATGATTAAGGATCTTTTGCGGGATGAGCTTTCTTTCACAATGGATCATGAAGGGCAACTCTGTTTATATTAGTTCTTCTAATAGCATTACTCTAAAATCTCAATGTATACTATTATTACTAAACAAAGATATTTGTGCCTCAGGGTTGACATGAGGAGTCCTTAGTACTCTCTGACCTTGCTTGTTTCATTGCCCAAACTAGGTAACATCATCAGTGCTACTTTGGATAATGAAACATCTAGAACAGGGGTGTCAAACTCAAGGCCCGTGGGCTGGATCTGGCCCATAGGGTGCTTAGATCTAGCCCATGGGGCCGGACCTGGAAGCAGCAAAGGACCAGCCCATGATGCTTCTGCCAGCAAAAATGTAGCTCGGGGAGGCAGGGGGTGCTGTACACCATCTCCTGTGCCCCATTTTGGGACATGATGGCCTCCTGCAGCCCTCTGCCAGCTAAAATGCTGTGCAGGGGGCCCTCGCGCATGCCCACAAGCTCCTTTTTCCCTGGCAAAGGGCTATCAAAACAAGCAAAAAAAAACAATAGGAGAAATGTTTCCCCTTTTGTGTTTGAGCTTGCAAGAAGGGACAGAAAAGAAGAAAGGGAAAGAGGAAAGACAAAGAAAAAGAAAAAGAAAGGAAGATGGGAAGAGAGCAAGGAAGGAAAAATAAGGAAGGAGGGGAAGGAAGAAGAAAGGAGAATGAAGAGGGAAGGAAAAAGAAGAAAAGGAAGGGAAGGAGGGAGGCAGGCAGGCAGGCAGGCAGGCAGGCAGGCAGGCAGGCAGGCAGGCAGGAAGGAAGGAAGGAAGGAAGGAAGGAAGGAAGGAAGGAAGGAAGGAAGGAAGGAAGGAAGGAAGGAAGGAAGATTATAATGAGAGTGAGGGAGGATCTCAGGGAAGTCCTGCCTTAGACACTTGGCCACCACAGGTCCCATGCCATGTCCACCATGGCAATTCCCACCCCCCAGCCATGCTCCCACAGCCCTCTGAGGTCAATTTAAGGTGAATGAATGAGGTGGTGAATGGACTGACAATTAGTACTCAGATTTCAATATCTTTTTTCCCCTTGGGTATTTTAGCAAGGTTAGGAGGATTTCTTGTTTGGCCTACTTGATAATTTATGTGTTTTCCTGACATAAAAGAATGGAAATCCTTGCCATCAGTGCCACCATTAGAAGTCATGGGTTATAAGACAGGAGCTTTAAAGCTACAAGTTGCCCGGCCCTGACATTTGGGAAGGATGTATTTCTAAGCAGACGTCCATAACGTAAGCAGATAAATATTTTGCTTTCTTTTCATGATATCCAAAATTAGCTTCCTCGAGCCACCACTTCATACCACTTAATGAGAGAGCATTCCCGCATGGCCACTCACTATCCAATGCCTACCTTATAATTTATTATCACATATTAACCGTTCTTACCGGCTTTCTTTCTTTTTTCCCTAAGAAGCCATAATTGCTCTGTAGCCACTTCCTTGCTAATTACAGCCAACGTTTCAACTGAGTGCATAGGTTCAACATCAGGTACATCAGGCGAGCCACATAATCAGCAGAACAGTAATTCTACAATAATGTGACACCCATAAAACAAACCACCATTTCCAAAATCCTCGTGAGACGAGCACTGACTTTAATGAATATCCTCATTAGATGACTGATGCACTAGAAATGCAAGCACCACTGATATGAACAAGCTATATTCTGTTTTCTGATATATACTGTGTCAGCTGCCACAGTTGAGAGAGAAGAAAGTAGCACTTAGAGATTTTGATGCGATTCTCAGTTCTGGCTGTGCAATACTGCAATACATATGATCTCTAATAAAACTATACCTTTCTCAACAAATGGAGCCACAGATCATTTCTATTTAAAGGTTTACATTATGGCAGGTCTGACATACTGTTTTCTCATTTTAATTTCATTTTAATGTATGTTGATTGGGATGCATTTGAGTGACAATAAAGTTTATATTCCACTCCACTCCACTCCAATTCTATTCGATTCTATTCCACTCCACTCTACTATTCCATTCCATTATTTCTATTTCACTCCACTCCACTCTACTCCTGTTCTGTTCTGTTCCGTTCTGTTCCATTCCATTATGTACACTTTATGTACATTGAGAACAGATGCACCAAAGACAAATTCTTTGTGTGTCCAATCACACTTGGCCAATAAAGAATTCTATTCATTCCATTCCATTCTAATTATTTCCATTCCGTCCTATCCTATCCTATCCTATCCTATCCTATCCTATCCTATCCTATTCACACTATCGTTATTTCATAGAACCATAGGATGGAAAGGTACTTGAAGGTCTTCTAGTCCAACCCTCTTCTTTGTTTCAGAGACAGTGCAAAAGCAACTCTGTAGCAGACTACAGCCAATTTTTTACAGATCAGTTTGAGCTGTTCAAGATTCTTGGGCGGTATCAACTTGTGAAAGAATTTTTTTTTTAAAAAAATGCATGCAATTTCCGACAGTTCATTCCAAAGGAGGTCAGGATTTTCACAGGGTAGTGGAAAAGCACCTAATAGTAAGTTACAGTTTGGCACTTTCACCTTCACTTTTCCACCTGAGTGAGAGCACAGCCAATATTAACGTTCATTGAAATGAGTGACTGGTATCAAATTGGACTGTGCGCCACACGCTTGTTCTCTAGTACCTGAGGGGCGAGAGGGAAAAATCAATAGGGCTATTTTAGTTCAGCAGCCATGATCTGTATGTGCTGCTCCCTGTAAAGAATCAAAGAGCAAGCCCAGATTTTCTGCAACTACAGGTACAAAGCACTTTCAGAGATGGGCTGTAATTAAAATGCAGATTATTGATATTGTACCTTTTTCCCATTCCCTCTGAGAGATCTGGAGCAACTAGCCTGAGAAAAGCAGCTGTCTAATGGATGCACATAAGCTATTGATGCAATCTGAACTCTTCATTGGAAATGTAGCAATGCCTTCAAAATTAATTTTTTGCAAATGATCTGACCTGACCCAATGCAGCACACACTCTGGATGAGAACATAAGGGTCTGCAAGATTTGGCATTCTTCTTAATGATTTTGGCAGTTTCAGTTTATCAAAACCAATATTAAAGCATCCCTACTGAAATAAAATATTTTAAATACATATTTAAATACATTTTTTCAGGATGGTTTTTCAAATGGCAGACTAATGCCAAAGTGAGATGGTGGAATGTGTAAAAACATGCAAAAATTGGAAAAAAAAATTAACAGATTTGTACCACGTCTATGTTTGCACTTCCAGGAAGAAATATTTTGCTGAAGATCCATGTATTTTTCTATCAAGCTATATAAAAACAGATACCTTTTTTTGTGTTTTGTTTCTAACCTCTTTTCAAGATAATCCAAAGGATGTGAGATTTAGATAACTATTTAAACTGCAGCCTTGCTCTCTTGTCTTTTCTCTGTTTTTTACTCTTTCAATCTTGCAAGTCAGGATTTATACTACCAAGAATTAAGAAACAATGTCAGCTAGGATTTATAGATTCACACACCCAACTTCTCAATGCCCACATAGGAGGAACTCGAAATACAGAAAGATGTTTCCAAAAGACCAAGAAAAAACCCAAATCTCCTTTGGATGATCATAACCCAAATTATCTTCCAAACCAAATTATAAGGATATTGAGGTGAGGGTAGAATGGGCAAGAGGGAGGGAGAAGGAGATAGATAGCAATCCAAATTTGGACATACAAAATATAATCAAGAACAAGCAGGATCTCATCGGTTAACATTAAGATGTGACTAACTTGTAGAGGCTGTCTGAAAATATGAGCTATTATAATTATAGTGCCAAATATACTTATTAGTACCCCCAATTCATCAGTCTGGGATGGAAAATCTAAGTTATATACAAAGGCCTGAGTTAGCATCATACAAGGTTTCCTAATTATCAGTTTAACTTATATGGGAATTTATAGAGTGATTCTTCAGATACATTTGGAATCATCAGATTGGAAGAGGCTGGCTCATCTCATAAATAGCTTATATAATGAAATTCTCTCTCTCTCAATAGATAGATAGATAGATAGATAGATAGATAGATAGATAGATAGATAGATAGATAGATAGATATAGATATAGATATAGATATAGATATAGATATAGATATAGATATAGATATAGATATATAGATATATAGATATAGATATCGATATATAGATACAGTATATAGATATATGTGTAATCAGGGGTGAGTTTCTTGCCTGATTGCTGGATGAGTGTGGCCATGGTGGGCGTGATCTAGTCGCCCTCCTGCACCAGAGGGAGGGGGACGTTTTGCCCTCCCTGGGCTCTGGAGGTTCCTTGAGCCTCCGGGAGGGCAAAAATGGCCTCCCAGGGCTGCAGAGGCTCTCTGGAAGCCGGAAACAAGCCTGTTTCCGGCCTTCCCAAACTTCCGGGAGGTCTGTTTTTCACCCTCCCCGAGCCTCACGCGTGCCCTGCACTTACCTGCATCCAAACGGGCTGCGTGGGAACTCCTGGGAGGGGCAGAACGGGTGGGCGAGACCAGCCAGGAGTAGGATTTGGGGGTTCTCCAAACTGTGCAGAATCTTAGCTAGAGAATCTCCTGAACCCCTGCAGCCCACCCCTGTATGTAATCACAAATAAAGCATATTACTTCAGATGAACCGAGTTATGGATATTCTTTGTCATCCCTATTATATCTTTTCTCTATTTCTTTCACTGACAGCAAACTGAGAATGTTGTTTTAAAAATCTCATATTGTAATGTTTTATGGAGTTTTGGGATTAATTTTTTATTAAGTTCTGGTAAAAAGAAAACAACCCTTACAGTAAAACTAGTTCTCTTATGGAGGACTGAATTAAATCAATGCTAAATCTAAGAATCAAAAGGATATTTTAAACAATAGCACATTACTTTGTATTAATATGAGCTTATTCATCGTGAATAAAGACTGGTATCAAAGAACAGAAACTTAAAAAAAAAGCAAACTAGAGGTTTTTTGTATGTGGAAGGGTTACTTGAAATCTAAAGGTACACAACAATAAAAGTGAAATCAATGTTCTACATGACTATATGTTACCACCGAAGTCTTACAGTGTCAAAGATCAATGCTTAAGTTGCAGTCCATGTCTCAAAAGCAATGAAATGATCAATACCCTGGGCTGATGAGCATCAGAAGGGCTATTTTAGAAAGATTAACTCCTCAGAATGGGAGATCCAGAGACAGATCTCTTGATTAAAATTTCAAGTGGCTTTGTTTATTGCATCCAGACAATATGAACATTCTCATTCTCATTCTCTCTCTTTCTTTCTCTCTCTCTGGCTGCCTTATCGTATTAACTCTTCAGGGGAAAAAGGGTTTCTTGCCACTAAGATAAAATTTTAGCTTCAAAAATGTCAATTAGAATTTATATCACTGTCAACAGAAGAGAGTTGGGCTGCTAAGCAATATCAAACAGACCTTGCAATATAAGAAAAAAAAAGTAACTAATGGCCTCAGTATTGAAAATTAAATTTCTTGCTTAAAAAAAATAATAAGAAACATCAACATCAGAAAGCAAAAATGATTGGAAAGGGGAAAATATTCCAAGCACAAAGAAAAGCAACAATTTTTCTCTCGTGTTACCTTGTTGTGCTTTTATTCTTCTATGAAATCATGATATTGGAAACCCCAAATGCTAAAACTAAAACAATGAAAGAAGTTAGAAACCGGCTGGGGAATTCTGGGAATTCCTTTATCCTTCATCATAAAGCCAAGGTAGAGAAACACTTCTGTACACAAACACAAAGTCTATTACAAATCAGGGTCAGTTCCTATGACTAACACATATTAATAAACATTATACAAGTTCTGAGTCTTTGGGAATATAAGACATCTGTCATCCCGAGGACTTTATATAGTATCTAACAATTAACTCTGTACAACAAGGGATTTTTTTAACAGCCATAACTATGATATTAATAAGTAGTTTGCATTCAATGTATACATGAAATGTAGAGGTGGAACAGAAATTAGAAACAAAAATCTATTCCCATTGTTCCTATGAATTATGCAAATAGTAATAGATGTGTGCAATTTTCATACTTTACTGGCAAGAGCTGAGCTTGCTATGAGACAAAATAATATCTTCAGTAGAATGTGTATTGCTTTTCTGAGTTATAAGTTATGGCAGTGTTGGGAAATCTTTTCAGCACTGAATGCCGAAATGGGAGCACACGCACAGCGGAGTGCCGGAAACTGAAAGAAGGCACTTGGATGAAGGACCGCCGGAAACCAGAAGAGCAGCTCCACGACACATGCAGTGGGAGCATTGGAAACCGGAAGAGCAGCACCACAGCACACATACGTGTGCCAGCCATCTGGCCTTCCAGTTTCCAGCGCTCCTGCATGTGCAAAGACCAGCTGGCAGGCATACATGCACATGTGCCCAGAGAGATGGCTTTGCATGCCACTTCTGGCACGCGTACCATAGGTTCGCCATCACAGAGTTATGGGATTCACTGTGATACCATGTTTCCAGTTAAATGAGTAGAACATCCTTAAATTAAGCCTGAACAAATGGGAGAACTACAGACTTTGCCAAACTCAGGAATATGGGCATGCAAGAAGAGAATAAAGGAATAAAGGAGAATATCAAAGGCTCCAAGACAGGTAAACATTGTCTGCCTCCCCAACCTGCAATGTCCCACTTCATTAACTGCTTTCTATAAGGTAGAGGAAACAAGTTATATAAAGTCCTAATTTAACAATTCCATAAAAGGCATGACTAGTCAACCCTTGAGATGCTGGGATTACCAGCAAGCAAATACTGGAACACAGGAGAAGACTGAAGTGGTCTCCCATGGCCCCAGATATGAAGAACTCATGCCTGACCTTCAGTTTTGAGATAAGAAATGCATATCAAAATGTTTATCCAGCTGAGTATTGACAATTGTCCTTAAGCTTTTGTGAAGTGCCACGGCTGCTTTCAAACCAGGATGTTCAGCAGCTACGTTCTAGGACAGTGATTCTCGATTTGCAAATGTGTGGACTTCAACTCCCAGAAGTCCACAGCCAGCCAGCATGTCCTTAAAGTTGCTAAGGTTGAGAAACTTCTTCAAAGAAAAAACAAGAAAGTCCAGTTGCCTCCTGAAAAAAGCACCTTTGAGAGGGGTGGGATTCAAATTTTTAACGATCGGTTCTGTGGGCGTGGCTTAGGTGGTGAGCGTGACTTGGTGGTCATGTGACTTGGTGGACATGGCTTAGTGGTCATGTTATTGTCTGGGTGTGGCCAACTCAATATCACTCACATTGAGGCACGCATCTCTTCGCCTGCCTCTCTTAACTGTGGGGATGCTGCAACAGTCGTAAGTGTGAAAAATGGTCATAAGTCACTTTTTTCAGTGCCATTATAACTTTGAAAGTAAAGTGCCAGCAAAGGAGGGGGAAAAAACTCCAGAGATATTCCTGAGACAGGAAGTCTAGTCCTGCCAAGAATGTAATAAGGGTTAACAGAGAGGCAGTTTCTGTAAGCAATACCAGAATGTTTCCTTCCTGCCTTCCTTACAGGATTAGGCCAGTAATTTCTTCTAACAACCGGTTTTCCGAACTGCTTAGAATATTAACAACCAGTTCTAGCAAATAGGTGAGAACTGGTAGAATCCCATCCCTGCTTTGAGACAAGCGTGACCTGGATGACTGAGAATCTCTACAGACTTCCACCCAATTTAGTGTTCTTGGTTAAAAGCCTAGTCTGAGTTTTTGGAAGATTTAATTTCTCCTGTGTCAAGTGGATTCAGAGTTGTTCTACAAGACCTATCCCACCATTTTTCATTAGCAAAGGAGGAGAACATTTTGATGACTATAACCAAAGCCTCCAGCAGCATCAACTTTGTTCCACACCCATTATGATACATGCAAAATCAGGCTTTTTGTAGGCCATATAAACATCAGAAAATTATATTTGGGGTCTGTAAGTTCAATTCTATCATCTCTCATCAGCACTATCATTATCCTTTTCTATTGTTATTCCTCCAGGACCTCAAGGCAAAGTGAAAGAAACCCCCCAAACTGGGCAAAGACGTGCATTTTGTTCACTTTCAGATACAATCTTGTTCTCATAGACAGCATCCCTTATGAATTCAGCATTATTTACATTTGCAATGCACTTTGTTCTGCCATAAGTAATTTATAAAGCAGAGGCATCCGTCCAAAGAGTTATTAAAGAAAGCATTCAAAATAAAATTATGCATGCAGCGGCTCCAATATATGTTTCATTTCTAATGCAAATATGGGATATCTAAAATGAGTCATGTCAGTAAGCAAATCAAAATATGTCACTGCCATACTTTCAACAAAAAGCTCTAGCTTTCACACACCAATGGCTTTCATTTATACATCCAAACCATTTGAGATAATTAAAATCAACTATATTTAAAGTTCAGGTGTACCACACATTACTTGAACTTGAACAAATTGGCTTGAACTTCATTTTGCAAAGAGTATCTAAGTATAGAAAATATCAAAATGGATTTAGTACACAGGTATTAATCAGACACCTATCCCCCCCCCCATTAAGAAGCAAGCTTCTTCAGAAGTATAATTTGTTTGGGAATGTGGAATACACATGTCTTACGCAAGCAGTAGATCAGAGGTCTCCAAACTTGGCAAGTTTTAAGACTTGTGGACTTCAACTCCCAGAATTCTCCAGCCAGCATAGTTGGCTGAAGAATTCTGGGAGTTGGAGTCCACAAGACTTAAAGTTGCCAAGCTTGGGGACCTCTGCAGTAGATGGTGCCAGAGCTAAAAATAGCTGGAGATGTTGATGATCTCCCCTTTTTCACTATGAACCTTTCTTTTTCCATTCTTTTTTTCTGTTCCCTATTCTCATTTTTATTAGACAATATCTTGGGACTGAACTCATCTAAAGTTAGGTCAAGGCAGGCCTCCATGAGATTAGGGCTGAGGGCCGCAAGTCACCAAGATCCGTCCTGGATAAACCCATCTGCATTTCAGCTGAAAAGAATAAAAATCTAATCAGATTTAATTTGAAATAGTTACAGTTTCGGTGGAAAAATCAGTGGAATACAAGGCACTCACTTAAACTTCAAATAGAATAGAATAAAAAAATAGAAGACCTTTATTGTCATTGTACAAGTACAATGAAACTGTGGATTTACCCCAGCAACTGTTTGCAATACAATAAAACCAAAGCACTTAAAGATGAAAATAACAAAAATAGAGTACCCACGTCTCCATTTGCAATTTGAGAGTACAATATCTACGAATATACACAAAATATACATCCATCACTGACCGTGACACTTGCCAAGTGTAATACACAAGAGATGGATTGTACTGTAATATGTTATTATACATCTGAATGAGGTATCAAATGACTTGATGCCATTGTTTTTAACAATACCATCAAAGTGGTTGGAATGAAGATGTTGTTTTCCAATTTTCTCCCCAGGTTAGCATTTACCTCTCAATTTTTCTAGTGGTCAAGTACTAGCCAGAGTCAGTAAATAGAATTTACTATCCATTGAACATTTTCAGTCTTGAGGCTTAAGTATTGCACATAGTTTGACTGTCTCACAAAAAAACCCATCAGTATCAACCAGAGAATCGTAGGGGTGAAAGGGACAGTGGAGGTCGTTCAAAGATCTCATCTCTTGTCCAGGGCAAGAATCCACAGCATTCCCAACAGATGATTCTCCAGCCTCTGTTGAAGTTTTATCCTTGGTTGTTCTTAGGATCATACTTCTAGGGCAACATATGTAGATCAGTGGTGGGATTCAAAAAATTTTACTATCGGATCTGTGGGCGTGGATTGGTGGCAGGGGTGGGATTCTACCTGGTCAGACCGGTTCTATAGAACCGGTTGTTATGATTCTGCCCAGTTCAGAGAACCGGCAAATCGCACCACTGGTTGGCCCTGCCCTGCCCCATCCACCCACTCACTTCTTACCTGGCATGCGCGCCATCAAACTTGCCTGCTAAGTTGCTATTTTTCCTTCCCCCCCCCCCCGACCATCAGTTGTTCTGCTGTGCCAGGAGATTTAGATTAGCTAGAAAGCAGGAAATTGTTGAATTTCTTGCTTTATAACTAATCTAAAAGCAGAGCTGAATCTTCCTAAGGACTGAAGCTTCTATTTTTCAGTGCAGACTCAGGTAGCAGATTGCAGAATGGTAGATCTCTGAATGAATCTGTGATTCAGTGAGCAACTCAATCTGCCTGCTTTGCCTGATTTGGGATAAAAGTTGTTCTTTTTTAATAAGAAACTCAATATTTACATAAATATTTGTAATATTTACATACAAGCCACACCCAGCCAGTCACATGACCACCAAGCCACACCCACAAATTAGGCCATGACCATAGAAATTTGAATCCCACCCCTGGTTGGTGGGCATGGCTTGGTGGGTGTGGCAAGGAAAGGATACTGCAGAATCTCCATTCCCACCCCACTCCAGGGGAAGAATACTACAAAATCCCATTTCCTCCCCACCCCACTAACCTGTTTTCCAGCTCCATTCTCCTATGCAGGGCAACAAAAGAAGACTCAGCTCATCAGCTGGGACTCGGGAGGCAGAGAATAGATGGGGCGGGGCCAGTCAGAGGTAGTATTGGTCTGTTCGCCAAACTACTCAAAATTTCTGCTACCTGTTCTCCAGAACTGGTCAGAACCTGCTGAATACCATTTCTAAGGTAGATATATATGTTCCTAGCTTTCAGCATGAATCCATATAAATATCAACATACCAGAAAAAATGAAGAGTTGAGAATAAACACTAAAGATGGAAAGTGATACCATAAGAGTAAAGTGTCAGAGAGAAGGCTCACCACCAGATTCTCGCATAGCCAACTTAGAAGAAAGACTTTCATGGAACATGTAACATCAACAACTATTTAGGACAGAAGAAATAACATGGACTTAGGTCAAGGAAAGCATCTTGAATCTGGGTCTCTTAGACCAGGAGTCCCCAATCTCTAGGCTGCAGCCCACTAATGAGCAGTGAGGGATTTGCAACTGGACCGTAGAAAGGGCAAAAACAAGCATACATACACACCCTTGAATCCCCACTTGGGTAAGAAGCAGGCAAGCATGTGCATGCACACTTCATTTGCATGAGCTGCGAACATGCGCTTGCCGGCCATTCGCATGGAACCACCCCCTCTCCCATAGTGGCATAGTGATTAGAAAAAGCCAAGGTGGCACAGTGGTTAGAATGCAGTACTGCGGGCTACATTTGCTGACTGCCAACTGCCTGCAGTTCAGCAGTTTGAGTCTCACTTGCTCAAGATTGACTCAGCCTTCCAACCTTCCCAGGTCGGTCAAATGAGGACCCAGATTGTTGGGGGCAATATGCTGACTCTGTAACCGCTTAGAGAGGGTTGGAAAGCACTGTGAAGTGATATACAAGTCTAAGTGATATTGCTAAGTGTATTGCTTCCCTCCCTAAACAAAGCCAGAAAGATTGGGGAACTCTATTTTAGATAACATACAGTAATAGTCTGAAGACTGTAAATCTGGATATTTTCAGTGAAAATCATTTCTATCTATCTTTAGCCAGCTTTCAGTGTTGTTTTGTTACACAATAATCTATGAATTGACATAAAATAACATTTATAAATAGCATTTTATAATGTTCTCCCATGTATACTTTCTCTCAAAATATACATCTAAATAAGCCTATTCATTTATACTTACAAACTGCTGAAACTACATTTAATACTGAGAGAGATGTCACATCATATGGATAGCTACATTCTAAACCTCACATTCAACCAAAACTGAAGTTAATATTAAGTAGTAGTTGCTTTATTTATAATGCCCTTAGAACAGATGCAGAATAAAACAATTGGTACAATAATATATTGCAATCAATTTTAACATCCTGTAATATAAGGAACTTCTACAATAAAAAATCCATGAGAAATGAAGTTATCCTTTAAATGGTTAAAGTGATGAATAAGAATTTATTTACTTTTAAGCATTTGTGCTTTTTAAAACCTTTAAGTTATTAATTTCCAAGCATAATCTTGCTAGGAATCTATTCCCAAGAACTAGGACAAAACAAGAAAAGGCTTTTAATTATCACATGGCTGTTCTAGCACATGGTGAAACTAAATAACTTTGGCCTGATTGTTGGTAGTTTTGGTTTCTAGGGCTATTCAACTCATCACCAGTTCTAAACTGATCAAGTTTACAGGTACATGGGCCATCAGCAGGCCTTTCAAATAATTGGGAGTTCCCACTGCATCAATACTATCAATTTGTATTGATATATTTTTCAATTCCTAACAAAGGATACAAAAAAGTAGTAGAGGCAAAATAAGGAAGATCCAGAATAAAGTCTGAAATAAAACAGAAAGTTATGGAACTGTTTATTTAAGAATGTTTATTGTGCAACAATGCTTAAAATCATAGTGAAATAATGTAAGCAAAAAGAAACTGGCTGCTTCTATTAAGCAAATTGGCAATAGATCACTGAAACGAAAAGCAAAAGCAAAGTCTGTCTCCTAATTTCGTTCTTCAGATCTATATAAATCTAGCAATTGTTAATGGATCAATCATGCAAGATACCAAACTTGCTTGCCCTCAGCAAGATAATAATAATAATAAAAAAAAAATGTTCCAGCTGTGAGCACTTGAGTAGACCCATTTACTTTAACTGGAAAACCTGCTTGCTTGAGGTTAAGTGCTTTGGTGAATTGGGGACAGTGATAAACACATTGCAAGTGGAAATGAATTTTAATAGCACATGGATTGTTAAGCAGCATTAGCAGCCAGTTAGTAATTGACCATGCTAGAAACTAATTATAAAAATGTTTGTGCTTCAAGGATTTTCATTTTGTTTGCTAAAGTATTCAGAAATACATTCTTCCTCATTTGGGTAAATGCAAAAACATTTAGTTAATTCGGTAAAGCAAGGAATAGCTTTTAAAAAATTTACCTGGTGCCTTCCAAAAATATTAGAAAACAGTTACAGTATCTATCATTTCAGATCATGGATTTAATGCAAGTGAGTTATATTCTCGGACCATTGATCCATTCATTTTTCCACTCTGAGGAGCAGCAGTTCTCAAAGGGCCACTCTATTTGTTAGGCTGGTTGAGATTTTCTGAAATCTGTCATTAAATAACTTCAAGAGGACCAGAAGTTACAGAATCTTTGGTCTTAAGACCTTGCCTTTTGATATCAGGAAATGTCAACATGATTCTACATGTAAAATCAAGAATACTTTGACTTCCTGATAACAATTGAATGATGTCTGTAACTAAGATAAAACTAAGAACATTTCAAACCTGACAAAACATCTTGGAGAACTTCAGGAAAACTTAAAATTCTGTAGGTATGGCCTCCATTTTGCTATGTAAACAGAGAGCAATGGCTCAAAGCTAAGTCTTCAGCCTACTCAAACTATATTTTAAAAAATTCCAACTCCATCCATTCATTTACTGCTAAATATTCCCCATGTTATGTTATATTGAATAAATTCTTAACTCCCAGTACATTATACCTGATACATCATTCAACGTATTTCTAGCTGACTCATATACATTTAATGTATTTCTAGTTGACCTTCCAGACTTCTAAAAAAATCAGTAAAATGTGGGAAAGGAACCTTTAAAAAAAAACAAATACCGTATTTTCCGGCGTATAAGACAACTTTTGAAATGAAAAAAAGGCAACCGAAAATCGGGGGTCGTCTTATACGCCCGGTCGTCTTATACGCCGGAAAATATGGTACATCAGGAGTGAAGCTTGAGCGCTTTTACGCTTCCTCTTTGAGGGAGCCGAGAAATAAGTTTGCGGGCACTTCCTCCAAGGCAAGGGAGAGATGCGAAGCGCAACCAGTCAGCTCGATCCGGAGTAATGCAGCGGTTCACAAGGACAAGGATCCCCCCTCACTCCCACTCGCCTTGAGCTTCTCTGGAGCTGCCGGCACGGAAGGGACGTCAAGGGAGGAGGCGCCACGGAAAGCCGGGAGCTTCCGGCGTGGCTCTGTCTTGTTTGCCTCCTGCGAGAAGCAAGAGATAACAGAGGGCGGCTCTAAGCCGCTCACCCGCCCTGTGAAAGAGACGCTTCGCTCTTCTTTGACACCTTCGGGAGGTCGCCCGGCTTCTGCCTCTCTAGCTGCTATTCTCTCCTTCGGAGCTCTAGTGGCGGCAGATCGGGCTGTTTTCTTTCGCGGAGTAGCGGTCGGAATTTTAAAAAATATGTCATTAATAGAAAGTTGTAGAGTTCATTTATAATGCTGACTGTATTGAATTGAATAAAAATGTATTTGCCTACACACTTAAGGAGAAGCATCTTAGTTTACAAATCCTTGCAGCTTAATTTTGAATACCCGTATTTTCCGGCGTATAAGACGACTTTTGAAAAAAAGTCAACTGAAAATCAGGGGTCATCTTATACGCCCGGTCGTCTTATACGCAGGAAAATACAGTAGTTTAAAATAGTTTAATAAAATAAAATAGTTTAAAATAGTTAAAATAGCATTTCAAAGAAACACCAGCCTAGAAACACTTGCAATTTCACTACCATTTTAGACATGGTTGACAGAAACATAAGAAAAATCCTTCTTAATGTGCATGTGCAGGTTCGATTTCCATTTTAATAGTTTTCTCATTGCATTTTGCACTTGCTGATAACACTAAGAAAACTAGCACTTTATTGATGACTGACTGAAACAACAGAATTGAGGGCAGAGAAAGTGTGATTCCTCTCATTTCTATTTTTTTTAAGAAATCAATTTTCAGTTCCAGAATATCACATAAGGGAGGGAGGGAGAGAGGAAGAAAGAGAGGGAAGGAGGGAGGAAGAGGAAGAGAGAGAGAGAGAGAGAATCATAGTTTTGCAACTTTATTCTATTTTTAATTAGACAGATAATTTATTATATATTTTTGGTGACCACTTTAATCTACAGGTAGTCCTCAACTTACGAGCAAAATTGAGCCCAATATTTCTGTTGCTAAGTGAGGCATTTGTTAAATGAGTTTTGCCCCATTTTACGACTTTTCTTACCACAGTTGTTAAGTGAATCACTGCAGTTGTTAAATTAGTAACATGGTTATTAAGTGACTCTGGATTCTGCATTGAGTTTGCTTGTCACATGACTGTGGGACACTGGAACCATCAAAAATATGAGTCAGTTGCTAAGAGGTTGAATTTGGATCATGTGACCATGTTGATATGACAATTGTCATAAGTGTGAAAAATGGTCATAAGTCACCTTTTTCAGTGTCGTTGTAACTCTGAAGATTCACTACATGATTGGTCACTAAATGTTGTAAGTCAAGGACTACTTGTATTTGCAAAAATATGATATAAACTAAATTCAATAAATCCATGTCTTTCCAGGTGACCTAGAATACAGCACTGATCATTCCTGCACAGTATCTATACTAGGCTGGGGATGGTGGATAGTACTCAGAATAACAGTGTTGGAAGGACTTTGGAGATCTTCTAGTCCAATTCCCTGCTCATGCAAGAAACCCTATACCATTTCAGTCAAATGGTTGTCCAATCTCTTCTTTAAAATCTCCAGTATTGGAGCATCCACAACTACTCATATTATTTAGACAGTGTATACAGTGGTGTATTAACCATTAAGCAGACTATGCACATGCTTAGGGCACCAGGCCCCAAAGGGGCACCACAAAGTTGAGAATATAGCTTCATTTGTACAATATGTACAAAGGAGGGGGGGCACCAAGATTTGTCACGCTTAGGGCACCACTGAGCCTTAATCCGCCACTGAGTGCATAGTTGAGAAACTCTGGTGTAAAATATCAATGAAACACTAAAATAAACAGGATTCTTCTCTCATTTTTAATTATTTTCAATTCAGCGTTGTGTTGGAAGAAAAAAATCCACCTGGTTCAGTTCCAAGCTAGGAGAAAAGACGCCAGAAACAACATAGAGCAGGGCTGTCAAACTCGCAGCCTATGGGCCAGATGCGTCACACACTGACAACGCCCACACCCGGTTTAGCGAAAGGGGGAAGCCCCGATACATCACATGACACCGCCGTGATGATGCAAGTTTGGTACCCCTGAGGTTGGAGGCTGATTGGAAAGAAAGGTCCATTTATTGATGAACAGAACCACCAGGATTTGTGGTTCTAGTGCAGCTGACCAATTGGTCTGATGAGTACATGGATTTTTATAAGTTTCACAGATGCTGCTAGTGGGGGTTGTGCAATGTCTGAAATGCCCTTAGGAGATTATGCAATGCAGTGAGCTCTGTGTCTTCTGCTAAATGGTAGTGGGTTGATCCTATTATGTCATGAAGGATCATGTCCTGTTCTTCTTAATCCCATCATTCTGGAGCTGAAGGTCTTTTGTTTTGTAAATAGTCTTTCCTAATGTGCACAAAATATCTGCTGTAGAAGAGGGAGGCTATTAGTACTATTGGAAGATTTTAATTTTGTAATTTTTTACCCTGCTTTTTATTAATTGATTATAATTTTAATCTTTCAGCCATATATTTAATTCATTTTTAATCTATTTTTAAATTTTATATTTGATATTGTATTGTTTTAGTTGGGTTGTGGGAGAGGGGGCGGTATATAACTTAAAAGAAAGAGAGAGAGAGAGAGAGAGAGAGAGAGAGAAGAAAGAAAGAAAGAAAGAAAGAAAGAAAGAAAGAGAGAGAGAGAGAGAGAGAGAGAGAGAGAGAGAGAGAGAGAGAGAGAGAGAAAGAAAGAAAGAAAGAAAGAAAGAAAGAAAGAAAGAAAGAAAGAAAGAAAGAAAGAAAGAAAGAAAGAAAGAAAGAAAGAAAGAAAGAAAGAAAGAAAGAAAGAAAGAAAGAAAGAAAGAAAGAAAGACCGAGTCTTCTTTCTGTCTTTAAGAGTATGTTTCTCCACTTCTCCCTTTAGGGAAATATAATATTCTGTCTTTTTAATATTTCATTCTTGTTGGAGGGAACCATCCCACAATTGGCATGATCTGCCCTGTTTACTCCAATATAATATTGACAGCAGTGAATAGGATGAATGATCTCAGTGAATGCAGAAGTTGGATCTAACCTTCGCAGCTGTATGTTCTCAAGAACACTAACAGTTTCGACAATCTGTATTGCTGATTCTTTTTTTTCTCTGTTGGCTCTTTCAATAGGGTAGATTAGACTAGCCATTTCCACCCCAGCCAAATTGCAATATTAGCCTGAAAATAGCAGTGGATCAATACAAGCTATTTTGTTTTCCTTCTGTGGGTTGTTCTCCTCTACTCCATTTCTTTTGTTCCATTTCTATAGAGGAATAAATAAGGACTATCCGTACAGAATCAATGATGATCTAGGAAATCCATGGTAGTCAAAAAGCTAAATGACTGTGAATTTATCCAAGTGAAAAATTACCGAAAGATTGAGATGCAGTAAAGAAGGAGTGGGGAGGAGAAATCTTTCAAGCATAATCATTTCTCTTATTAATTTTGTGGTATAAGCAATTATTCATTCACTTGCTAATATAGCAAAACAATTCACAATTCAATTTTATTGAAACTCTTTGTTTAGCAGTATAAACCCAGGTGCTAAGTAGCTTGCTTCCAAACCAATTCCTTTTGCAAAAACCAATCTATTTTACAACAAAATCTTATTTATCTCTGTATGAAAAGATAAAGTATGGATATATATGTCTGCTACAAATAGAGCCTGGGTTTTGAGGCGTATCATTTTTTTTATATTAGCTAATGAATTTTTGAAATTATATGATTACAGTAATATTTCCCAACAATAATAAATCAGAACATCTACAAAAAGTACTATTTCATAGACTATAGAGTGGCAACAGTAAACTAAAATTACATGCTCATAATACAGAAAGAATCAAATCAAAAAAGCTTTTTAAATCTTACTTTAAACCATGCATAGTAATGTTTTTCCATGGAGGGCTGCTGGTCACCTATTTTAAAAAGTCCAAAGCCATATTTTTAATTAGCTGTCCTGATTGCTTTTTATTCAGATTATTATGCTATACATAAAACCATCCTTAAAAGTAGATTTGGAATTTTTTAAATACAAAATTGTATTGCCTTCACTTGTTTGCACAACCTGTTTTCTGGCATGCTAAGGATTAGGGCCGGGCCATAAACTGGGGCTTGGGGATCCCCTGGTCTAAAATCACTGTCTGACACTTTCTCAACAACCTGCCCCACAGAGGGAAAATTAGAAATTAGACAACAACTATCCAGAATGGAAGGGTCCAGCAAAGGCCTCTTGAGAGGAGGGTGTAGCACAATGGTGGGATTCAAAAAAATATACTACCAGTTCTGTGGGCGTGGCTTAGTGGGTGTGACTTGGTGGGCATGGCAGAGGAAGGATACTGCAAAATCTGCATTCCCTCCCCACTCCTGGGGAACGTTACTACAACAGTGGTGTCCCCCAAGGCAGTGTTCTAGTACCAACTCTCTTCATACTCTACATAAATGACCTCTGTGATCATATTAAGAGTAACTACGTTCTCTTTGTTGATGATATAAAGCTATTCAACACCACCGACATTACTGCTATATAGTCAAGACCTTGACTATATATCAGAATGGTCAAACAAATGGCAATTTCAAATCTCAACAAATAAATGTTCTGTTTTACATATTGGCAAAAAAAAATCAGAAAAATCAGAAAATAAAATACAAGATGAATAGTCAAGACCCAAACTCTGTCAAGGACCTTGGAGTACTCATCTCTAATGATCTAAGTGCTAGAACCCACTGTAACTACATAGCCAAAAAGGCATTAAGAGTTGTTAACCTAATCTTGTGTAGATTTTTCTCTGGTAATATCACACTACTAACTAGAGCATACAAAACATTTGCTAGACCAATACTCGAATACAGTTCATCAGTCTGGAACACGCATTACGTATCTTATATTAATATAGTTGAGAAAGTCCAGAAATATTTCCAAGAAGAGTTCTCCACTCCTCTACTCGTTGCAGAATACCTTATGCCACCAGACCTGAAATTTAGACCTAGAAAACCTAGAACTATGCCGCCTTCGGTCCGATCTAAGTATAGTATATAAAATCATACATTGCAATGTCCTACCTATCAATTAATACTTCAGCTTCAACTATAACAATACAAGAGCACACAATATATACAAATGCACGGTAAACCGCACCAAATTTGATTTCAGGAAATACGACTTCAGTAGTAGAGTGGTCAATGTCTGGAATACTCTACCTGACTCTGTGGTTTCTTCCCCAAACTCCAAAAGCTTTAACCTTAGACTATCTACTACTGACCTCACCCCTACCATCCTTGTCCTATTGTTTCTTTTATTTTTGTTTAATTTTCTTATATGTATCCATTTCATGTATTCATAACTGTGTTTATACTTATACCTGTTATCTTATAATTGCTTGACAAAATAAATAAATAAATGAACAAATAAACAAACAAACAAACAAACAAATAAATAAAATCCCCATTCCCTCCCAACTCCACTATCCTGCTTTCCAGCTCCGTTCACCTGTGCAGGGCAACAAAAGAAAACCCAGCCAATCAGCTGGGACTCGGGAGGCAGAGAATAGATGGGGGTGGGGCCAGTCAGAGGTGGGATTTGCCAGTTCTCAGAACTACTCAAAATTTCCGCTACTGGTTCTCCAGAACTGGTCAGAACCTGCTGAATACCACCTCTGTTGTAGCACCATTTCCTTCAAGGCTGAACAAATCTCTCCCTCAAATGTGCCAATGCTTCTTAAAACACCTTAACAAGCCTGGGCCTAGCAAATAGGGGACAAACTTGTCCACTTCATCAGGAGTTACAGAATCTAACTTAGTCTAGATAACATCACAAGACTCATTTAAGACTTTGTTCAGTTGCAGTCCAGTTCTGACAAATCCCACATTAGGATACTGATCTTCATAACCAAGTGCTACAAATTTAATCAAGCTGCAGATTGTAGCCAAGAATTAAACAAAAGAACATTTGCTTAAAGCAGTGTACACTATTGTGGAAACCTTCAGAGGACCGTAGAGATGTTTAATTAAAAGCATTTCACTTAACTGCTTTGAACACTAATACATGCACCTATATGAGAGAAAAGGCAGTCACAGGATGGGTGCATTCAGTACTGAGGAAATCTTGGCTGTTCAAAGAAGAGAAATTATATTCCATTCATTCTACGAGTGGTTTCTACCCAGGAAGAAAAAGCTGAAATGAAACAATCAAACAGCAAGGTCCATGAAGTATAAAGTACAATACCGTATGAAATCAATAGGCTAAACTGGGTGAAGCGATGGGTGTTACCTTAACAGAAAATTAATCAGCAGGTAGATTCATATGTAAATAAGGTCTCAAATGATCTAAAATAGGTGCTGCACATTCAGACACCAGAAAATCCACTTTTCCCTCTTTTTTGTCTATTATTTTTAGTACAAAGAATCACTTACTGTGAATTTAGCTGTGCAGTTACATTCAGTAAATTATTAACCTTCTGAGAGAAAAATCAATGAAAGATATCACTGGATGTAACAGGACTTCTGCACTGCATAATAAAACTTCACTATTTTCCTTCACATAGAATGTGATCAGGCCCTTCTCATTTTAGATAATCATGTTTACTATAATCTCAATGTTTTGTGAACGAACCAATGCTAGCCAATAAGCCCATATGGAATTTGGAAAATATGTTTTAAGCTTTGTCATACAAAATGGTTTCTACAGTGAGCTTGGCCAATCAGAAACTGCCATGAATTAGAAGGCAAACAAAGCAAAAAAATTTAACTTCTGAGGGGAATAGAGGAATAGTTCTAGGCTGGGAGTTGGCTTTGCAGTTTGCTAACTTCTAATTCGCTTTTTCTTAATCAAAATAATGTTTAAAAATCAGATAGCAAAGAGGATAGTCAGAAATTTAACAGAATAACAGGATAGTAGAGTTTGAAGGGGTATTGGAGGTCTTCTAGTCCACCCTCCTGTTCAAACAGGAAACCCTATACCATTTCAGACAAATGGTTGTCCAATCTCTTCTTAAAAACCTTCAGCATTGAGCACTCACAACTTCTGAAGGCAAGCTGTTCCACTAGTTAATTGTTTTATCTCTCAGAAAATTTCTCCTTAGTTCTAGATTGCTTCATTCTTTGATTAGTTTTTATCCATTGTTTCTTGTTCTGTCTTCAGGTGCTTTGGAGAATAGGTTGACACTCTCTTTTTTGTGGCAAATTCTCAAATATTGGAACATTGCTATCCTGTCACCCCAGTTCCTCTTTTCACTAGACTAGACATACTCAATTCCTGCAACCATTCTTCATATGTTTTAGCTTCTGGACCCCTAATCATCTTTGTTGCCCTTCTCTGCATGTTGGGAAATGTGTTGGCAGAGGCATTACTCCAGGACTCACACTGGAGAATTTTTAACCATTTATCCAGTTCATGTCTCTTATGAAAAGTGCAGGGATCACTCTAATGAAGAAATTAGAACATTAGTACAACTCCAAAACTAGTCAGAAAATTCCTGTCACCATGTAAACCTCATGTTATCTTTGGATTAATTTATGTAAAGATGTTGTCCACATAATGCAGCATATCATATGTATAACAATCAATGTCTTAATAAATATTGTACCACTGATAAAGAATAAACATTGGAGTCTGTGCATCTTAGTAGCAGACGCCACATTAGAAAAATATCCTTAATTTTAAATCCTTCTCAGATGCTAAAGTAAATCTACAGCAATAAAAGTTCCTTGCCAGTCTAAGTTATTTTTAACAAAATGATACAACTTCCCTAACTCTTCATTATCCATGCCCAATTATAGATTTGGTTTTGCACTTTAAATTTCTAAATAATTTGGGACAAGGATAGCTTAATGTTCTCATTTCAATACATCCATATGTCTGAAAGATTTATTTCATGTATCCTTTATATGAAAAAAATAACAGAGAAGCTGAATTCCAGCATTTTTCCGTGATAATACAAAGTTGTAAAACCCAATTTCTAAAGAATTTGATTTTGCTTCCAGGGAACTTTTTGTGTGTTCCAATTTCTGACAAACATTTGATGAAGAATGGTCTTCTGGAATATAATAAAAGACACCCTTTAAATGAGAAACCACATTAGAAATATTTTACTAAATAAAATATTAGGAGTCTTAAAGCCCAAATCAAAGTATAGTTATTTGAAAGTGACTATGCTTAATTACATAGTCTTTACATAGCTTGCAGTCTATGATTTATTGTTCAAATGAGCCCTATACAAATGTTTATTTGTATGTATATTCTCTTTCCCTTGCCCTACATCATGTTTGCACCAAAACCCCCCACCAACCCTGATATTTCTCCAGCTTGAGATACAGAAATATAATAAGGAGCAAGCAAGAGATCATGCCTATCATTTATCAATTAACATGTATTATTAGAAATCATAATGCAGCTGTGTTTCCGACACAATCCATTTCCATGGATGAGCTGATATGTGGCAATTTCAGTGAATAAATTCATAAATGTCACCATCCAGGAAAGTGGGCAGGCCTGAGTATGCAATTAAGAAAAATATCCACAAACAATGATCTGAACTGTGCCACTAATTAATGGAACTATTTTCCATTGAACAGTGGCAGAAAAGGAAAAAGGAAAAAATATATGTGTATTAGCTTTGGATAAATAATCAAGCAGAGTTCTAGAGAGGGTGGAAAAAAATCCAATCAATTCTTAAGCACAGAAGCTGGTGGGCTGACTTTGGACCAGTCCCTGTTTCTCAGTCCTAGAATGGGGAGTCAGACAATATTAGCAACCAACCTATATGGCACCAGAACAGTAAATGATGATCCATAGCCTTCAATCAAGAAGCCTTCAACCTGGGGTGGGATGCTGCCAGTATAATAACCAGTTCGGTGATTGTGCTGCATGCGCATGAACAAACAATGCAAAAATCCTTACCTGCTATGTTACTTCGGGGGAGTAACACAGCTGAGGAGCGGCAATCTACTCTTCCGTGCTGATCAGCTGGGATGATAAAGGTCAGAACAGTGCAGGGGCAGTCCATATGATCATCGGAGCAAACTGGTTTGCTCCCAACCGATCTTTGGAGCTAGGGGTTCGCCCAAACCTGTACGAACCAGCAGAATCTCATCCTGCCTTCAACCAGAAATGGATTCGTTGAACTGAGCAACAACCAAGCAATCAAAACTGCATAAGTAAATGTGGCCCACTAAGAATTTCAGAATATCAGAACAGAGCTAATAACCATTTCTGGGGAATTAAGAATATAACATCCATCCAGTCCATTACCTATCTTGAAAACTTAGGAAAATTCTGAAAATATTCTACAGAGTAGCCCATTAAAAGAATGAAAGAATCCAAGATAGTAAAGTAAAGCATTACTACTTAGTAAGTTCTGTGGATAATTTTCAGATGTTCCACATATGCTATTGTGGTTTCTTATACATGCATGATTTATTATTTATTTATTTGTCAATTGCTTACAAGATAATAGGTATAAGTAAAAACATAGTTATGAAAACATGGATCATCAACAAGGTCTTGACTATTCAGCCTATATTTTATTTTCTGATTTTTTTTTTTTGCCAATATGTAGGACAGAGCATTTATTTGTTGAGATTTGAAGTTGCCATTTGTTTGACCATTCTGATAGTCAAGATCTTTTTGAAGAGTAGCAGTATTGTCTGTGGTGTTGAATAGCTTTACATCATCAGCGAAGAGAACGTAGTTGCTCTTGATATGATCACAGAAGTCATTTATGTAGAGGATGAGGAGAGTTGGTCCTAGAACACTGCCTTGGGGAACACCACTGTTGACAGGTACAGAATTTGATAGGACGCTCCCAATTTTGACCATTTATTGTCTGTTTGACAGGAATGCTTCTATCCAGTTATGCAGGTGTCCAGAGATACCGTAAGATTTAAGTTTTAAGAGTAGTTTATCAAAGTGAAAAGTGAAGTATGTATAAAGTGTATATTATTTCCACTAATAGAGATAGCATGTATCTAAATGACAGTTGCTGGTGAACAATTTGTCAACTTCTCAGAAGAATGTGATTATGATAGTGAAGAATCATACCCTCCAATCAAGGAAATGCCAAACAAGCTAAGAGTAAACAATAGTCCAACCAGAAACCACCAATACCAGTCCCACTAACACTGACAGGACAAGTCATTAAAATACAAATTGAGAGCAAACTCCACTCCCTACCAGCATTGTTGATGTTCCTTAGTTTGAGTAATGAAATATCTATAAGAAAACAGCCAAGCTCAGAGAGCATCAATGTTCTTCATCTTTTGATCAAAACCAATAAACCAATAACTGCATTATTAATCAGTTATGTTCTTAATGCACTTCCTAAATGAACCTGCACTTCCTCCAATTTTCTTCTCCTTTCAGCTGTTAAAATAATTTGAAATATTTGGAAGAATACTAAGTATGAATACTTAAGAATACTAAATTTCATGATCTGATCATATTAACCACGAATCAGATTATGAAACAATAACACCAATGAACTCAAGAGAAGGCGAATAGAGAAAGGCAGGTGTAGAAAGTTAAAAACCCACCCTTGTCCTAGAAGAATGAAATATTTTGAAAAATATTTTAAAAAGCAGATTATTATATTTCCCTGGATGAGAAATTGAGAAACATGTTTTTTAGAGGGAGAAAGCAGCCCCCATATTTCTTAATAGCCCTCAGCAGATGTCAGCACTTAAGAGAAAAAGAAGTACATAGCTCTGTATTGACTCACCCAAGAGTCAATATAGGAAAAAGCCATTAAGACACAATAGGAATTGCCCAACACCCTTTCAGAACACAAGCTTCTTCATTGCAGCACCCTCAGAAACTTCAACCAAACTTAGCTCAGACAAACATAATCCCTACATGACCCCATGGGACAGTGGTGGGATTCAAAAAATTTTACTACCGGTTCTGTGGGTGTGGCTTGATGGACGTGGCAAGGGAAGGATACTGTAAAATCTCCAGTCAGAGGTAGTATTTGCCGGTTCTCCAAATTACTCAAAATTTCTGCTACCCATTCTCCAGAACTGGTCAGAGCCTGCTGAATACCACCTCTGCTATGGGAGTCTAACAACAGCCAATAGAATACATGTTATTTTACAGGAACAGGAAGCTCAAGAGAAGGAATAAAAACTCATTCTCAATTCCATAAGGTCAGCTGCCCAGAACCACTCAAGTGCTTCTGGTTTATCATTAAACCATCTTTCCAATCAGCCTCCAGCCTCCATTTTGTCTCCAATGCCTTTTTCCCGGCTTGGAACTGAACCAGATGGATATTTTTTCCCACACAGGCCTCAAAGCCTCTGTTTTCAAAGCCCATTAAAGTCTTCAAACTTTTCAGGACCAAACTAGACAATGAAAGCAGAATGTAATTGCAGAATGTAATACCCCATGCTACTTATTTAATTAATGAAATTTAAAAAACCACTAATCACTTTTAGATCCAGTGCATATAATATGGGGAGAGTCCAATATTTTCTTCAGTTCCTTCAGAAAGAAAAGTCATCTCACTGCTGTGCAGAGTTTTAAAAAATCTTTCAATAGAAACAATGAAAATACCAAAGGTTAATCTATGTTTTAAAGGGAAGTGAAGGGCAATGTTCTTCCAGCCCATGTGAGAGACGGTCATTCAATTATAATTGTGAAAAAACATATAACCTGTATTGCAGAAAACAATACAGTGTATATGCTGTTAAATTTGTGACTCAGATTTCACATCTTCAAGTACCTGCTGTGTAAGGTAAAAATGGTGAATGCTAGTTTATGTACCAGCTGCTGAGTGTCCTATATGAATAAATATTACTGTTGCATTCTAAAAACAATGCAGGGATTTCCCCATTATCTGACAAGAGATGTAACAAGGAGATTAGTTCCAAATAGATAATTAAACTAAAAGAATCCATATATAGTATTAAAGTTTAGGGATGCATTTAGGAATAATATAGATAGATTTACTCACAGGCAAAAGAATTCACACATTTTTTTAATGCTGGCTCTGCAGACAAGCATTAAATAAATAAAAGGAAAATCATCTTCAATAAAGTTGAAGAAAATTCTAATTAAAATCCTGAGAGCTATTGCCCACCTGTATTATAAGTCAGTACTCTGGCACAACATTAGCTTCCTTCATTCCTAATATATCAGAAATGTCTTGTGACACTTTAGAAATATGTGCAAATTCAAAATAATCCCTATTCCATTCTTCGTCCAATAATGCAACAGAACATCTAAAACAATCCCTATTCCATTCTTTCTCCAATAGAACATCTAAATAAGCCATCAAACATAACAATCCAAAGAGCCTAATACATCCAAAAAAAAAAAAAAACCAAAAAACCTCAACCTTTGATCAAAAAGAGAAATCCAATCTATTCTCCTACATGGGAGAAGTGAAGGAGTCTCTCTCTCTTTCTCTCTCTCTCTCTCTCTCACTCACACA